>JANHMN010000012.1:55238909-55278054 GCA_030674055.1 Rhabdomys pumilio
CACACACACACACACACACACACACACACACACACACACACACACACCTTGACAAACCGTTATGAGACAGAGATCCTCCAAAGATGCTTGTGTTTGCCAACTATTGCTGAGTATGGGGACAGCTCATAAGAGTGGTTTGTATCCTTAGTGAGACTGTATTGGAGAGAACTAATTTTTGATTTGCAGTTATCAACTGGAGATAGCTCCTGGGTTAGGGATGGGGGCTTGTGTCCACGTTTTCATTCAACCCTGGAATCCATCTGGTGTAGACCTGTGCAGGCCCTGTGGATGCTGCCAGTCTCTTGATGGGGGTATCATATCCCATCAGATATGGGTTGGTTACTTCCTCAAGCTTAGCATCACTGTTGCACGTTTTGCAGGCAGGTCTCCATTGTGGATGGAAGGACTTGAACCTGGGTTGATGTTTACAGTTCTCCTTTGGTAATATGCAGAGCTCCTTCTGGTGCCATGAACACTAGTCTGTACTTTGAAGGCTGTATGTAGGCACCAGCTTGACTTTTCTACCTTCAATAAATTGTGTATGTGTTCTCTTCAGCAGTAGGGTCTTACTGTTAGTTGTGGAGAGCAATCAGCAGACTTGGTAAAAGCCTGGGTTGTTTGCAGGCTCCCATGGGGCTCCGTTGCCAAGGACTTAATTAGATGTAACCCATTCCCATCACTGCATGCTTCCTTTGGTGATGAGAGATGTCCAGTTTGGGGTCCTTCTCCCTTGTTATTTGTCGATTTCATTTATGCCATTATATATGTACATATTTTGGAAAGCTTCTACATTAAGATTCCAAATGGTCTCTTAAATGACCCTTAGTTTTAGCTGTCCTTCTCCTATCTGTATTCCCCTCCAGCTATCCTTTATTTTCCTCCACTTTACTCTCTGTCTCATTTGATCCTCCTATACCCTCTTCACTGTGCTGGATAGTTTTATGTCAATGTGACATAAGCTAGGGGGACCCTTAATTGAGAAAATGCCTCCGTAAGATTGGACAGTAGGCAAGTCAGTAAACAGTAGCCCTCTGTGGCTCCTGCCCTGATGGAATTCCTGTCCTGACTTCATTTGATGACGAACAGTGATATTGAAATATAAGGAAAATAAACCCTTTCCTCCCCAAGTTGCTTTGGCCATGGTGTTTCATTACAGCAACAGAAACCCTAACTAAGACACTCCCCGATCCACAACTGTCTATTCTAGAGAATGTTGGTCTGTACATCAGTCTTCTGTTTGCATTTTTCTCATGCTTCACCATGGTTGGACTGAAGAATTTTATCACTGTCTGGGATATGATAGGAATGTTTGCCCTCAGTGCATTGTATCAAGAAGCACCTGGTGCCATGCTAATCCAATTCTGGTAATATAGTTTAGTTGTATAGTCCCTAGTTCCTCTTTGATATTACCAAATATCTTATGTAAGACACTTTGACACACTATATTGAATCTTGTTTCTTTAAAAGGGAGGAGGTATGTGGAAGTGTTGAAAACAGTGGTTCACAATCTATGGGTCACAACCCCTTAGGGGGTATCAATGACTCACAGGGATCACCAAAAGCCATTGGAAAACATAGATATTTACATTCTAATTCCTAACAGTAGCAAAATCACAGGAAGTAGCAATGAAAATAATTTTATGGTTGGGGTCATCATGACATGAGGAACTCTTAAAATGCCACAACATTAGGAAGGCTTAAAAACACTGATTTAGAGGGAAGAAAGGAAAAGAAGAAATATTACTAGATTATATATTATAATTATAATATAATATAATAATATAATTATATATTATAATTTCAAAACATAAAAATGTATTATATTTTAAATTTTAATACTTATTTGTATGTGTGTATATTTGATGGTATATGCATGCAATGGCACATTTGTGAAGGCTAGCGGACACCTTGCTGGCATTGTCTCTCCTTCCACCGTAGATCTTGGGTCCCAAACTCAGGTCATCTGCTTTTGCTGGCAAGTGCTTTATCTGCTGAGCCATCTTGCTGGCCTGAACTTTTGTTTCTTATCATACATTCATTAAATGCCTTTAGCTAGAGTAAGAAACTAAGAGTGGAGTTTTCTAGCAAATGCTCTTCTAGTTCCTTGTTAATTTCATAGCTGTTGAATGGAATTTTATGGTATGGAAAACTTTCCTTTATTCCTGCTTTATGTATTCATCTGTTTACTTAGGCACTATTGACTCACGATTTGTTCTTTTCTGCTCTGGATTGGTTATAATCTGCTGCTATTTGTCTTGTTGCTCAGACAATCTCTGATTGGGCATGAGTCTCTCTGGACTTTATGGCACATGCTTAGAATTCTGGGAACACTGTTCTCTGGAACCAGATGTCTCCAGCAGATTTTGTCCTTTTCTTGACCCAGCCTTAGAGTCAGCGTTTCTCCAGAAGAGTCCTTTGGTTGACAAGGGGAATTTAGAAAAAAAAAAAAAACCTGTATGCTGGGTAAATTCTTTGCTTTGGGGCCTTTGAAGCAATTGGAGCCCAGAAGGAGGCCTGTGTCTGTGTACATACCTCTATATAAATTCACATAGACCTCTTTCCATTTTTATCTCTTTTGGGTTTCTTTTCCCCAATCCTTGTGATTTTCTTAATTTCAATATGGCACACAGCAACATAACTTTCGAAAGGTGAAACAGTGCAGAAAGAGGTGCTTCTATTTCCAGCAGACAGCTATGTTAATAACATTTATACTCTCCTTTCTAATCCATTCTGTTTACTCCTGCTTGCAGTAGGTACCTAGTCTCTCTCATTTCCAATTTAATTCATATTAGGGTTCTTTTTGCACAAAGAAACATGTATGTATACTTTCACATTTACCTTTTGTTTTGGAATCAAAAGATAGCATATATGATATTCTTTAGCATTAAAACTGTTTTGTACTTTTGCCTATCAGTATATAAGTCCTCATCAGAAATCTTACTAATTTTTTTTTTCCTGAGACAAGATTTCACTATGTAGCTTTGGCTATCCTGGAGTTTCCTATGTAGACCAGGCTGTCCTTGAACTCTGGAGATCTGCCTGCCTCTGCTTCTCAAGTCCAAGAATTATTCATTTTTATGATGACTGTATTATACCCCACTTTGTTGATGTACTATAATTTATTCAACTACTCACCTGTATATGGCTATTTATATTTTCTCTAGTATTTTACAGTCATAAGTTGTGTAGAATTTTGCTACAAAAATAATCTGCAAATATATTTTTTTGTTAACTATTTTTATTTCACTTAGGCATTCCAGCTTTTTAAAAGGTGTTTTTGGTGAAGCAGATCTTTGAGATACATTTGTTAAAATGTTTTCTTTCCTTTAAAAATACCCTCAATGTATAAATTTGTTAGCTTCTTTTAAACATAGAAACATACTATATTGAGACTATACACCATGAAATTTCAGTAATTCAATTCATGTTTAATGTGTGGTCAAAAGAACCCTTATGCTTCCTGGCTTTTTATTATCTTAGGTAATCTGAGAAGCTTCTAACAAGAGGTTCTAAAAGAATTTGGGTAGCTGGTTTTAGAGCGGTAATTGAGACACAACTCTGCATAACTCCTTCCATCCACCGCTTCCTCCCCTTGCACAGGACAGATGCCTTAAAGACCATGAACCTGGCCATGTGTATTAAGAGCTGTTCTTTTATTATCAGTAGTTTTTTTTTTGAGATTTTCTAAGTATGGTTATCAAATATCTATTATCCATAATCATAACAAAATGTCCTATTAAATGTAGCTGTATCTACTGCAGCTTTAAAATACAGCTTTAAAATAGAGATGGGACAGGGCCCTCTGCCACACATTCACTATTCCTGTTTTATGTCTGGTTGTCCACCTATGAGGAAGCCTGTCTTATTTTTACTTGTATATCCTTTCTCTTAAGTGTTCAAATGCTGCTGGCTGCTTAACTCTTAATCTACAAATCAAAGCATATCATTTGAGTTCAGATGCCATGTGTTGCACTTTATCTGATCCTCATGCACTTGAACTCCAGTTTCCTCCACAAAGACCCTGTTGTTCCTGGTCTGATTTATTTTAACCAGAAGCTGGTGGTTTCTAAGCATTGCTTTCCAATGGGCTCTGTGGGGTAGAGTGGTGTGCTCTTCCAGGATGGTGAAAACCCTCACGTTTTCTCAACTCGAGTTCAGAGCATTTGATTAAATGAATACAGTGTTATTGTCTCAAAATAATGATGAGGATGCATCATTTACTGATTCTAAAGATGAATTATTGAGTATGTATGAATAGGAATGAACTGTGGGAACTAATTTAAACTGCTTATTAAGTGATTTATGGTAAGGAATCAGTTTCCCTGTCTCCCTGTCTTTTTCTCCAGCCCTTTCCTCACATGCTCATTTTGCTATATCTGTAATATACAAATAAGCTCTATGTAGGTTATAACCCACAGGTTGAGAATCAACTCTATAGTGAAACAAACATGTGTGATCATCATTTCCCATAGTTACATGTGTTACCTAACATGATCAATTTCTGTTTGTTCTATGTTTATTAGCAACCACACCCTTCATTGCACATAAACTCATATGTGTTTAGGCCTGGGGATAGAGCAGAAGTGCTATTTCTTTCCAGAGCAGCATCCCCAGGGGTGAGGACATGAAGAAAATTCCCTAAATTTTGGTGCTGTTGATAGAAAGGAGAGAGTTACTTCTTCCATGCTTGGACACATGTACAGTCACATTTTCTCACGCCCTATCTCTTGTCCTGGCTCTTGCTTTAACTTGTCTTCCCAAGATCTCAAGAAGAAGAGGGAGCGAAACTTTCTGAGGTATATACTGCCTCTGGGAAGTACTAAGAATGAGAGGAGACTTTCTTTAAGGCGCTGCTAAGACTTAGAGAACTGAAGTAGGTATAGCACTTACCAGCAGAGCTCCCTTAGATAATGGAGGTTGGGAAGCCATCTTTTTATTTCTCTCTGAGCCCATTGACCCGTGAGACCCTTAAGGGCAACCAAAGTGAAGGCTAATTTTTATCTTTTAAGAGGTAGGCAACACTGCTCCCTTCATGCATGCTGGGGAATTTTATGTCTCTCCAACACTAATGTTCTCCAGGCTGGTGAGAATAAAAGTAGTTTTTAATCTGTGTTATGGGAAGACGACTTTGGAAGAGGCTTTTTGTTTAGCAGCACCTTAAAATGAAAAGAAATGGGTTTTTCATATGTATAAACTATAGTATATCTTTATTTGTTTGTAACTAATGGAATCTGTGTTCTGTACTTTGGAAGTGATATCTAACTAGAAAAGTGAAGCTTGGGGGTAACTGAAGAAAGGGAACCTTTAATAAAAAGAAGTAATTTATTTATAAATCCTGTTGAGTCAAACTGTTTCAGTAAGTTAACAATTTATTTGGCAAGGATTAGCCTTTAAACAGATGACCTATGCAATATCTTATGATGTTTACAATGATTGTGAAAAAGCCTTAGAGATATCTTTCCCTTTGCCACCTAACGTTCTATTAAATTTGGCATACCATGCAGGCATATGTTGTTAGACTATCTGTTCTTGGTGACAAGGAGCCTTAATTTAGTTTTTAAGGAGGCAAGTAAAAAGAGTATGTTGGGGAGGGACTGGGAAGAGTGGAGGGAGGGAAAACTGTAGTTGAGATATATTGCATGAGAAAATAATCTATTTTCAATAAATGAAAACCAAAGTTTCAAAACAACTGTAATGGAAGCTGCATTTGTTTAGGTAATAGTGTTGATGTCTGTATTGTATGTGTTGAGTTGAACTCTTGGTGTGTACAGACAATGACATTTTTTATGGGAAGGTACATAGCACTACTGCATGATTTCACCAGAATGTGAGAAGTGTGATAAGAAATATCTTGGGGGAGCTTTCTTGATTTATATAGGGCCTTTTATTTTAAAACCGAGACTATCAGAGAACTATTCTATGGGGGATACAGTGTTCTTAAAGTTCCTGGTGCCCTTTAAGTGAGGTAATTGTTTATTACTTTAGCTCATCATTGGTCCATCCCAGGATAAAGTAAATAACAAAAGTTTGTTAGTGGACAAATAAAGAAAGTGGAGACTATATTAAGCATGAATTTAAATAATAACTCAGAATAAGGGCATGATGGTTGGATGTATTTGTGGAGTAGATGAAAAACAGAAGTAGGAATTCAAAGTTTGGGTTTCATGCTTCGTATACAGATCCTAAATCAGAATGCTATTTAACATTGTTTGGGAGGTGGGAGAAAAACCATAATGGATTTTTAAAGTAAGATAAAGAGATTTATTTGTTTTTTTAAATAAAACCTTTTGATATTTTTCTGGAAAAGATGTTAGGAAGATATGAGGGTTATGAAGTTATACAGATTGATATATTCTGGGGTGAGAAATAAATGTGTTAGTCTTTTATGTTTAAAATTCTGCTGTCTACATATAAGAATTTCTTGACTTCCCATTTTTAAATCTGAATGTCCCTTCTCTTGCTGAATGGGTTTTGCAATAATCCCAGTTTGACTTTGTATGTACAAGAAGAGAAGTAATCATGCCAACAAGATACCTACCCTCCTACTACAATTTTACCGTTATTCAAAGAAGCCAATCAGAATGCCCATTGACAAATTGTGTGTGTGTGTGTGTGTGTGTGTGTGTGCATGTATGTATGTATTATGCAAGTGTGTGAATATGTGTGTATATATGTGTAGAATACTATTCAAATATAAAAAGAACAAAATCTTGCTACTTGTTGCAAGATTTATAGAGGTTGAAGACATGAGCAGAGACAAATATCACATGTTGTTATGTGTTGAAATGTAAACAATAATCAGCCTTGCAGGGAGGGAGGGAAGATGGATTGAGGCTGGATTTAGGAAGTAGAAAACAGCTAGTAGAAGGAAATAGGGTCAGTATTCAGTAGCCTAGAAGTGTAGCTATACCATAGTTCGTTATATATTTCAAAATACTTAAAAGAATTGAATTTATCTATAGACCGAAATAATAAATGACTGAAGAAAAGGAATGCATATTATCATGATTTTTATCATTACCAGTTGCATATGCACAACATAATTTTCTGTGCTCGATAAATGCATACTGATATTTTATGTCAATTAAAACAGAGGCAATTGTAGTGTATGCACTGGGTGGGAAGGAAGCATGCTTTGGAGAATGAAGACTCAGCATTTGGCAGTTGTCTGTGCTGAGAGGATGGGTCTAGGATGGAAGGATGTTTTTTGATTGGCGAGACAGACACATAAACATCCCAGACAGAGCTTCTAGTTAGGCTGCTGATTTCTCATCAAAACCAAGAAACTAAACTGGTATTGATCTTACCTGTGCTTAGAGTGCTAAGCAACAGATTTTGCCAAATTGCCCAGGACTGGGGAAAGCAGAGTTTCAATCATTAATTTTGCTTTGATTTGTGGTCATAGATGGCTAGGCAGGTAGCAGTGTATTATATTGGTCTTATTATTAGGAATCTCAAACAGTTTGAAGTATGCTATTCCTAAGAACATGTTGTGAATAGCATGTGCCCAATGTGGTACTGCAATATTTGTAGGAAAAATGCATATAATATCTTAGTCAATCAGCAAGTCCTTTGGTACTTTCTAAGACTGTTTATTCCTTTTATATATGATAGCAAAACAAAAAACAAAACAAAAAACTAGGTTGAGAGAGAAATGAATAAAAGAATACAAAAATGAAAAACAAATGAAACAGCTAAGAAAACAGAACCCATCATAGGAAAGTTTAAATGTAGTTTATGAACATGTGCTCGAGAGTTGCCTTGAGCTGAAAGTCTCTGGAAACCTGACAAAACTGAGAACCCGTTATAAAGTATGGATCAGCTTTGTAAAAGATGAGGAAAAGGGCTAAGTGGATCACAGTTCTTTTATGGGTAAAAGAATCAGAGTTATGGGATAGAAAGATGGCTTACTGCTGGCTCTTCTTCCCGAGGACCTGAGTTTGGTCCTTGGCACCCAGGGGACACTCAACAACTGTTACCCTGGTCCCATAGAATCTGGCGCCATCTTCAGGTCTCTGTAGGTATCAGAAGTACATATATACATTCAGCAAAACACCCATGCATATGTATAAGATTAAATTAAACATTTAAAAAAGAATTAGTGCTGCATAAAGTCCTGAGTATTGAATCGAATTCATTTATTGGATTTGAATATATCAAAGATTGTGAGTGTCACAGACCAGAAATAAAAAAAAAAAAACAAATCTATTATGTATGTTTCTCTATAAATCTTTTATGGAATAAATATATTTGCTATATTTAAGTATACCACAAGCCGAGAGCTATTGTAAACATGCATGCAGTAACAGATACAGTTCTTCAGTTGGCACAAAATCCATTTTCATATATGAATCATTCCATGTAAAAGCCAAAATTACTAAAAGATGAAGGCATGGAATTTAGAGCATTGGCACTTTCAGATTTTGGGTCTTTTACAGATGAAATTTTAGCACTTGGTGATATATGCATTTAGTTTTAATGCTTTGTCTGGGTTTTCAATCATATCCATACCACCTTTCTGTCATATTAAACACAGACATTTGGCAAATAAGAACAAAGAGATTTAACTCTAATTAAGTACGAAATTCCTTAGGCTTGAATGATGTCTTTATTTTTGCTGAGGCTAGAAAGAAGTAAGCTTTAACCAATACTGGGACAGCATGAATTTTGGAATCATACATGTATGGCCTTGTCTTGTATATAGAAAAGTACTTCTATGTGGCCTAGTTTTATTCAGTGTGGTTCTGGTTAAACTGATTGGCAGTTTGAGGTCTCCCTGTTGGCCTAACAGAGGTTTGGGAAATATCAGTGAAATACCACAGTGTGAAATGATTTATTACAAACGTCATGTATCATTAATGTAGGCATTCTTCCATTGGAAGTCCAAGTTTTTATTTACAAAAATGTGAAAAGCACGTGGATCTTTTAGGTAAATGAGACCACACTTCTTTCTCAGTGACTCACTTTCTCTTCTCTTCTCTTCTCTTCTCTTCTCTTCTCTTCTCTTCTCTTCTCTTCTCTTCTCTTCTTTTAGTTTTTGGTTTTTTGAGACAGGGTTTCACTGTATAGCCCTAGCTGTCCTGGAACTTACTTTGTAGACCAGGATGGCCTCGAACTCAGAAATCCACCTGCCTCTGCCTCCCAAGTGCTGGGATTAAAGGCGTGCACATGACTCACTTTAAAATGAGTTGATCTGTGTCTTTCTCCTTCCCTCCATCTCTCCTGTCCTTCCCAGCATCTCCTATATCACAATGTGGTCTTGAACTAATTGTGTAGTAGAAAGTGACCTTGAACTTCTGATCACCTTCTGAATGCTGAGATTCACCCTGCACTACTATCTTTGGTTATGTGTTGCTGGAATCCATATGCTCGTAGGCAAGCACTCTAGCAACTGAGGTATATTACACCCCCATCCCCTTGTGTGTGTTTCTTACATTTCTTACTTTATGAGTCATTTTCTCTGGAATGGTATTTCTTCTCTAAACCTTCCCTCCAATTAAACTGAAAACTCTTCCGTTTGTCTGAATCTGGTGTTTATATAGTCTCTGATATGTAATCAACTGCTCTGCTGTCAACTATAAAGCCTGCTTTACCATTATCTTGGGATTTCTCTCAAGAATCACCTCGAGAATTTCCTCACCTTTTCAATTGTGTTGGATATTCTGCTTTCTGGATTCTCTTGCCCTTACTGACCTGCTTTTGTGGGACATACCCAACAGTAAGTAGTTCATTGAGAAAAGATACATGCATCGTACCATCCATCTTAAGATCATCCCAACCTTTCTCACTGTTCTTTCCAGCTCCTTTTCAAGAGTTCAGGTACAGTGTATGTAATTTAGAAGCTGATGCTTCTCCTGAAAGCTGTCATTTGTTCAAGCAGTTTCTTTCTTTTATCTTCAAGAGTGGTGAGAGTTATTGACAACTAATATCTTATTTTTGTCTGGCAAACTGAGGCTGGATAGTAAAGTTTCATAAGGAGTTTTTTCCCCCAGAATGTTTTACAGTAGGAATGAAGAGACCTCAGTGTAGCTGGGCTAACTCCTGGGTACAACAAGTAAAACCTGGGACATATCAAGGAACATGAGAGTAGGCAAGCGGCGATGGGAGTATATAGGAAATCACTCAGAAGACACGAGTAGAGGAGATTCTGAAAAGACTGACCTGTCTCCCTGACTTTACCAGGGTAATCAGGTGTTCAGGAATAAGGGATTTCATCAGACATTCAGACTGACGATTCTCTCTCGACTTGCTTAGTCAATTTTAGTTGTGCCCAGCAATGGACCAAATTTAAGGACTGTGGAAGAAAAGGGCTCAGAGGAGTTTGGTGAAGGTTTGGTCAAGGAGAAAATTTTTGCCATGGTTTGGGTTCTTGGAACTATTATTACATGGAGTCAAATATTAGTGAAAACATCAAGGTAGTTCTTATAATATTTATTAAGAATATTGTCATTTTTATATGTAGGTAACACATGCTGAGAATTTTAAGCAAAGAATAGTACTAATCTAATCTAGTAAGTATGACAAATATTGCATATTGTATTGTTTAGTCTCTTTTATAAGTCCTAGAATTCTTTCAAGCTATGTAAAGACAAACACACACGCACACGTATACACACACGTATATGACATGAAAGCATCAAGAAGGGTAGGAAAAGAAAAGTATGAAGAAAGGATGCGGTGGGACTAAATGGAGATGATGGGAAGGGATGATGTGGTTAATTTACATGCTGCACTTGAAAGATACTGTCTACATGAGCCCTAATATTATGCAACATGAATACACACAAGTAAAATTGTATAAAAATTATGAGGAAGAATAATGATATAGCATCGCCTCATAAGCCTAATCATGCCTAGATATTATAACCATCCAACCAATTAAATATCATTATGTATTTATATGACAAAAGTGATAGAATTTTTATATTCAAACCAAAATTGTTACTATGGAATTGCAAGTTGCATTATGCTGTTTCAGTTCTGGCTCACAAACTGTCTCGAGAATGATGGGTTGCATAATTTTCTTCAGAGGAAAGACAGAGGAATCTTGGCACATTTAAAAGGATGAGTTAGACATAAATTAATTTACTATGATTGGAATATGTACAGGTTGCATTGTTAGCTACAAAACCCAATAAACTCTGGCAAAAAATAGAGGCCTAGCCCAGTGGGGGAAAATTTTTGGCCCTTCCTCAAGTTTGAAAGACAGACACATCTATGTTCATGGTGAACAGTTATATGTGTGAAAGCAAAAACTAAGCCAGTGAAAGCAGAAAGCCAAAACAGCCAATACAAATTTAGTTTGCTTAGGTGTCTAGTATGCTGATACCATATTATTGACTTTTAGGATTGTGAGGCCCGGAAATGATTTTTAACTTTAATACAGAATATTTCTGTTACATTTTAACAAATAAAAATATGCATAATGGATTGATAATACTCCAGAAAGATAATGCCCCAGAAAGATGTAGAATACCAGTAAGAAACATGGAAGAAGGATTTTAAAATGGTCAGGACAAAAGGTGTCTTCCCATGGAGTAAAAAATAGGGGCAAGAAAGACGTGTGTAGAGGGTGCCATGGGGATATGTGATCATTTCATTTTGACAGTTTGATGCAATGAGTGATATATCCATAGTGTAGTCCAAGATGTAGCCAGCCCTAGATTAAAAATCACCTTCCCCCAAACGTCATAAACTTACAGAACTGGTTACTTACAAGGAAGTAGGAGTGAAAAATACAAATAACGTTAAAAATGATTTAACTATGATTTAACTAAGACTCATGGTGGTATATTATTAAGATGAATATTTGGGCATTCTCTTAACCTTTGAGGTTGACAGTGAAAAATAGCCTCCTGTTTTTTATAGCATGTGCCTCAGATACATCATCAGAATCCAAGATGGGAACACTTGTGAAGTTTGACCTACTGTGGATGGACCATTAGGCTCAGATAGAAGCCAGATATGCACATATTGTAAATTTAGAATAAATACCAATATGAGAGTTACAAGTTTTGATGGATTAAAAACCAGAGGAACTTATCTTTCATAATTTTCTTGTCTTTGTTAGTTAGTTCTCCTTTAGGATGCCTTGAAAGCTCATTTATTTCTTTTTTTTTGGGGGGGGAGGGGAGGAAGAAAGATTTGACTACAAAGTAATTACCCATTTGGGTGTTTCTTGTATTGAAGGTTAAATAGGGTCTACTAATTATCTCAAGGAATAGAACTTTCAATTTCTGTTGTACATACGTTCAATTCCCGTTTTCAGATTATGCATTAGAAAATATCTTCTTCAGTTATGGCTTGGTTTTTGTGATACATGTTACACACACACACACACACACACACTCTCTCTCTCTCTCTCTCTCTCTCTCTCTCTCTCTCTCTCTCTTACTTTAGGCTTCTCAGGAACAACAGTTTGTTTTACCTGTTTTTTTTTTTGGAATGTGAGGTAGTATGTTGGAATCTATTTGGGATCTTCCTTAATTGCATGGAAGATAGGCCCAAGATGCCGCTTTTGGATGATGTTGATGCTGGAGGGTGGAGGACCACACTTTGCATAGCAAGACTTTAAAGCATTCCTGCTAATTTAGTACCACAGTTTATACAATCAATCTTGGTTTCAGATTTCCTACCCCACATGTTATTAGAAGGGCAGAGGAATAATGAAAGCAAACTATATGAACAAAAGCTAAGTATTGTTTATTTGAATATTGAATCAGTTTATAAATTATTTCTACCTATTCTGACTCTTCAGTCTTTTTCAGTGAGCAAACACACGCTTAAGTGACACAAATGATTCTTGATACCGTTAAACTCAAACACACAGGGTTCCAGCTCTGTGTCATTTGCCTAATTGCTGGCAGTAAAAAACGAGCAAAGGGATTTAAGGCTTATGAATGTTCTACTTGGAGGCAGTTGTAATTAAAGTTATTAAGGTCTTTGGTTCCTGTGTATTTTAAGCAAATTAGGATTTTACGTCTTCTTTAAAGAGACAGTAACTCTTCCCTTCACAGCTCTTTCCTTGCTGTGTTCAGTAAGTGCAGTTAGCACATGCTGGTTAAACTACACGTGCCTTGCTTTGTTCTTTCGGGGAAATCACTGATTAGGTGAATTTTTTTCCTGTTTTGTTTTAAATTAATTCTGCATTTGAAACTCTGGATGACTTAAAGTAAGGACTAAGGGGGTGGAAAGACATGATCAGTACTTTGTTATCAAAATTACTTTGGCAACATAATTATTCCTGAGTTTTTTTCTTTTGGTAGAATAATTATTAATTTCCTTTTGAACATGGTTTTGTTAACCAAAAGTAATGTGGGTCTCTGCAAGATGTTACCATAAAAAAAACAAAAACAAAAACTTGCAGCAACATTATTGACACCATTATATGGTGTTCCCTGTAAAAGGCAGATCTTTTCTATAAAATGTCCTTGTCAGTGGTACCAATAGTCATTGTTTTCCATACCTGAAGTTGGTTTCTATCTCAAGGATTAGAGAAAATTTTCTTAGTGGAAAATGAATTGTAGTAAATTGTCCCAATGAAATGTTTTTCCATCTCATTTCTGGGTGAGCCTGAGCCTTGTTCTCTCCCTCTCACACCAAGGATTGCATCTTGTTTAGGGAGGGAAGACCATAGAGGGCCAGTGTTTTGTGATTCTACTCTTCTTCTGTGGGCAGTCATTGCTCATCTGCCCTCTTCCTTGCCGAGCACATGTCACTGCTTAGCTTCCCATGTGTGAGTGGGCACTCTGCTCGCCTGTGCAGATTCTGCATTTCTATCCTGGCTCTGTGGTTGTCTCTAGCCTGTGTGCTTTCAGTTCATTATAGAACACATTTTGGATGGCCTCCTGTACTGCTTCAGGCTAGAGAGGCCACCTCAAGCCCTCCTTGCCTGGAGGTCTTCCTACCTTCTCTCCTGAGCTCAGTTTGAGTCTCAAGAGAAAAAGTACTCCTGGTGGGTGTTACTGTGGCATGTCTTTTGCTTTCAAATTCTTAAATGCATCAGCAGGATATAGATTACAATTTTTCCATTTCTGGTTTTATGAGACAGGGTTTCTCTGTGTAGCCCTGGCTGTCCTGGAACTCACTCTGTAGACCAGGCTGGCCTTGAACTCAGAAATCAGCCTGCCTCTGACTCCTAAGTGCTGGAATTAAAGGCATGCACCACCACTGGCCAGCTCAATTTTTCCATTTCTATAAGGTGAGAAACTGTGTCTCCTTGGAAGGACCTTTCAACCCCTCTTTGCAGTTCTTTCCCTCAATATCTTTGTTCTGCCAAAGTAGGTAATTTGTTCTGATAGATACCATTCCATGTTTACCTATGAGAACATTTATTGTTCTGAGTCTTGAGTTTCTGGTTTTAATACTCGAAGCCAAGTGTCTTGCAATGCAGTAAAATTAAAAGAAAGAACAGAGCTTTTGCCTGTTCCAAGATTTTAAAATTCGGTTTGGAAACTCAAAATTTTAGCATCTGTCTTACTTTCTTTGAGCAATCTTCTCTGAGCCAGCAAATTCCACTTGTGTATTTGAGTGTAGGAAAGACTAAGGGCCAAATGAAGTAAAAGAAAAACCCTCTCAGTTAATATTTCAAAATATCATATCATAATAATGTATATACTTTTTTAAATAAAATATGCATATACATTATTTTATAATCTGTCATCTGAATCTTTTACAGAAAAAGCTTTCTGCACATATTAACACTGTTATAAATAATCAATCAGTGACTATTTGTAGCCAATATCAATAGTTATTAAGTATATAGTACTTTTTAGATTATGATAGGTTGTTAACTGACTGTTGAAACAAATTCTGTAATCTAAATTGAATTTATTTGTGCATTTACCCAATTAGTTTTTTGTTTTAAAGCTAGATTCTTGGAAATGATGCTATTGAGTTAGGCATAAAATACAATATTTTCAAATACTGTTCTAGAAGATTTATTCTACTTTATATTCCCAGGATAGATATTTGAGAATCCATTTCCTTTTTTACCTCCTTAAACATTTTTTAATTAATTAATTACTTTATTTACATCACAAATGTTGCCTCTCCGGGTCCAGGCACCAAACCCTGACACTATTACTGATGCTCTGTTGTTCTTGTAGAAAACCCACTTCTTAAGTTTACTCTTTATTTTAAAAAATATTTTTATTAACATTTTTGTGAATTTCATACAATATCTTGTAAGCATATTCAACCCCTGACTACTTCTGGGTTCAACTCTCCATTCTTACTTATGTATCCAACTTGAGTTTTTTTTCCTTTTTCCAACTTAGTCTAGTTTGTATTGTCCAGATACTCTTGACAACGGGGCCCTCTGCGTAGTGGTCAGCATAGCAGGGGCCACATAAGGAAAGATAACAGACTTTCTCTCCTCGAGAAGTTATCAGATGCCAATAGGTCCTCAGCTAGTGGTGTGGTTTCATGCTCACCAACAGCCCCCTCCTCCAGCTTCCCATGCTGGGATCTTGTCTTGTTTGATCTTGTACAGGCATTATGCATGTTGTTAAAGCTGGTATGAGTTCATATGTGCCACTTTCCTGTCATGCTTTAAAAATGTTGTTTTCTTAAAGCTTTTCACTTCTTGCTTTTACAATCTTTCCATTCACTCTTCTGTTAAGATTCCAGAACCTCATGGGGAGACATGTGATAGGATTTTTCCCGTTTATGTTTGATCACTTCTGTAGTGTCTTAACTCTTTTCGTATTGGCCAGTTGATGGTCTCTGGGTTAATTGATATCTAGTATAAGCTGAAGCCTCTCTGATGAGAGTTGAGAGATAAACTAATGCATGGGTATAGCAAGAAATCATTAGCAGTGGTTTTCATTCTGTATTCCTTTAGCAGAATAATAATACTAGGTTCTCGTTCAAGATGCATTACCCATCTATCCACAGATTCTTGGCTCTATTAACAGTGCAAGTTTACTCTCATGGAGTGAGCCTTATATCCAATCATAAAGTGATTGGTTACTCCTGTAACATTCATGACACTATTGTGCTAGTGGGAACGTCTTGTCAGGCAGATATTTTGAGGGGATTATCCCACCATTGTATGCTATTACATTAAAACTAATATGTATATGTATATGTATATATATAATTTTATATATAATTCATATATATGTATATATTTTAGGAAGCTTCTACAGAAAAGGTTTCCATTTGGCTTATTTAAAAGGCCTTTAGTTTTAGTTATTTCTCCTCCTATTTCCCCTTTTACTCCATGGTTAAAAGGGAGCAATGGAAACAGACAGGTTAAATGTTCACTTAAAAAATATGACAGGGTCACATTATGTTACCCAGTCTGGCCTAGAACTTGTGATTCTATGGCCTCAGTACCCAAACCAATATTTTTAAAAGAATCAATATTCAAAACTCAACATAGGATGGGGATGACTTTCTATTTTGATTTATCCTCTGTCGCTAGTCATGTTCAATATGTCTTCGTGTGTATCATTTCGAGAGCATATTTGATTCTTTAACCTTTTCGGTGTCTCTTTGCTAGGTTTTCAAATATCGTTAATAAAAAATGTTATTTGTTGTATGATGCAACATTTCCAACTTGTTGCTTTTCTTTTTATGGCTTTACCTTTTTTCTAGATTTATGAGTTTTTGTCACATAGCCTAATAGTATACTTTTACTCTGTGAACATAGATTTACAAAATTGCAAACATTGTGCATAGTGTATTTGTTTGACATGGCTATAAAAATTAAACATTTACATGTGTTTATAATAGTTTCATATGTAAATGTAATTTGGTTTTTATTAATACTTTTATATGATAACATCTTTTTATGCTAGTTCTACTAAGTTCCAGTTAAAAAACCATCATATTATGGATTAACAATTAATTCATACTGAGGACATTTGCAGTGGTTTATAAGATGACTCATGGATTCTTGTGAGTGACTGAATTGGATATCGGTGAAAGGTTGTCGAAGACAGCATGAACTTTAGTGTGTTGCTCAAATATGGATGGTTCTTCCCAGAGACCAGACAGCTGCTTCATTCTGTGAGTGTGAGGTTTGCTACAAGCATAGCATACAGAGATGGACTCTGTGTTAAATACATCAATTTGAATACAAGTCACGGCTACTATGCTTTAGCTGATTGACTTAAGCAGGGATGTAGGCATGTCACATTCCTTTTTGAGAATGGGCAAGAAATTGATCATTTTTATTGAACATATTTCTGTATAGTACAAATAAAACAAAAATGAGACTTGTGGTAGCTCAACATGATAATGAATCAATTCCCCCAGAAAGAAGCTAATTCTACTTAATGCCGTGTGTGTGTGTGTGTGTACATGTGCGTTTCCATACACACTTGCCTCTGTGGATCAGTGTAAGGATTCTGTCTTGTATTGGACAAAACCAAACCCCTTATAGTCAGTGTTTAATGATTTTGCTTTTCCTCATTTGCTGCACCCCTTTTGGAAGTCTGTTGTTGGCAGGGCACTGTTAGTGAGAATAAAAAGAATAAAAGGTAAGAAAATGGTTTCTATGGTGCCATATTCTTCTCCACTGAAAATGCAGTTAGAGACAGTCTGACAAAATATTTGCAAGTTTCTGCTGACAAAACATTATATAGAGGTAGACACCTCATTATACTAGGGGAGGGGGAGTGCACAACACAGTTTGTTCCATTTTTTGGTGATGCTAAGTTTGATTACTTAATATGGGTTTGGTCAAATCACTTCATTGTAAAGGCAGCTTAGTTCATTAGTATTACTAGATCATCTCTTGGGTAAATTCACACACACACACACACACACAGACACACACACCTTCATCCATCAGAATTACAATAGTGAAATATTTTGGTTAATGACCACCAAATAGTAATTGCTGTATCACCAAAGATTTTAAGGCTTTCTATAAGACAACTGGACTAGACTATAAAAATGTCAACAAGAAGACAATAAATAGTGGATGATTTATCTTAAATTAAATAAAAACAAACAACTTACAGCAATGAATACTCCTTAATTAGTTTCTGGATAGATGGAACATGGCATTTCAGAGATGACTGAGGATATGTGGAACCAGACAAGAGTGTTAGCATTTCATCCATGCTACATATCTGAGATCTAACAGTAATATCGTGGCTATAGAAGACTGTATCCTTACTATGGGGGTTGTCCGAGTTTTCATTTGCATTGCACTTTGAAGCTATTTATTTTTAGAAAATTGACAAACTACAATATTTTTGTCTTTTACCAAGTAGCACATTACATCCTACTTTTTATTAGGTGGGTTTAACTTTTTATTTTTGATAACTTTACCATAAAATTTCTTATATGGCTTAGGAAACTTGCCCTTTGGCCTGCATTTGCTTTAGGATTATTTTGCTATTTTTTTCTCTAAGTATATCTTTTTACATTTATTGACTTAAATGTTTGACTTTATCAGTGAGCTTAATATTAACTATGTTGAATTCTCTAAAATGCCATTAATTTCTCCCCGTATGTTGTTTTTTATTTTGTAAATATTCTAATTCCTTCTCTAGTATGGGAAGTTTAGCTGTACATACAAAACTGCCTTTCTGAGCTTTATAGTCATAGTTCATAACTCAGTTTTCTCCAGTGGAGTTATTCTGAATTTTATCAGTCACTCCAGGGCAGGCCTCATGCTCAGGAGTGGTTGACCAACATATAATGGATTCCAAGGGCTGTGTGTGTGTGTGTGTGTGTGTGTGTGTGTGTGTGTGAGAGAGAGAGAGAGAGAGAGAGAGAGAGAGAGAGAGAGAGAATGCGTGTGTGCATGTATATATATGTGTGTGTGTATGTATGCTTGTATTTGGTTAGAATTTGGTGGCGTGTTTTGGTTTGGTTTTGTATGTTTTTTTTTCTTTCTATTTTGTATATTTTATTTTGTTTTCTTGGATTCATTGTTGTATTGATAGGGAAAGCAATACGATCTGGAAGCATTTGGTAGAAGGAAAAAAATCAAAATCTATTTAAATTTTAAAAATGTTCTAAATGATGAAAAATATAATAAAAAGAAAAAAGTATGATACTCATGAAAGGACTGTTTCAGGTTAGAAATGTAAAGAGATAGGAAAACCTGATGCAATGTGTGATGTAGGGTGAGACTCTAACTAGAAAAATAAAGATATCAACGACTATAAAAACAGTATTAGAATAATTGATACAGACAGTAGGTTAGAAAATGATAATGAAGTAAGTTTGAAAGATAAATGTTTTTTGAAAATATTTTTGAGTCTTGAAAACTTGAGATAAAGGACCTAATGTTTAAAAGTATACAAATGATTCAGAATAACATATATAAATGTTTGAATATACATTTTGCTGTCTTGTATGTTTGTATTGTTTCATATGCCTGTTCAGATTCATGTATAAGAGTTCTTTCTGAGAGTCATTAATTACTATTAACAGTTTTCAACTTACAATGTTAGAGGAAGTAGAGGAGAATAAGGCTAGTGAGCAACTTACCCCCAAATTTCTCCATAGTTCTCTCTCTGGTGCATCCTTAAAGTCCAGTTTGGGTCATTTGAATGGGGTTCTAAGGCTTTTTAATTATATAGGTATGCTTTTTGAGTGACTTCAAAGGCCCCTTAGCCAGAATGGGCTCTGTCTTCAAAGACAGTGGAGTGGCCCATTTGCAGGAAATTGCATGGTTCGAGGGTGATTTTTGTTGTCTTTGAACTTGTCAAGTAGAGCTCCCTGCTTAAAATGTGCTGGCCTTTTGCTATCTGACCAAACAGTTAAAGACTTTTTATTTATAGTTTTGGAGATTTCTCTTTAATTTATGCCAGAAGAAACCTGTAACTCAGTTTCCCCCATTATCCTCTTTGATGTAACAGCAGTTTTATTTGGAAGCGCTGGTTGGAGATGTTTGAACAATTTTCACGGTTTTAGTGTGTTTTCTTTCTAGATGCTGTATATGTTTTGGTTAGTGGGGAAACAAAAAACATGGCTTCTTTTGAAGTAAAAGGTGAGGGCCAGATTCAAGTTGTATGACCTCAGGAAGCTTTCTTTTTTTTAATTTATTATTCATTATTTTTATTTTTTATTGGATATTTCATTTACATTTCAGATGCCATCCCCATTGCCCCTCCCTAGAAAACCCCTATCCCATGTCCCCTTCTCCTTTTTGCTTTTATACAATTTTTTAAATGTTAACCAAAGGCTTTATAAGTTTGGTAATGCTCAATATCAATCAGAAGTGTAACCCAATACCCAGCCTAGATATATCAACTATTTTTGACTGGCGGAGACATGTGAACATCCGCCTCCATGTCCCCCCCTCCTTTCTCTCTCTCATTACCTAGCTCCTCCTCTTCAGGAAGCTTTCTTAATTTGTTGATTCACTCATATGCCTGGGAATTCTGAATGATAGGTTTGTCCTCGAGAAGTACAGGAATCGTTGCTTCTCTGTTATGTAGTATGTTCTCCAATGGTAATTCTTTACTTTTGCATTTATGTTTTGACATTTTTCTTTTTCTTGATCTGAATTTAAAGACTCATCTTAGAATAAATTTCATTTGGGGCGTCAGGTGTGGATTAATGTGAATTTAGCATCCCACCAATTAAAGCATATTAACTGCCCTCATAAATAGGCAGTGTAAGACATTGGTTTGAAAACCAAGGATGAAATCTTTGTAAGTCAGGAGATTTCATAGTTAGTTTGATGCTTATGTGCACAGGTGATTGGTGCAAATGATGACCCACACTGGATATGCACAGGAATGTATGACTGTATAAAAGTGAAAATCATAACGATTACTATTGCATGATAATCTTTGCTAAACTTAAGTGTTAATGTTTTTTCTATAAAGTTAAATTTATTGTCTTCAAGCAAAGTAGAGCTAACAAGGGTGTGTTCATTCTTACTTCAAAAACCCAGTGTTGAGCATTGTGGAAGTTTTCCACCTCTAGATCACAGGGACTCCATAGCTGATTCCTTTTTGTGAGTTTTATGTTTGACATGAAATAGACTATTCAGTTTGTTTTCCATTTATTGCTCTAAAAGTTAAGATGGTGCAAGCAGGAGTTAACAAATACATTGTTTTCTAGAAAGTAGGTGGCCTATGTAGAGTTGTTAAATAGACTATGATACCCCCTTCCTTCCTTTTAAATTAATCTTGGCCTAGGTAGAAAGGGAGCTTTTGCATAGTGGCAGTTATATGGGCCAGACCATGACACGTATGCTGCAGTCCTTAGTGAGAATGCAAAACTCTTTTCACATAGTATTAGAGAAAGAAGTGTTTAAATGTTTTATGGAACACAAATTTGGGTTTGTGAGCATTTATTTTCTATTTAAGTAAATAGATTATCTCTTTGTATAAACACAGAACCATGTGAAAGTGGTGGTTTCCCAATCTTCACGAATGTATATATTTAGATCTGCTCGTGGTGGGGTTAGCATGAGCACAGCATTGTGCCTATATTTTGTCATGGGTCTTTTAAATATGTTGCTGAAGCTTAAGCCAAGTTTAAGCATGAGTAATTTGTATAGCACAGCAGTTTCTAACCATGGCTTAGAGGGTCTCACGCATTCTAACTTTAAGATTTTCTTTTGGCATTAGAACAGTTTCATGGAGTAAATTATGTTTTTGTGTGGATCCCAACAGGTGGCTTGTTTGGATTCTTCCTTTGTTTTGAAAAGAAGGACCATTTTTCCAGACCTTTTCATTGGAGAAAAGTGAGCAGTACCAACTCAGCCATTGTGTTTCTTTACTTAACAATTAATGCTATGGCTACTAGGAAGCTGAAGACCTTATGTTTTTGGTGGCCAGTTGTTTTCTTCCTCTTTGCTTCACTCAGCTCCACTCCACTCACTCTCCTCTGCTCCCCTCCTCTCCACTCCTTTTCTTCCTCCTCCTCTACTCCTTCCTCCTTTGTGTGTGTGTGTGTGTGTGTGTGTGTGTGTGTGTGTTTTGGGATAAGTGTGTTCTCATCCTTCATGGCACATTTTTCATTACAGATCAGAATTAACATCTGGTGTAGGGATATACAGTAAGCTTTTGTGTCTTACAGTTTGTCAGTTTACAAAGAAGAATAAAGCTTGTTAAGGCTTGGACTCCCAAACAGAATGTTATAGAAAAAAACTTCAACATTTGTGGTTAAGTATTGAGTTGAGAGGTCTTATTGGATCTCTAGGGATGTTCTATGGATGACTATTCTCTTTCTGTATTTTCTAACTTGAATTATGATATTACCTTATTAGAAAATATGTTTCTGAAGTATATTTCTTCCTGATTTTTATTGCCTTGTATTCATTGTACACAGTGCTGTGTTTCATTCAGACACTTCTTTTCAAGTGTATCATGTATTCCCATCGGAGTCACCTACTTCCATTCAATCTCTTTGGCGACCTCATTATCTTGCAGGTCTTCTTCCTTCCACAGATCTGTTAGTTTTCATGTTTGTTCTGTCTGTCTGTTCTGTCTGTCTGTCTGTCTGTCTGTCTCTTTTTCAATATCATTTTTATTGCTGTGATAAAATATTCCAACAAAAGGCAACTTAGGAGAAAAAGGGGGTTATTTGAGCTTCTAGTTCTAGACCCAACCCATCATTATGGGGAAGTTAAGACAGGAACTTTAAGTAGCTAGACTCATCACATTCACAGCCAAGAGCATAGAATAATGAATCCATGTATGTTCACTTGCTTGCTTGTTTGTGCTCAGCTTAACCTTTTCACTCCTTTATAGTTCATACCTGTCTAGGGAATGGTGCTGCCTACAGTTAGCAGGGTCTTTATCCATCAATAACTTAAATAAGACACTCTTAAGTGAAAATGCCCAATGGAGACAATGCCACATTGAATGTATCTTCTCAGGTGATTCCAAGTCATATCAAGCAACAATTAAAGCTAATCATCATGAATGTATATGTGTGTGTATACATTGTGATTTGCATTGTGAATTATGTACATTTTGGATGTTCCTTTAAGTTTCTATGGCTCTTGACACAATGCATGCAGCTCTCCTTTGCTTTTGTGTTTTGGTAAAATACATTGAAGGGATGAGTTTACCAGTTATTTTTGCTTTTAGTTGGTATAGTCAGTCCAACTCTTTCATTATTGCAGCTTGTCTTTAATGTTAATGAAGTCTGTTAGTTGTTCATTTAGAAAAAGAATGTGTTTATCACATCCTGGACAAGTCTGCTATGCCAATAAGCAATGCCATATAAGGCAACATCTTCATTTTGCCCCTCTGTCTTTCATAGACCCACAGTTACTGAGTGTTCTGAGCTTCTTGGGACATCTTAGCTGACTTATACTAAGCATTAGTGGCATATGCTTCCTGCAGACCTTCTGTTTCCCTGAACTGTATTTAAAAAGAAAATCCCAGGCATTGAACCATCCTGTGGCTATAGTTAATTATGGCTGTAAATGTTTTCCCATAGTACCAGTTTATGAAGCTTATGGCTGAAATAGTGCTGGCTCTGAAGGGTAATTAGGGACTTATAATTGTAGTAATTTATGTTTGGGAAGATATTAGCACTTCATGTGTTTAAAGAGATTTGTGACTCTTAAATTTCTTCATAATTTAAAACCTACATTTTTCTAATGTTAATTTTTTTCACAGCAACATATATTTTATTAGAAGCAAAATGTTACAGTTAAAGACATTTAATTCAGAGTACTGACTTCTGAGCAGGGTGTGGTAGCACTTTCTTGTGACTTAGTTCTTACTGGTTCAAGTCATGTGTTCATACTGGGCTCCAGAGTATGATGCTCCCAAAATCAAAACAAAAAAAATTAGAAAAAGAAAACATACATTTCTATAAAAGAATTCCATATTTTGAAAGTGTATGTATTTTAGGAATATTAGTTTTCTAATGACTACTTTTAGATATAAGCAGATATCTAAGTTTTTATTACTAACTGACACAATTCACACACATAAAATAGAATTATTAAATAATAACATTTCTAGCTAAGCAGTGGATATTACTCAAAGGTACTGCTTGAGTGTGAAGTCACAGCTCTAAAACCTTATTTCACTTTTTTGTTGTTCATTTGTTTTTCCTTTATTTATTCATCTTATTAAAATGGATTTTTATATCATTTTTACTGGGTATAATGTTCCCGCCCTGCAGTTCCTCCCAGATCTTCTCCACCTCTGCCCCTGCCCATAGCAGACACCTTTCTTTTTTCTCTTATTAGAAAACAAGTGGGCATCTAAAAATAATAATAAAATAAAATGAAACAAAAAAACAAAAACAAACAAATCAGAATACGACAAAGCAAACAAACAAACAAAAAAGGAACCAAAGAAAAATCACAAGAAACATATAGATGCAAAGACACACATTTGCACACATAGGAATCCCATAAATACACAAAATGGAAGCTATAATATATAAACAAAAGACTTGTAAGGTTAAAAACCCGCTAAATTCATTTTGTGTTGACCGTCTACTGCTGAGCAGGGGCCTGTCCTTACATGTGGTATGGATACCCAGTGAGACTTCCGGGGAGAAACTTAATTTTTCCTTGGCTAGTAGTTATCAGTTGGAGATAGATGCTGAGTTAGAAATGGGAGCATATGCCCACTTCTCCTCACAGAACATGGACCCTATCTTGTGTAAGCCTTATTTGAAAAAATATTGAACTTGTGGTTAGAAATGAACAGAAATGCTGAGAAAATATCATTTAACTCAAAGTTCTTAAAACCTTGGAAATTGTTTTTGTACAAAATTTACCCTTGGTTATTATGTTCAATTTTTCTATATTAAATTCGTGTTTATTTTCTTTCCTAAAACAATAACGGATGACATTTAGTAGTTTATATCTAAATTTTAATAACATGTCAAATTTCAACTATTTTTCAATCTTGGCTATGATGACTCATGGACATACAGTATTAAAATTTGTTTTCATATTAATTGCATTCCATGACTAATGGTGATATTTTATGGAACTATTAGTTTCGTGCAAACCAGAAAAGTATTCAGACAGGAGCAATGGATTTTAAGCAAATGTTATTTTTCTCACTAATTGATGGCCTTAGTCGCTTCATTGAGCGTGTTGATATTCCAAATTGCTGAATTTTCATAGCAGTGTTGTCAAGGCCTCATGGAAAGCATCTGGGCACAAGTTATGTTGTATTGGATCCCATTCAAATTGTTGGTGGCACAAATTTATTTGTTTTTCCTATACACTTTGGACTTTTGGATGAGTATGCACATTAGCAATTTTATGGTTAGCTCCAGTAATAAAGTGACACTGACATTTTGGTTTATAACTCTGTAACTCACGATAGAATAGTATTTAGTGAGCGAAGGAGGAGTGATGTTAAGGGGCCAGCAACCTATTTTTGAGTTCCCCTATTTTCAGAAATAGACATTCTCTATTAGTGAAAAGTAGATGCCTGTATCTAGAAGAAACTCAGTGCTCATCTTCTTTGGCAGGGGCTAACTCCAGAAACACTGGAGCACTTTAAAAAAAGTGTCAGGAATGTATTGGAAACAGATGACTGGTCAAGATATGAGATTAAAAAATGTGTATAGGTAGATATATTTAACATACGATCAAACTTAAAACATCCGGATTAATAAAAAGGCCAGACTTGGTTTGCAACTTCAAAGGAACATAATTGGATAGACAGAATTATGATCAAGTTCTAAGGATGCTGCCTTTTCTCATGATGCAAGAACCAGCAATGTGGTATTCTCCTTGATCCAAACATATCCAGGAGATGTGGTTGGCCTCATGCAGAATCACTGCTGCTTTTTTTCAGTGTTCTCCATGTTTCATGTGAGGAGTTTCATCTTTCCAGTCCTGGGTGGGTCTAGATTTGGGACCATGTTTTGGTTGGAAGTACAAGGCTCTGGATCTCAGCGGGTTTTGAGGTTGGAGAAGTTGAAGCTTACAGGAAAAAAACAAATAAACATGGTCATCAAAGCTGAGAATTAAGAACTGTTTATCCACCTGCACATTTGAATTAAATCTCACAGAAATAGGCAGAACCATTTGACTTACGACCTTGATAAAATAGTCATGTCTTAAGTATCTGTTTTGCCTGTATTTGAATATAGAGTAAGGATAGTTACCATACACAATAGATGGAAATAGTCCAGTTGGATTACTCTTGGAGTATTGATTTATAATATAGAGGTGTGTGTGGAGATGATTGATGTGGAATGAGGGTCAGTTAAACTGAGATGTCTGCTGGAGGAGTGGGGCAAGTGATTCAACTGGCAAAACATATTTTGCTCTTGGTCTTTGGTACCGAACAGCACTAGAACCCATGCCAGGAGGAAGTCTTAGGTTTGGGTGTAGCACATCACTCCTGTTTTACAAGCATTCCTCATGGGTCAGGTTATAGAGATGGGAAGATATACACTAAGGCATTCATTCCCTAATTCACTTTTATTGCTTAAGTCTGTCAAGGTTCAAGAAACCGAAGCAATGTTTTGTAACAGTTTTAAGAATACCTTTTAAAAAATAAGTGTAGGGCAAAATTTGTTGACTCTCAAATCTTTGTGGTCAAGATTAAAGTAGTCTTTTGATACATAAATGCAAAACAAAAAAGCCTTTAATTTGTGTTGATTCCCTTGGTTCTGTAATTCCCTTTCCTCTGTACGTCTTACTATGGAGTATGATTTATGATGATAAAGTGCACTTGGTTTGACTTTTGAACTCAAAGCAAGTATAGCTTCCCTTGAGTTTGTGATCACTGTGGGATAGAAAACTCCCTTAACCGTTCTTCCATGAGGATAAACCTTATAAGGTCTCCCCTCTCTCTTCAAAGCTAACTTTGAGATTTGAATAACCTTTTGCAAATCTGTAATTAACTCCAAGAGCAGAGAACAGGCAGCACTGGTTGCCAAGGGATCTGTGCTGGGCTCTGGATACAGCGTCTGCCAGCAACTGATCCACCAGCCATGCCTGTTCCTGCTCTAGTCTCCTAGCTGTTCAGACAAGAGTTCTAAAGGCCAATCCACAGGGTGGGGTCTTTAGATGGACACTCTTCGTGCACAACTCTGAAAATGAGGGAGCTGGCCTGTTCCCAGTCAGCTTTCCTACTCCATCATAGCATATTTCATTGTTGTTTCTCTTCCCCAGCTAGCCACACTCTTTTACTCAACTACTGTAAGTATTACTGTTTTCTCTTTCATACACAGAGATGTTCAGCTGGTTCTAAGTTTGTTGAAACTCACACTTGCTCAGGACACCAACAACAATGTTAGAGTAAGACCTTTTCTGGAGGTAACTGGGAACATAGAGAAGCTGTATGGAACTGCTTTATTAAAAAAAAAATCACAATTTCTAGTTGGGTTACTATGTAGCAGAAATACTAGAGAGATTATGTAAGTGATGCAATTCAGTTAACAATATAATTCAGAGTGAATGAGCAGCATTGAGCTCTATAAGTGTTCAAAAGAGAATAAAGTGTTCCTAGCGACGAGATGAGCAGAACTGAGAATAAACAGTAGAATCAAGTGGGTAGCAGAGCTTGTAAGATCATCATAGAATATGAGAAGGAAGACAACTTTAGCAGCCCAAGCTATTGCAGTTAGGAAAAGTAAAGAGCATTTAGAGTGGGTGTGGCTCACATCATTTTTGCTTCAGGAAAACTTTATTTGCATGTGTGGGTGTGCACGCAACGTACGTACGTGTGTGTGTGTGTGTGTGTGTGTGTGTGTGTGTGTGTGTGTGTGTGTAAGATATGTGTTTGAGATAAGTGTGTGATGTATGTGGGGTTAGGGGTTATAAAAACATATAAGATCTGAAGTGAGAGAAGTATTCCCTTGTTCTGTTAATTGTTTAAGTCCATCAGATTTCAGAAATTACAAAGGAGGTTGTAAGTGGAGAGACAGAGAAATGGTTGTACTCTCCAGAAAGAGTATTCTCTTAGATAATTCAGTGGTTTGGGCTAAGTAGAGGCACAGGTGAAACTGCTTCCAGGAAATCAGACTACAGACATTGAGCTGGATCATTGTTTAGGAATGCTTAGAGGAATGCTCCATTGTATGCAAATTATCACATTTATGAGCACTTATGAATTATGTATTGTATGTATCTATGTGAATGTGGAGGAACACCTGGAAAAAACATTCACCCAACATCATTACTTATAGCTAAAAAGATGACCTCTCTAGCCAATCTGTGCTTGCTTCTTACAATTCCAGATTTACAGAATTAGGGCAATAAACTGAAGATTATTTGGACTGCATGGTTTTCCAAATCTTATAGTAAATCTTATAGTGCTAAGATCTATATAGATCAATCACAGTTATTAATGTCCTGGAAACTGAATCATGCTAAATAAAGGGGTGGTATTCTAGGAGCAGTGCACTGGCACTGTATTGTGTATTTATCTGCTCATATGGATGTGTGCTCCTTAGTACTGCAGTAAAGGTTATGTGTTCAGCAAAAGGATGTCCTTTTAAAGTAAAAGATTCGTGTGTAGTTTCTGGATTTTATAGCATGTGTACAGTGAATATTTTATATCTTAAACTAATTAGGAATAACAAATTTTATGATATATTGAATTTTAGGTCATATTCCTACATTTTATCCTTATACCCACCTTATCTCCTAAATAGGATTATTGCTTATTAAACAAGCAAAGACAAGCTGGCATTGGTGGCACACCCTTTTAATCTTGGGAGGTAGAAACAGGTGATCGTGTGAGTTCCAGGTCAGTTAGGGCTATATAATGAGATCTTGTTTCAACATATATAGAACTGGGAGGAGTAGAGGGCCAGAAATCACAATCAGGATATATTATGTGAGAAAAATGCTATTTTCAATAAAAAGAAAAATAAAACAAAAAGTAAAAATGTCATACATGTCAACATCTAATTTCTAGAATATTTATAGGAGACAGAAAAAAAAATAGGCACAGTGATACTGAAGCAGTCAACCAAGAGAATACTAAGAGACTGCACTTACTGAACAGGAAATGCCTAGGGCCACCAAGATCATGAAGAAGCAAGAAAGAATTATCTTGAGGAGAAGTGAGCTCTGCTCAGACACTTGGGGCCATGATAGTCAGCCTGAGGAATGAGTTCCTGTCACTTTAACTACACTGTGATGTTTGTTACAGTAGCCCATCAAAACTTAACTCTACCATAGTTCCTAGGTCAGCTCTCAACCTTCATCTTCTTATTTCTACTCCAAAGTGCATCTTTGCTCATTTTCCAGAACATTCCTTTTTTTTCCTGTGTGGCTTGATTCTTTGAACAAGATTCAGTATATTGATTTTGTTCCTCTTGTGGCTAATTTTTTTTTTTTTTTGTGTGTGTGTTCTAAAATCCTTTCTTTATTACAATTTTTATTTAATATTTTCTTTGATGATTTCATATATGAATATAATGTCTTCTGATTCCTCTCATCCTCCTATTGCTGTCTCCCTCACACCTGTCTTTCCTACAGTTCTCTAAGGTTTTTTTCTCTTTTTTTTTAACTGTTGAGTTAAATGTATAGCGTGAACATCCGTCAGTGTGTTCATCCCATTCATAGACACTTGGCTTCTTTTTTTCCTGCTATTTTATACATTTATTTTGTCTGTTGCTTGGCTTAGCCATTTTTGCTCTTTCCTGTTGGGGGCAGTACCTTAAAGTCATAGCAAGTGCATGTTTACTTAAAGTTTAATTTATTGGTATTTCTAATCAAAAATGAAGAAACTTTGAAAGTTTAATTTTGGATTCCCTTTAAGTCTTGTGTTCATGTTAAATTTAAGTGCTTATTTTTAAGCTCTGGAGATGAAAATTTTTTCCCTCATACTATTAAAGTTTAAATGTTTCTCCAGGGTGAGGATATATGCTTTTATTTCTATGTGAGTAAAGCAGGAACTTTTTTTAATATATTTTTTGAAACCTTCATATATGCCCACTGCATCTAAATCACTTTTTCCCTCCCTCTCTGCACTCTGAACTACATAGGAGTCTGATTTCCCAAGTTCATGTTGTTTTCTTTCATTATAATTGTTCCATGTATATTCACATGTGTGTATGCACCCCTGTGTGTATTACCTATAGGGTCTACTAGCTTTGTTTGTATGTATATGTGTCTAGGGCTGACCTCTTGGAATTGGCATACTTATGTGGGAATCTTTTCCTGGAGGCAAAGATTCTACCCCTACACCTCTTATCTAGGGGTGGGACCATGTGGAATCTCTTGTGTGCACTGTTATGTCAACTGGTATAATTTTTCTGGTCTTATTCAGGCAACCGAATTATTGAAAGTTTTTCAGTGTGTTTTCTTTGGCATATCTAGTGGACATGATCCATCCACAGGCATCCTTGGTCTCTGCCTCTCAGAATATTTCTTCCCCTTCTTTCATGATTTTCCCTGAGCCTTAAGTGGAGGGGTTACCTTGCACATGTATCAATTTGGGTTTCTCACTTCATAGTCATGTAGCGTCTCTGTAATTGTCTCCAGCTGTCACAAAAGAAGCTTCCTTGATAAGGGGTGAGAGCTATAAGTATCTGTGGGTATAAGGATGAGGATTTAGAAAACAAAAATTATATTGGTTTAGAAACCGGGCAGTAGCAGGCTCTCCTCTTAGGTATATGATCTGAAATGTCTTTCTTTGCAGGATAATCAATAGGCCAAATGTCTAATCATATTCATATTCAAATATCTTTGTTTTGTGTTTCTCTGTTACAGCTAGCTATGTATCAAATCCCATCTGCAAGGGTTGTTTGTCTTGTTCAAAGGACAATGGGTGCAGCCGATGTCAGCAGAAGTTGTTCTTTTTCCTTCGGAGAGAAGGGATGCGTCAGTACGGAGAGTGTCTGCACTCCTGCCCATCAGGATACTATGGACACCGAGCCCCAGACATGAACAGATGTGCAAGTGAGTATCTCACTTTTGTCTGTTGAAATTTACTGGCTATGCAATTTACATAATGTGCTAAGTTTTTGTGAAAAAAAAATATATGTAACTTTGTAGATATACTCTAAAACTTTTAAAAATGAACATGGCGAGATAAGAGAACTTTTATACTTCGTATTTTGTATAGGTATATCATAAGTTAGACACATTATTTCAGTTATTTAGATTGACCATTTCTCATTATGCTAATCTAAACCTGCTTGCTAGATAGAACTTTATGAGGAGAAATTACTGCTTGCAAACCAACCATCTATTCCCGTCAAATGATTTTAACATGCATGAACATCCTTTGATTTAATCTTATTTTTACAGTTCTTTTTCTTTTCCTTTTCCTGGTTTCATTTGATATATAAATAAATATATAGTAAATATAGTAAATATTACATACACACATGTGTAAACACACACACACACACATACACACACACACACACACATATATATATATATATATATTAAATTTACTAAATTTACTAGAAGCACCATTAGTGGTAAAGATGTAATTAAGGTGTTTAGGTTTTTAAGGGTTTTTTTTTTTGTTTTATTTTGTTTATCTTGGTTTTGTTTTGACAAAGCATTCTAGTCAAGTAACAGAATAGTTTGTACCAGTAGTCAATATAGAAATATAAGGCTTAGATGAAGTTTAAATTTACCTTTATTTCATGAAATTATTTGGACCACTTGAGTGACATAGCATACAAGTATCAATAGCTTGGTTGAATTTCTAAGTATATCTTATATCTTTAAGGTTTATGATTTGACCATGCATAAGACAGTGGCCCACCTGCAAACAGTTTTCTGTTCTTACTGGCTCAGATCACCTCTGGTGAAATTTGAGTATCTTGTGCTCCTGTGCATTTTTTTTTTTTTACCTACACACCTTTCAGAGTGCAAAGTGATAAAGCTAGAAGTGGATAAAGCTTGAAGCGTTTACTCTAAATCCTAGAGCTATTGTGGTATGAATTGTGTGTATGGGCAACAGTCTGTGCACTACCCTGGGATATTAGTGAGTAAAACCGATGCTATTAGTAATGGTTTGAGGTATGGGCCATAATTCAGGATATTCTTGAACAAGTTGATATGAACAGTTATCTCTGTAGGAGATCTTGCTACGTCAGCACTTCCTTCAGAACTCAAGAAAAGGGTTGGCAGGTATAGTTGACCCTTTTCCCAAGATATGGAGAGTAATGATTGTCCATTGGGTTTTGGAAAAATTTTTTTACATGTGAGAAGGGACTTGCTATGGTTTTACTTATTTTAAGTGAGCGCAGTCAGTGCTGGAGACTGCTGACCTAGAGGAAATCAATACTCACCTGTGGTTCAAGTGGGAAGTGCTTATTAGCAAAACTCTGTAAAACAGAGTGAGAGTAGAGAGATACTTTGTTGTTCATGACATCCAGATTATTATGGTTCTTCCATGCTATTGTCTTGTTTTCAATCTTTGCCTGTAGTTTTCTAAGTTTTATATAGCATCTAGAGGATGCAAATAATTTAAATTGCAGTACCGGTTATAGAGAATTGGAGATTATGGCTTCTTTTCTCTGAGATTATTGCTTGACCATAGATAGATAAACTTTTAAGCAACAGTAGCTTGTAATATAAGTGAAACTTGCCTTGTTTTGTGCTCTTTTGTGATATAGAAAGGATGCAAGCGTAAAGTGGTTATCTTCCAAGGAAACACTATATGTTGGCTGAAGTTGGCTTCATGGGATGTACAGTAATGAAGTTTGTAAAATTCATAAATGTTCATGAAAATAGTCACTGGAGTAGCTTATTGAAGTGTGCTGCGAGCATACTCACAGATAACATAACCTTTGATTGTCCCTGATATGTTAGGTGATATTTCTGTCATATTTTCGCTTTCTCACTTACTAGCAAATTCATTTACATGGAAGCTCCATTTTTAAATTGCTGCATATTCTCCTATTTAGAAAGCTTAGAAATGAATCTTAACATTTCCAAAATGTTAAGGACCAAAAGCAAAACATTTCCCAAAGATACTCAAATTTAACATCTTGGCTTCAGTCCTCATGAGTGTGTTTCTCTGCATGGTTTTGTCTTCCTTCCTTACACGCATGTCATAATTGTGACATATCTTAGATTAATGAGAGATGTCTCTTTCTATGCAATTCCACATAGCTGTATATATATATTTCTGCATCTGATATACAACATTTAGCTAATCACCCATTAGATTGGATGCTGTTTAGCTCTGTACCCTCTTTTTAAACTGGATTATTTGGGTTGTTGGTATCTAACTTCTTGAGTTCTTCATAAATTTTGGATAACAGCCCTCTGTCAGATGTAGGGTTAGTGAAGATTCGTTCCTAACCTTAGACTGCTGTTTTGTACTATTGACAATGTCCTTTGCCTTACAGAAACTTTTCAGTTTCATGAGGACCCATATATCAATTGTTCATCCTAGAGCCTGAGCCATTGGTGTTCTGTTCAGGAAGTTGTCTCCTGCACCAAGGAGTTCAAAGCTATTTTCTACTTTCTCTTTTTAGGAGATTTAGTGTGTCTGGTTGAGGTCTTTGATGCACTTAAACTTGCGTTTTGTGCAGGGTGGTAGATATGAATCTATTTCCATTTTTCTTCAAGTAGATATCCAGTTAGACCAGTGCCATTTGTTGAGGATGCTTTTTTCCCCATTGTATGATTTTGGCTTCCTTGTCAAAAATCAAATGTCCATGATTGTGTGGGTTTATTTCTGGGTCTTTGATTTGATTACATTGATTAACCTGTCTGTTCCTATACCAATACCATGCAGTTTTAGTACTGTTACTTTGTAATATAGCTTGAGGTCGAATGGTGATACCTCTAGAAGTTCTTTTATTGCTCAGTATTGGTTTTGCTGTCCTGAGTTTTTGTTTTTTCCGTGTGAAGTTGAGAAATTCCCTGTCAAGGTCTAAAAAGAAATGTATTGGAATTTTGATGGGAATTGCATTGAATCTGTAGATTGCTTTTGGTAAAATGGCCCTTTTTACCATGTTAATCCTACTTATCCATGAATATGGGAGATTGTTCCAATTTCTGACATCTTCCTCATTTTTTTTTTTTCAGTGACTTGAAGTTCTTGTCATATAGGTCTTTCACTTTCTTGGTTAGAGTTATACCAAGATGTTTTATAGTATCTGTGGCTATTTTAAAGGGTATTGTTTCCCTACTTTCTTTCTTGGCCAGTTTACCATTTGTATATAAGAAGGGCTAGTGATTTCTTTGAGTTAATTTTGTATCCAGCCACTTTGTAAAGGTGTTTATCACCTGTAGGGGCTCTCTGGTAGAAATTTTGAGGTCACTTATGTATACTATCATATCATCTAAAAATAGTGATACTTTGACTTCTTCATTTACAATTTGATTCCTCCCCTGGTCTCCTTTAGTTGTCTTATTGCTCTGGCTAGAACTTCAAGTACTATATTGAATAGATAGGGAGAGAGTGAGCAGCCTAGTCTTGTCCCCCTGTCCTCCACTATTCTCAGGCATGGCATATTTCCTCTCCTTCTCCCAGCTCGGTGAACTCCTTCTTCCTCTTTTCACTTGTTCCCATGCCTGTGGAAAAAATCTCAAGTCTCTCTTTTGTCTGCCCTGCCCAACAATTAGCTGCTGGCATCTTTACTTATCAATCAGAGTCAACTGGGGACAGAGCCCCTTAGTGTCTTATATGTGGACATGAGGACTCTCATGCAAACAATTTTGGGGATGCAAATTAACATAAAAATATAAGTAACATTAGGCCAAACACACTAAAACTTTCGTCAGAATATTTTATTCCAGCAACTAAAAAGAAACTGGAACTTGGTCTTTTGTTTCATGTTATAAGTACACAGTCATTGCTTAAAGTAATTATGTCATATGAAAACTTGTTTAGCCTCGAAAGATCAAAGTAGTCCCCCTACTAGCTATGGTTGAACACCATTAGTTTTGTCATTGTAATGGGGAGCATTATGGTTAAGGCATCAATCACTTAATGGGCTATATCAGGGTTTGTTGTAGTCATTTGTCTGTTTGGAGACAGTGTCTCTCCACACAGCCCTGAGATTTTTCTATTAGCCATTTCCTTCAAGTGCCTTTACCTGTATACCTGCATGTGCAATGTGAGTGTAGGCAACTGAACTTGGGGATTTCTCTCTGGCCCTAGCATCATTCCTCTTAAAAGGGGTAACACCACCTTGTATTCTATGCTTCTTTGAAAAGTAAAGCATTGGCTGGACATATTTTTGTTTTTGTTTTGTTTTGTTTTCCAGACAGGGTTTCTCTGAGTAGCCCTGGCTGCCATAGAATTCATTTTGTCAACCAGGTTAGCCTCAAACTCAGGGATCTTCCTGGCTTTACCTCCCAAATGCTGGGATTAAAGGTATGCACCACTGTGCCTGGTCCTGTATTTTACTTTTTGAGGTACTTGTGGAACTTAAGCATTCATAAATAAAGTTTAATTGGAAAACAGCTATGCTTTGTGATGTGTGAGTTGTGGCTACTTTCGTGTTCTAATAGAGTTGAATAGTTACAACAAAGACCTTATGGTCTATATTCTTTAGCATTTACTCTCAAACCCCATACCCCTGCTCTAAGCCTGTTTGGAATTGAGAGATTCTTTTTTGTTTCTTTTGGGTAGAGGTCAAGTAGAGGACGCGATGTGCACTAGCAGACACTTGGGGGTTTCCTTTCAGCTGGGCAGAGAAAATTGCCTTTTCTAACATTCCAATGGGACAATTTCCAATGAGAACTCAGGTCTGAAGTTTATTACATTGTTCTGGTTTTACCTTAAGATGATGGGGTGACAAGTTACCAAACTAGGTAAAGCACAAGGAGTGACCAAGATGACTGACCGGCTGCTGGCAAGAATTGAAAATCTGATATGAAATATTAATTTGTCTTATAACTTAAATTCTCTTCTTGTCAATTTGACTTTGAGGTTGTTGTCTTTCTCCCATTTTCCTTAAATGGAAGCACAAATCCCTTTAGAGCCTGGCATCTAATTCCCAAAGGATATGTTCTCTCATTCCATCTGCTTGCAGTGCAATTTCAGATATGCAACAGTTGAGATATGAGAGAAGAAGCCAGTATCTTTAGCTGACCACTTAGTTTTGTATCAGATTGAATGTTCTTTTCTTTTTTTGTGTGTGTATGTGAGTGGAAAAGATAGCTTGTTTATAACAGTATAGAGATGGTACTAGCGATATAACTCACAAATAAGAATTTGGTGCTTACACAAAATAAAGTTTAAAGACAAGTTAAAAATGAGTCTGTGAAGAAGACTGGCAACATATGTATTACTAGGAATCAAATAAAGTATGTTTCACATGGGAGGGCATGCCTTTTGCTGTACATCAAGAGGCAGAGGCGATGAGTGTTAAATCAACCTTGGCGACATAGTGTAAGACACTGTGTCAAACAGGAGTACTATGGTAGATACAAGGTAGAATTCTATACCTATCTTAAAAGTAACTTATTTCTGGGCTGAGTTCATTCACCTGACATGATTATACTTTGAGTGTTAAAGTTTACCTTAGCCAGGACTTTTCTGTATAAGAGAAGTAGGTTAGGTGTCCCTCTCCAGTCTGGTGAAGAATGTAGAGATAGAAAGGTTTCTTCTTGGCCATCTTTCCCTGACCTCTAAGTTGCTTGGAGTCCTCAGTGTCCTAACTCCTGGTATCTAATACTCAAAGTATATGACTTTCTACCAAGGTGTGTGTGTGTGTGTGTGTGTGTGTGTGTGTGTGTGTGCAACAAAAGACTAAGCAAAAGTAAAACTATTTTTTTTTACAGATAGTAGTCTTTATGCTTGTCATTCGAGTATTGTGCATATTCATGTAATTTTTCATTATGTCAATGAAAATTAATGATTGACTATGTAGTGATAAAGAGTTATTGTTCTACATGAAGTATTTTGGAACTTTTGACCTTCCTTCCATGACATTACCTCGTTCTAGTTAGTAAGTTCATTTGCTTGTTCCCTTCCTCTTCTCTCCTTTCTTCTCCTTTCCTCTCCCCTTCCCGTCCTGCCTCACCTCTCCGCCTCTGACATACAGTCTTCCTATGAAGCCCAGTGTGATCTTGAGCTCATGACAGGCCTTCTGTCTCAGCCCCTTCAGTACTGGAATGACAAGTTTGTTCTCTTAGTAAGAGAACATTAAGGATCATTAAGCCAAAGAGAATCTTATCTCACTAAGTTACCCACAGTCCCATAAGAGTACTAAGGAATCTGTCCTCAGGTTTGTTTACTACAGTACAGCTGGAATAGCCAGCTTTCTCATCAGAATCATAGCAGTGCCTCTGATCCATGTTCCCTATTCTGTACTCAAGATGATTGCTTCATGTTCATGTTCATGTTAATTGTGCTCACTAGTAAAGGCACCTTTGAACCAATTCTCACAGGTTTCCCCCAGACTTCAGCAGGAATGTCTCTCAACATGGTAGTGCTGATTCTCTACCTTGTCCTGCAAGTAGTTGAGCTCTAAACGTGAAAGCATGAGTCCTGCCCTTTATTTTCTATGAAATGCACTGAAATTCCCAAAGAGCAGTGTGTAGCTAAATTCTATAGCAAAAAAAAGTGAATTCAGCTTTTAGGTTGTAGTTTTTATCAGTTCATATTGTAAAGAAATTATTGTATTAGAAATATGTAATTTTGGTAACTTACATTTTTTATTGAGGGATATTTATAATCTATTGCCAGTTTGGAGAAGAAGTGTTACATTGTAGCATTTGAAGTTATTAGAGATATCTAGAAAAAAGCAATTTTAAGACTCTTTAGTTTATGTGGCCGTCAATGGTCCCTAAGCCAAAAATTCCTGAAAGTCTAATTTTTCTGTTTTTGGAGTAAGTCATTCCGTTAACTTCTATTCACTTTTACCTTATAATGAACAGAGAAATCTCTAAGAATTCTTGGGGACTGAGTGCTTTGACTGATAAGGCTGTGACTTGGGGACTAGATGCCTTCTAGTAGTAGTGCCTCTCTACTCTGAAGTAAGGTGCTGATGTAAGCAGCCAGTTATGATGAAGTACAGTAGAACACTGTGTCATCCCAGTGTGCAGTAGGTGGCACAAGGACATTGAATATGAGCATAACCTGGAAAAGAGTAAAAGGTAGCAGAGGGAGAACAGGAAGTGAGGATTGATAGCTGCTTGCTTTTGCTCAGCATCAAGAATTAAGATTTATTTTTTTCAGTACCTGAGGTCCTCACCATACTGGATCTCCTCCCTCCTCTTGCAATAGACTGCAAGATATAACCTTACTTTTTCCCAGTTAGATTTAACAAGCTTGATATTTCTCTGTATTTAAACTGTTGATTTTCTTGTGTTTGTGATTGTTCATGTTGAGATGCTCTGTGGTGGGGGTGGGGGTCTAGATAGACTGAGAAGACACACAAAATTCCTTTAGATTTAGTGCCCCAAGATAACTGAGGACTGAAAAGGAGAGGACACACTTGTAGCCTGAGCTACTCCACATTGGGTGCCAAAAATGTTGAGAACCGCACTAGCCCACGTTTAGGGGCCAAAATGTCGTGGACCGCTCTTTCAAAAGCCTTGGGGATTAACTTGTTAGCTTGCACTGCCCCAAGCAGCTCTGGTCTGCTGGTCGGGGTTCAGCAAGAGAGAGAGTGAGGACGAACTCGAAGAATGGAGACCAGACAGAGTGTGACTCAATCCTGTTTATTCTTCAGTCTCTCTTCCTAGTCCAAGTCCCAAGTCCTAAGTTCCTAGTCCCTAGTTCCTAGTCCCTAGTCTCTTTGCCAGTTCCAAGTTTTTTCTCCAAGTGCTAAGTGCCTAATGTCTAATTCTCTTTCCAAGTCTCGAGTGTCTGACGCCTACTACCTAATATCTAATATCTAATAATAGTTTCTTCTGTCTGCCTCTTGCCTTTTATATGTCTCACTTCTAAGCCATACCTTTAAGTCACCTCCTTAAATCACACCTTTAAGTCTTGTCTCTAAATCTGATTCTAAGTCACACCCTTAAGTCACACACCTTTAAGTCTCACACACCCAAGGGAAAATCCTGGGTATCTAAAACAAGATGTTATCAGCTTTTGTAGGCTATTGTAAGCAAGTCTCTTGACAGGGTATATGGCTCAAGATGGCTGCAAGGATGATATCTATCTTCTGTTGGCTCCCTATACTCACTGTGTGATTTTTTTCTTATCTCTGGTTTCTGTTTTCTCTACTCAATGTGTTCTTTGATTGCCTTTCTTAGAATGCTGAGGGTCCTGATGGTTTTCCTATAAAGTTGTCTTACTAGAAGGTTAGCTCTCTGAAACTCTACAGGCACACACAGTCACACACACACACACACACACACACACACACACACACACACACACAC
>JANHMN010000012.1:55278064-55317646 GCA_030674055.1 Rhabdomys pumilio
ACACACACACACACACACACACACACACACACACACACACACACACAGCTTTCTAGTATTAAGTAGTCAATGTTATTACTCAATTTCTTGCCCAAGTGCTTTTCTTGAGGTTACTCATCCATCAGGTCTTCTAGCTTTTGCAGGTTTCTATCTGTCTAAAACTATAAAGTATCCATTATATTTTGGCCAGTTTGCTCTTGTACTCAGTTATGTGGATAGTAGACACTATGCCACTTCAAGTCCCTAACCTTGAACCCAATTTTATTAATAACTTTTAATTGTTAGCTAAATATTTAAAACCCACATCAAATGTGAATAACATATACTCCTAAACCACAGCTTCTGAACACAAGCGTCCCAAGCTCTGACCTGTTCCCCAGTAAGACCACTCTTTCTCAGGCCTCTGACAGGCTATTTGTGTTTCCTCTGTTTCTTTCAAACTCCATGTTTTCATGGCTGTGAATGTCTCTTTAAGATGTACTTAGCAAAACCAGCCCAACATCTACAGTATGTATTACCTGTGTTACTATGATATCACCCTCTAAATTTCAATTATTTTCAGGTATTTACTAGTTATTCCTGTATGATTTACTTCTCTATAGCTAGTGAAGTAGTTTGTTTAGGTTTTTCCCCAGAGTACATGCTAGCAATTTCCTACTTAGTTACTGTTCTTAAAGGCAGAACAGCAATGGTCCCTTGATCTCTACCTGTATAGTAGCCAAGATACACCTCTCTACTATGTATTCTGTTATTGTTTGACACTGTGTTAGTGCCACGTGGCTGTGGCCCATCACTTTGGCATTGGCATCCCTGGGATAGGGGGATGAGTGTTAAGGAACCATGTTCTTGTGGTCTGGCAGCATCCTCAGCACATACTAGGTTCTTGGGGAATGCTTGGTATGAGATAGACTACAGTATAATTTGAAAACTGTTACTTTAGAGACTGTATGGTGTGGTGTTGGGAGGACAGGCGAGGGGGGGTGCTCAGCATGCTTTTCTGTTTCTTGGCTAGGATAAGCCCTTGTGGCCAAATGACAGCCCTGTCAGCCTGCATTTGGCCACAGTTTCATTTGGACAGTAATTTTACTTAAACCAATATTGGCAGCCCTCACTTGGTGGATTGCATTTTTGAGGAGGCACTGTAGTTAAGAAGCATGTAAGTTGGCTAAAGTAGGTTCTTACATTTCTGTACAAGGACTTAAAACACATACTTTTAGAGCAAAATCCTATGCTTAGGAAATTTTGATATACCTATTACATAGTATAAATTTTTCAAAGGTTAAACCAACTACTTCCCATTGGCCTTTAAATGTTGTTTAACCCACTACATTTATGTGTTATGAATAAGTTTCCTGAACCACCTACAAGAAACAGTTAAGACATTGGCCCTTCTGATGGAGTGATTCTGGCATACCTTTAGGGGAGAAAGAAAATTTCTGTATGTTTTTAAAGGCTTTTTGTAATGTTTAAAAATTTTATTTAGAATGACTTTTGTAGGGAAAGAAAGAATTAGTGGAACTTAGTTTTTAAAGGAGGGTAACAAGCTTATGTGGTTCTGGGGAAATGGCTCCCGGATGAATGTAGGACATGGAGGCCCCCAAAGGGATTATTCTCCCACTCAGAAGCAGGAGAATATATGTCCTCTTGGAGACATTGCCATATTGGAAGGGGGGACCTGGGGCTGCTGAAAAAGGTTTTCAGGTGCTGAAGGACATCAAGGTGGAATTTCTGGGGAAAGTGGCTTGCACATTGCTAGTTTACAAGCCTTTGGTTTGAAGCTACATGATAAGTCTCTGTGATGTAAGCTGCAAATCCAAATCCATAGAATGTGTGCATTCAACATCAGTTATAGCATTTAAAGAATGCATCATTGCATAGATAATATTTTAGGGTGTTCTATTTTTATAATGGGAGGGTAAGTGTTACTCACAGAATATTAGAAAACAGGACCTGGCAAGGAAAGATGAAACGAGCATAGGATTAGTTTGACGATTAACGCAGGTTTCATAATATTAAAGTCCTAGCTTTGTGTCCCCAAATCTAGAAAGAGTTGAGACATGATTTAAAATGTTCTTTTTCCCTTTTGATATTAAAAAGGCTATTTCATAGTGTTAATATAGAGACTGTTTTGCAAACCCAGGCAGTTTACTAAACTGTATTTTTTAAATAATTGTTTCTGTTATTTTCCTTATGTAAGTAAATTCCACTTATAAAGGCTTCATTCGATTTAGGGACACATAGCACTTTTTGACATTTCCTAATTCTACCCTTCCCTCAGATTAACTTCCCTATGTACTTTGCATGCACATATGCTTGTGTACCCTTGTACATATGTCTTTGTTGTCTCATGTTACATATCATTTGTAGCCTGCCTTTGTTTTCCAGTTCACAATAGGCCATTAGCACTTAAACTCTGAGTCATTGTTCATAATTCCCAGTGTGCATTTTTAAATGGTCACAGTATTCTACTATCAGTGTATCAAATGTATCAAATTTGAGAGTACATAATTAAGCTTTCTCCAGCAAGATTTATGCCTGAAATAGTCCCAAGGGACTGTACTGAGAATGACAGGCATTTGAGAAATTCTGCAGTCGTGAAGCAGTATCAGAAACAAGGAATGACACGAGGAAAGGAGGGCTTTATACAAAAGTAAAGACCAGTAAAAGACCTTGTGAAATTAATTCCAAATGCTTGTTGCTATAATGTCTTGGCCAAAAGACCTAATGGTGCAGACCATATTTAAAAGCAAAATCAGTCCTTGTAGATAATGAATGGCTGATTGATGAAGTGTGGAACCCTTGTTTTTAAAACAATGTATATATTTAAAATTATATATGCCCTATCACCCTATTCTGTTTTGTCCTTTGATATGCTTACCATGTCTTGAATAATAATTCTGTAACGGTAATGGCTTCTTGTCTCTTCAAAAACTGTAGCAAGAAACCTAACAATTTGTGGACATACTGGTCATGTAGTTTTATCATGACTGAGAGGCCTCTGACCAGCTGTAGGCCTCTGTTTATTAAAGTTACAGCATTTGAGGCTACAACTAAATCTTTTATAGGGTAACACGCTTTACTTCCATACCCACTATTTTCTTCCCCTAGCAAAGAGGTAATGTCATAATTTAATGGTGGACCCATAGAGACTCGGTGTTCTGGTTTCACATTTGCTGGTGCTTAAGCAGGTGCTTTGTGTTCATTTAATGTGCAGATATGTATAGAGTCAAAGTGGAAAGGCAGAGAGCTGCCATTTTGTCCTTATGGCTTAGAAATTACCATTATGTAATCTATTTTATCCAACTTTTTAGCCTTTTTTCTAATTTCTGAAATTATTTTTTTTTAACATTTGAAAATATGAGGACATGGTGATGTTTTATTTCAGTTAAATCTTCTACCCCAGTTATCTCTTGGTTTGCAGGAGATGTATGATTTAAGTCTTTTCAGAATTTTGATACAATGAATATAGTACTGGGATAGGATTCTTGGGGAAAAAAAATGGGCGTGGTGCTATGGATTTGCACATTCATTGGATACTGATGATTACCACCAGTTAAATCCGTTAAAGTAACAATTGACTGCAGACTGTTGAAACCCTGGCCTTTCAGTAAGCCAGACTGCCACCCTTCTCCTGTACTCTCCAGAAAGGACACACACTGTAACATGTGCATGACACCTATGTCTGGCCCAGAATTCACTGGCTTTGCCAGAGAATCGGATCTAGAATTTAAATCTACTAATTGCTTTCTTTAAACACTTTCTTGCAGCATTCTGTCTTTTGGTTGAAAATACATGGTTCTATTGTTTCTATCTTCATATTATATTTCAGTGGGTGTATCCCTTATTACAAATCTTCATCATAATCTTGAAAGGTCTGGTGGTCTCTACTTTATATGAGAGGATGCCAAGGTCTGGAAAGGCAAGTGGCTGTCCAAAGTTGCAGAGCTCATGAGACAAACGTAATGTGCTGAACTTGTTCTGCTGGGTTTGCAGTCTCTCTTTCACAAGCTGTTAGTATCAGCCATCTGTTAACTCAGTTATCAAGAAAAGAGACTAGGTTTAGGGAAAGGCAAGTCAGAAACAAAGCAGTCACTACTCCCTGTGCACCCGAGGTTCTTATTTACAAATTGTGGGCTCCACTCAATGGGAAAGAGTAAGTAGAAATATATGTATGTGTGTGTGTATGTGTGTGTGTGTGTGTGTGTGTATACATATGTACATGTATATATATGTACATATGTATGTACGTATGTACGTATGTATGTGTGTGTATATATATACATACATATATGTATATAGTGTGTGTGTATGTGTGTGTATGCCTTTGGACAGTGAGGTTTGCACAAAAATGATCTAATGTATCTTTTTCTTGCCCATGTCACATTATTCTCTGAACCCAAAAGAAGACAGTATCGATCCATGCTTTAGGTAACTTACCAGGCATTTAAATGTACTTGAAATTTGAAATCTTTTATCCCTGACTATCTGAAAACAGAAGATACTGACAAGAGTTCCCATTCTGTTTCCTACTGTGCGATGTTGAAAGGCCAAGCAGATATCAGTCTTAGAAGTGATGTAACTTGTAGTCAGAGGGTATTCTTTATAATCATCTCCTTTAATCCCATTTGAACTTCCAAACAGTTCTGGAGTTTCCTGCCGTTCTAAGTCCTTTGCTGGCACCATGACTTAACTTAGTAATATGGCAGGCTATTGGGAGAGTTAGAAGTGAATTAGGATGCTATGACATAAACAAATTAAAGCATGTACATGTATTTCTCTGATTTTTAGCATTTTGCTGAAGATAACTTATACATTTGTGTAACTGCGACTTGTAAACTATAGATCATCCTTTAACTATTTTTTCTCTTTAAAATTGTTTGTAGGATGCAGAATAGAAAACTGTGATTCTTGCTTTAGCAAAGACTTTTGTACCAAGTGCAAAGTAGGCTTTTATTTGCATAGAGGCCGCTGCTTTGATGAATGTCCAGATGGTTTTGCACCATTAGATGAGACCATGGAATGTGTAGGTGAGTGGTTCTTAATTTAACTTTCAACTTTCAAAATTCAGAATTTTACTGCAAGTTTTCATGCCTGTTTCTGTGAATACTCATGTTGGATGTGGTCAACCTAAAAGTAAATGGGTTCTATTGTTCATTAGGACTGAAAGGGTTTTTGTTTGCTGATTCTGAATATTTTAGGCACCATAATGATGGATAGCTTTGTTTCAAAATTTGCTAGTCATGTATTTGCCAAGTTAGACTACTTAAGGGCTGATAAAGTTTATTATCTGTAATATATCCATTTCTTATTATCTTAAGTTATTATTAGTACTGTTAGAGAAAAATGTTTTATTTAGTAGAAAAATCAAATGTTCCAGCAGTATCATGCCAGCCATCCTATTCCTTAGCCATGCAAGGAAATGAAGCATGGGCCTTCTTGCTAAGCCATCTGTGTAAAAATAAAATAAGTTGAAAGAATACTTTTGTGCCAAAATGTATTTTCTTGATGACTGACTATATTTTGCAAAACTTAATAAAGTAATTTTGCTGTTAACTGAATTTTAGATCTATAGAATGCATACTTTAACATACATAGTGTGAAAAACTAATCATATATCTTAGAAGCTTCATATGACCCTCACACCTTGGTGTTTATAAAATACTGTGCATGTGCCACTGGCTAATGGGTAAATTTGCTGTGTTTGGCAAATACATTGATTTATTCTTAGCTATAATTTCATGTCCATCTGTCTCAAATTTTTCTACATGCATTATATATCTGTTTTAATGTGCAATAATCATCAATTATACTTCCCATTTCTTAAATGGAGAGATTTTAAATGAAACTTGATAATTTTTTTTTCTGTAGAAATATCGCTGAAATAACTTGCAAACTGTTGTTGAGGAAAATTTATTAAAAGTGTGGTTTGGAAAGAAATGTGTTATAATTGTATTTATGCATGTGTTAGTATATGCAGATTATCACTCAATTAAAAATGAGAGAGCCACTAAAACATATATTCTGAATGTTGTTTTAGCTTTTGATAAGAGTCACAGCCCTTACAATTGTGACTGGAAATGTGCATAATATTCCATGACAGAATTATGTGCATTGGCCTATATAACAATTTTAAATGGGTTTGAAAAATTATAAAATTGGCCCTGGTGAATTTGAAAATGCTGTATGCCAAGTGTGGATTCTAGGCTGGGGCCCTCATGCATTCACAGGGGGAGCTTTTCAGTGGCAAGTCCATTAGGAGGTTCAGTTCTGCATAGCCTTACTCTCCTCCTCCCATGTCCACTACTGCTCAATAATCTTACAAAAGAAGACACTAAACATTACCCATGCTTAGGAAAATGACATACTTTCTTTGCAGTAGGTGTCTGTTACATTTTAAACTTGTATTATATTATTGTATAGAGGTTATGAAATATATCAGCATACCTGTTAATAGAATATGCAGAATCAGAAACATGTGTGCATGTGCATGTGCACACAACACACACACACACACACACACACACACACACACACACACACACACACTTTGCCTGTCTCCTAGTACTTAAAGCCAACACAGTTATGGATTTGGAGGAGGGCATATGAAATTAGCCTGTCAGATTCTGGCTTCCGTCATGGCATGCAGAGAGCCTGTTCTGTTTTGTCTGTTTAGAGATATCTTCTAGAGAAGATACAATTTTGCATCTAGGCCTGAGCAGCAGCATTTCTTTGAAAACATGACAGATGGAAAGCATGAGGCCTTTAATTACTTATGAGGAATTTGTTTGTCTTAGCTGTCAGTGCCCCGAGACTTAAACAACTGTAGTTCTAGAAAGATGAGTGCAGATCCCGCAGGTTACATAACCTGCTCTTTGGTGTTTGTGGTGGAGGTGATGGGTAAAGTATAATGAGAAGTGGAAACCCAACTGCTCTTTGTGTTTGTATCTTTTAAATCTTTATCAGAAGGTTGTGAAGTTGGTCATTGGAGCGAATGGGGAGCGTGTAGCAGAAACAACCGCACGTGTGGATTTAAATGGGGTCTGGAAACCAGAACAAGGCAGATTGTTAAAAAGCCAGCGAAAGACACAATACCATGTCCAACCATTGCGGAGTCCAGGAGATGCAAGATGGCCATGAGGCACTGTCCAGGAGGTGGGTCTAAACAATTGTGCTTGTGTGCTGTGCTTTCTGAAATTCTCCTTCCTCCCTCCTTCTCCCAATAACATTTATCCATGATGGAAACCTGATACTAACATAGGAGATGAGATAAAATTCTACTTTTTTTTAAAAAAAGAAACAAATGCTTAAGTTGTGATTTATATACAGTGTACATTTCATTTGCTTTTATAATAGTTTTAAAATAGCTTGAAGTGGTATCAGTATGCTTTCAAAAATGAGATTTCTAAAAGTATAGATTGTGTGTGTGTGTGTGTGTGTGTGTGTGTGTGTGTGTTCAAATGTGTCATAATACAGGGTTCTTATGAAATTGGGCCTTTGCAGATGTTGCTCAGAAGAAGGGGCCAACTTTGAGTTGAGAAGGGTTTAGATTAGAAAGGTTTATGGAATCAGTAAAATTATCTGCATTGTTGCTAGTTGAAGATGACAACTTAAAATAAACTTACCCAGACACTGGGAGGAAAAGACCCTGTCTTAACATTACCACAATTATCCCTTTCTCTTTGTTTTGATAATAATTTGTAGAAAACAGCTACTGGTATGTGTGTGCTTAATTCCTTGTAATAATTATACTGATTTACAGTCATTATTCTGTAATAGCTGGATTAGGCTCATTTGGAAATCAGGAGAGGAGTACTTAGTGAGGTGTTGGACAACACAGAACCAGGAGGTCAAAATGCAATCCTTGTCTGTATGTGTTTGAGGGTTGTGAATACATGTGTGTTTGTGACATGTATGTGTACATGTACATGCATGTCCATGTGGAGGCCAGATGGCAACATTGGGCATCTCCCTTTATTGTTTTCAACTTTTTAAAGACATGGTTCCTTACTGACCTGGAACTCATTAATTTGGCTAGACTGGTCAGCCAGCAAGGCCCTAGGACCCTCTGTCTCTCTGCACCTTCCCCAGGGCTGGAGTTACTGGCATACCTGTCTTGTATGTAGATGCTGCATATATGAACTTTGGTCTTCATAACTGCAGCAAGCATATTACAGACTGAGCCATCTTACTAGTCTCTTCATATGGAATTTCCACTTCTTAAAGCAGTAATCACTTGTTGACACATACTGTATCACTGGCCAAAACCATATTGCCACAGATGAAACCGAGATTTTTTTTTAAGTGCACAAATTAAAAAAAAAAAAAAAAAAAGCAGAAGGAAAGTTGTTTTTGGACAAGTGCCTTTAAAATAACCCAAACTTTTGTTTGCCCTCTTCCCCCTCACCCGCTATTGGTGTGTAACTTCTCAACCTTTTAACTCAAGCCCAGAAAGAGACCACATAGCTGCTTAAAGTGGGTTTCTATCTGCATTCTGCTGCCTCATAGAGAGTGTCTATGATCCATGGAGAAAGACGAAACTCTGAAGACTGGAAGACTCCAGCTGGCCTCTAAGGACTATTAGATCCAGATTCAGAAGCTCTTGTGGAGGAGCCAGCTTTTCCTCTTGAATTAGTCTTGCTTTTCCTTACTGAGCCTTTGAAACAAAGTTTTTTCGGGTCTGCTGTTCACTAACAAGGATGGTTTTGTTCACTTAAAGTGGGTATTTTTCAGTCAAAATATAAGAAAATATTTTCTTACAAAACTAATAAGCCATGTCTTGGATAGCTGAGAGCATTTAACCTGCAACCTTTCGCCTAAAAGCAAACCTGATGTATTCAGGTATTGAAAAGAAAGACTTCCTTTGTTGTATATTGTTTATATAACTGTCCCCTCCCCCACTCCCTTTCAAGCAGCATGGTCCTGCAATTGTGGTTTACGTTAATAGCAAAAATTAAGCTGAAAGTATTCTGGTAACAAACATGCTTATGTGTAGTAAGAGCCCCAATACCCCTCTCCCCTCTGCAGCCTTTTATTTGTCTGGCCTTAATCATGACTGAGAAGTTTTTAGAGAACAGATAGGTTGTTAACCATAATGTTTATTACATTTGCATTATTTGTGCCACCAACAGTTACCATCTTAATGGAATCTGATTGACTTTACTGATAAATTATGCCACGAAAAATTACTAAAGCCTGATTTGCTAAGTTTTTTTTTTTTTTCTCCCCTTTGGATAAATGAATCAGAGATAGATTCTAGCTTATACTTTATTTAGGTTCTAACCATATTTTTCCCATTAAGCACTGCTCTGATCGCCATAGCTATCTAATTTTCAGTTTACTAACATGATTTTTCTTTTTTTGTGTCTAAATGTCAAATAGCAAACACTCGTGTCTTTATAACTGGGTTTCAAAGATATGCTGGAACTTGTTTTATTGTTTGATTTAGAGGCCAATAAACTAAATTAGTAGAAATTAAAGGCTCTGTAATAAAATGACTTCTAAGTACAAATGTAGGATATAAGAACTAAAAAATTCATTGTGGACCGTGAGCAGCGGTTGCTAAGAATTGGCATAACCTGCAGTGGTGAGTCCCACCTTGCCCCAGGTGAGAGTGGGAAAAGTCCCTTTCTTCAGCTGGTCATGCTGATTACAGGAAGAATGGAGAAGAAAACCACGTTATCCCCCTTTCCATCTTGATTTGATTTCAGTGATCTGCTTTGACAAACCATGCAAAAATGTAAGTCGTAATCAGGTTGGAAATACAGGCATTTTTCAGATCTTTTCAACATATGTATGGATTTTTTTCCCCGTTGGAGCCAATCTTAACCTGATTGCACTCAAATGCAGTCTGATCCCCTCCCCCCCTTCACACCGGAGCACAGGCGCATTAAAATCAGCTGCTTTTGATTACAGAAGGGCCGGAGTTTGAGGTCAGTATCGTGGAATAGCTGCTGCGTGTCTAAGATGTTGCACTGAAAGCTATTAAATAGGAGAAAACAAACAACTAGAAAAGTAAAAATAACAAGAAAAACATCTTGGTGTAATGATCTAGCATTCTAGTTCCTTACCCATCACAGTCTGATCTGCCTGTGAGAGGCGGAAGGAGAAAACTGTACAGAAACTTGAGTAGATATATTTGTACTGAAGTACCTATTTCATTTCTAAACTTCTGTTTTTTCTTCTTTTTATTTATTGGATATTTTTAATTTTCAAATGTTATCCCCTTTCCTGGTTTCCCCTCCAGAAACCCCCTTCCCATGGCCCCTCCTCCTGCTTCTATGAGGTGCTCTACCCTCCCACCCACCTACTCCCGCCGCCTCACCTCATTCTCCTACACTAGGGCATCGAGCCTTCACAAGACCAAGGGCTTCTCCTCCTATTGATGCCAAACAAGGCCATCCTCTGCTACATATGCAGCTGGAGCCATGGGTTCCTCCATGTGTACTCTTTGGTTGGTGGTTTAGATCAGTTGCCTTTTCTTCCACTGTGGATGAAACATGTAAGATTTCTTGGACTTTTCTCTCAGTCCTCAGAGGTTTGGTCTATGGTCTGGGTGTCCACATACGATCACCTCGTAACTTTTGTGGCTTCCTGACAGGTCACTTAACCCTTCTTGGCTCCTATTTCCTTATTTATAAACTGAAAATACTGATAGGGGAGACCTCTGAGGTTTAGACTTCTTCTAAACTCCAGCAACTGTAGGATTCATTTCTTCAAAAAACAGGTGAGTTCTGTGGTTTCCCTTTAGAAGACAAAGAAAAGAGCACAGAGCGACCATGGAGACAACCATGTTTCTGGTGGTTGTTGCCCTGACCATGTGCTGAGCCATCATCTGCAACTGGTGTCTTTCATTCTCCTCCTCCAAAAATGACTTCTGTGTGTTCAACCTTCAAAGACTAAAGAGTTGTTTTTAATGTAAGTGTTAACTGCTGACTCAGCTACCAAAAACAATAAGCCTGAGGGAGGAACAAGGAAATATGGGGGAGCATAAGAAACCGCAGGAGAAAGAAAAGACAGGGCAGTGAACTGATAGTGTGTTTGGGAAACAAGTGGGAAGAAGGGTTGAGCCCTAAGGAGTCAAAGCTGTACTGGCTGCAGATACAGCCACCCCTTCCCACCTCCCCAGTGTTAGATTTCATCCTGGTGGGTGGGAACAGTATAGTTTAGTAATACCCCAAAATTCTGAATGGGAGGAATTTCCAGTCTAGTTTAAGTTGTATATTAGGCATCATTTTAAGAGAAAAAGATAAATGGGCTATTCTGTATTTGAATGATGGGAAAGCAGCCACAAGATGTTAAAGGGTGGTGATGGAAGAGACGGAGACAAAGACCGAGGCACGGGGGCAGGGGGGTATGGGAACATTGTGCAGTTCATTCTCTCCTTCTACCCTTGTTTGTTCCAGGGAGCAAATTCAGGTTCTTCGGCCTCATAGCAAAGTGTGTTCACTTGTTTCAGTAGCTCTCTGGCTCTGACAGCGAGTTTTGCTAGATGTTTGTTGATCAGTGTTTATTGTTCTATGGCTTAAAGAATAGAAATACTAACTGTAGTAAAGAAGTAAATGGGGAAAAAAAGAACTAAATGGATGAGCCTGTATAGTTTTATAAGGAGGCGTGAGCTGCATAGGAAAGTAAAGGGGGACAAGGAAGGAGTTTGACCAAGGTGTGCTGACTCGTGTTTGATATCCAGAGAGCGGTTGAGAGTGATGTTTAGTCAGAGATCTGAGGGAAGGTGATCCCGTGAAGATCAAGGATACATGTGTTGTATTTGTTGACTCAATGACTGTTGTAATGTTTTTGGTTCTCCCACAATATTTCGGGGGAAGGAGGATGTTCCAGTGAGTGCCTAGGAGGCTCTGAGTGGCCCTTAGCAAGTTGCTAGTGGCAGCGTGAAGAGCTTGACAAGAGTCTTGCTGTGTAGGAAGGCTGAGTTTCTTGTGCCTTTTCCTTGTCCCTGCCGTGAAGGTTAAAGGACAAGCCATGACTGTCTTAGGAGGAACCCGGGTTTCAGCTCTCTCTGTCCCTCCATTCAGAAATATCATTTGATAGTACTTTGAAACGTAACTTCATGCTACCTCCATTCCTTCTTGACACCTTGTTATGTGGAATAACAAGTAAGGTGAATTCCAGAAGTTGTTTTTCATATGGGACAAAGCATGGGACCAGTAGCTGTGCTTTGACTCATGCTCTGTGAAAACTCTACCCTCCTATAATTTTCATGTTGCTGGTCTTCACATATGTGGCATGTGACTTCAAGACAGTCCTTTCATATTTAGTCCTTCAGGGTCAGCTTTCTGAATGAGGCTGCTCGGTGTGTGTGTGCGTGCGACATTTAGCATCCATTCTACATAGGATAGGTCTGTACCCGTCACTGCCTTTGTTTCTCTCTTTGACATTTCAGTAATCAGCCTCTTATGCTCTGATAGATGCCCAGTGGCTTTCTGTATTTGGCATCGTGACCACCTCCACTCATCCTTTGTTCATCATAGTATAATTCTTTCAGCCACACACGTTTTCTTAGCAATATGCCAACAAGTTAAATACGAAGCCTGCTACTATATATACTATTTTAATTTGAAAATAATTAGTCCCTCTTATGGACATTTTTTGATTCTTGCCCACTACTTTATTTTCAAAAGTAGTTCTTAAGTTAGGAAGCAAATGAAAATATCATTTTCCTACTTAGAACCTTAATCTCTGTAAACAGCTACTTTTAAGATGTGACAGTAATAAGACCTCGCTAATCTCTATTTTGTGTGTATATAAACTGACATTATCATGTAGACTAAGCATTAGATAATAGAACTAAAGCTGCTTGCAGATTGCGATGGATTAAACTAAGAACAGGAAATAAGCACATTTTTGGTAGGAAAGGGTCAAGAAAATATGCTGTAGACATGTGTTCTTTATTTCTCTACATTTTGTTTACATTTGAGCTGCAATTTATGTGGTCAGTTTCTACATGCCAGCCTCGAGGATAGTTTGGAAGAAAGGATTAGACAAAACCACTTTTCTTCTGAGACATATATTGTCAAAAGTGTCACTAATATGTTTTATTCCTCTGAAGTATCTAAACTGAAATTTGTTTTTTAGCATTTCTCTGTGTTCTGCTAAATACTTTGTTGTCTTTCTTTGAGCAGACATTGGTCTGTGTTTGTAGTGATTTTGAATTAAGCAAATCATACTGCTTCTAGGTAATTTGTATACATACATAGTGTTTGTATTGATTATAAACTTGAATAGTTACCTATAGTTTCCACTTTGTAAATGTTAATTACTATTATTGTTATTATTATTATTATTATTATTGTTATTATTATTATTATATACAAAACTGATATACTTGTTCACAAAAAAAAATTCTGACTGTAGAGTGTCTAAAACTCCTGCTTAAGGGGGCTGAATGATATCTTGAAATGAAGTGTCCTTTCTCGGCCTTTCTCTCTATCATGCCCTACTTCAATTTTTTTTTCTTTTTCTTTGTTTTTAGAATATGAGCAGAGGATAAGCATTGGCTCCTGCTGTTGCTGGTAGTAGAATTTTCATTGCTATTGTTGTCAGTGGTGATGTCAGTGGTAGTGGTGTGTGGGTGTATGTGTGTGTATATGTGTGTTTATTTTGTGTATGAATGCTTGAAAGAGTGTCTTAGAAAGCCCACTTCCAAAGTGTTGGGATCACTGGTTTGTGCCACTGTTTCAAGTGGTGGTGCACCTGTTGTTGCTGGTTTTAAGAAATCTGGTTATTTTTAGGTTAATTGACTCTTACATAGTTAAGTGTAAGTTCTGTGGAGTATCAAAGGATCTTCCTGTAGGCTAGATGGGAAACATAAAGTCTATAAATGGTAAAACCAAGCAAAACTTTGGGCCTATGCATGAACAAGGGCAGGATAAATCTAAGAAGTTCAGGGCTCTTATATAATTCAAAGGAGTGAAATAAGAATTTTCTTTCTCAGCTTCATTATGAGACAGTCTAGATTTCATTCTTGCTTGCCTGGAGAGCACAGACAATGAGTAAGCAAGGAAAAGAAGCTACACCTTTGTGCCATTCTTGACTCTTCCCATCTGGAACTTCTACCAGACCTATTTAATCATAGTCTGGGGCACCATGTTCCAGTCTCTTTTATGGGCACTTATAAAAAGAATTTCTCAACTACATGTGCCACTGAAGGCCTGAAGTCCAGTGTGTAACAAGGCAAAGAGGAAAATTCCAGAGACCCTTTCTTTTATGAATTTAATCAGCAGTAAGCTAGTTTGATCTTAGTGTGAACGATGTAAGACCATTTTTTTATGACTCTCCCAAAATAAAAACAACTTTAATAAGACACAAATGGTGCTGGATGTGGAGTGGCCCCTTTATAGGAGACATCACCTTCCCGCTGGGAGACAAGAAAGCCTTGCCTAAAAATCCCTAATATTTCTTAGAAGTCATTTTTCTACCACTGACGCCTGTGATCTTTCCATGGTGTTGATGAAGAATAGAACCAAGCTGATATACTTGCTTGGGTTTCCTGTGCCACCTCTGTAGCTACTGGGATGAACTCCAGCTATACTTGTGTGATTTTCTCCAGGGCCAGAGGCAACAAGAGGACATTTTGTTGGAAAGAATGGCAGTTTTTACTAAAATCCCAGTATGACTCATGTTGTCATCATACAGAAGTAGTCAAGATGATACAATTATTTTGCATAACAGGTTTGACAGACATTTTCACTATTAACATGTTACTATGGAAAGTTTTTGCTGTACAAATAAGCATCTCTGTGGTCCATAGACATAATTTTCATAGGTCTAGTATTCTATTTAAGGACTTTGGAGACTAGGAATAAGGTATACAAAATTGTCTGATCAAGAGATATTTAATAATTTGATGCAATGCTCTTATATCTTTTTGCCAAATGCCCATCATATTTAGTGATCATGTAAAATGGTAAATCACAGCATGGTAAAACAAAAAACCCCAAATGTAAAAGTATGAGGACAAAGAAAAATCTGAAGACATTGAAGTACATGCATTTAATTGATGTTAGGAAAAGGATTTACCTGACAGAATAAGGTTGAGGAAACTGATACTTCTTTTAAAATGTCATGGTTCCATAAGAAGAGACACACTGAGAAGGTTACTGTCAGATAAAATAAATGTCTCAAATGGGAGTCACATCCAGAGCAGTGGATTCTGTGGTGGGAGGGGTACTGAAGACTGTGTATATCACATCTGAGTTCCCAAAAGGCAGCTTCATATATCCTCTATGGAAAGTAGAGGGTGTGTGCTCATGATTTGACTTGACAGAGTCATTGGGAGGTGGAGATAGAACTCAATTATCATAAGTTTTATTCGACTGGGATCATCTAGAATATTCTTTTACTGAATATTGGATTTTTTGGGGCAGGTAAAAGTTTGGCATCTGGAGTGTCTACACATAATACAGCTCTGTTGTCCTAAGGATGGGCAGCTGCCCTTGAGACTTGTCAGTAAACATGGTATACTTACTAGCTGGTAAGGAAAGTCTCTCAAGGGACTTCCCTACACTAATATTTTAAGAAGCCTCTTGTGGTTTTTATCTCTTTTCCAAGGCTGTTCTTGGATGATTTTTAATCTGTTTCAAAATTATTAGTTATGAGTAAACCACATGGAGCTTGAGTAAATGCTTCCTGAGATGAACTCACTGTACAGAATATGTTGTAGAACACCTTCCCATAGTTGCTGCTGTGTGAGATCCGGTCTATGAAATTCATGACGTTATGACTGCTCTGTCTATGTACTCTTCCCGGGTTCTGAAGAAATGATCAGATGGAGAGAAGGGAGTTATTTAAACAAGAATCGTAATCGAGTCAGTGAAAAAGAAAATGTATATCACACAATAGCAAAAGAGCCATATTAAAAATGTTAATTGCCTCTTATAACAGGATCCGGTATGTAGTTGGAGGGGGAGATATTATTAGCTATCAGGGCCAAGGAAAATATCTAGAGAGCATGGATGGCTAGCAGCCTTGTATTAAGATTTGTTTATTTTATTTTTTTACTTTATAAGTATTTGCCTGCTTGTACGTATGGATGCACCATGTGTGTGCTTACTACTCAAGGAGGCCAGAGAGGGTGTCATATCCCTTGAAACTGATGGCTTGGAGCTGCCATGTGGGTACTGGAAGTTGACCCTGATTCTTTTGGTTCTGGTGCTCTTAACTACCGAACTGTCTCTGTAGGTCTTGAAGTCATGTTTTATTCTTTTATTCTTTTATTGAAAATAGATTGTTTTCATACAACATGTCCGGATTATGGTTTCTCCTTCCCCAATTTCTTCTAGTTTCTCCTCACTCTCTTCCCATTTGGATCTATTCCCCTGTGGTCTCACAGTAGAAAACAAACAGGCAGCTAAGGATAATAAAAACTACGATAGAACAAAAACAACAAACGGAAATGGGACAAAGCAAATGAACAGAAGATAAAGGGCCAAAGCAGAAGTATGAGAAGCATGTGCAGACACAAAGACACACATGTATACATAGGAATCCTAGAAAAGCTCACAGTCAAAATCCATACTACATACACAAAGGAAGAAGGTTGGGGGATGGAACATTAGGGTTAAATATGGAAGCAGAGGGCAGAAAGGATGACACATAGAGTATATGGAGAAACAAAAAAAAAATGACCATTTGAAAGGTCATATGGAAACCTAGTAGAAACCTCTTAGAATAATACATATACACATATAAAGTTTATCTAAATGAAAATCATCAAATATCAGGGGAGACAGATTCCCGAATTAGATATATCTTGTCAACAAAGGAAGCTTCTAGTAACAAGAATGGCATCCATATAATTGAACTGTGGCCAGAAAGCCCCCAATGTGACTCCCAAATAACTCAGGTTACTGTCAACTAGTTGCTGTCCACAAACTTATGCCAGGGTCATATCACTGAAGACATCATCTACACAATTCAATGAAAATGGAGAAGTCAAACTTGTAACTAGCTAGAGCCTTCAGTAAAGACTGTCTAGTATTTGTGGTACCGGAAGGTACTCTGTCTGCTACCAAAGAAGAAATGTAAATATTAACACAGTTACATACCCTTCTATCTACCATGCTAGATATGCTGGTATAATAGTGGCACAAATCTGTGAGAGTTAGCAGCAAAGATATTATCGGATTTAAGGTCTACTCTATGAGATGAAACCCATCTGCAACACTGAGTGACCAAGAACCTCCTAGGCCCAGTACCTAATGGAAAACCAAATACTTCTGTTTTGCTAAAAGACAGTAGCCATTAAATGTCCCCTAATGACATTGTGGTGTACTCACAGAGGAGTGCCTTGCTCAGTCCAGTACCACGGACACTAGTCAGTAGGGGTGAAGGTTCTAGGTAGTTACCAGTTTAACTTGTCTGTGTTCATTGAGTTGTCTTCTGTGATATGACCTTGTTGTCAGTGAGTGGAGAACAGCCAGTACCTTGGCAATATCATGGGAAGCAGTCTTCAGAGAAGCTTTCTTCTGCAGCAGATGAACACAAATGCAGAGACCCACAGCCAGACAGTGAGCAGAGCCTAAGAGACCTTAGAACACTCTGTCCTTAATGACATGTGTCCATCAAATCCCTCCTACCAGTTCTCAGAGAACTGTGGTAGAAGAGATGGAAAGATTGGAAGATCCACAAGGGGATAGAGGACACCAAGGAAACAAGGTCCCCTTAACACAGCAAGATGCATGTATGCATGAAGTCACAGAACAGGGCCTGTATTGGTCTGTACCAGATGGCGTTCTCGAGCTGGAAGAGAAGTGGACACCACCCTCCAACTGACAGCGAATTGCAATTGAAAAACTAGTTTTTTCCAATGCAGTCTCACTTGGTATTCAAACTACTCTTATTAAGTGTAGGCCTCATGCCCAGCAGTAGATAGATATCCAACACAAAAGTAACTCAATGGCATCTTTGGAGATTCTGTTTCATAGTGCTGTGTCAGGGCATTTTTTTTTTTTTAAATGGAGATGGTGGAATCTCAGTGTGAGTAAGCCAAACCCTACAGTTGATGGCAGAAGCTTTAAGTTGCTCCCTGGGAAATGTGTCTGTGGCAAGGAGGACCTTGGACTTTGTCTTGTACAGTGTGGAAATGCCAGGAGACATTTGAAAATGCAGGCATGTTTGTAGATAGCCAACTAAAAATCTAAGTGTCTGAATGTTGTGTTGGGAAGGTGTCAGTTGCTGAGAGGATAAACTGTCCATTCTGGATTTGGGGCCCAGCATTAAGCAGAGGCTAATTTTAATGGTAGAATTACCAGCAAATACTTAGGAGTCCTGATGTTTATGCATTTTTCTGTTTGCTTGCTTTTCTAATGCGTGTAGGATTTTCTCTTGGCTTCCAGTCTGCTGTGACCCCTCTATCACTCTCTGCCAACTTACTAAGCCAGGCCATTCTCTGGCTAGTATTTGTGCAACATTTCCTCCTCTGCCTTTTCCTTTTTCTTTTTTAATCTAGGCACATTTTGCTTTTACCCCGAGTGAACTATATCTGTTTCTCACTCCTTTTGTTTGCCATTTACCGAGATCGAGACCCGTGAATGGATTCTTCTCCATTTTCTTTTAACTTTGTCATCTTAACATTCTAATGTATTTTCCTTTTCCAGTATATTTTCTTTAAACACATACATGTTATTCAAGTCAAGGATGAAAATGTTCCCACAAGGGCTGATTTCAGCTGTATAATCTAAAATGATCTTATCTGACATGTTAGTGCGTGGATCATGGGTTTTAAAGGAATTCTGAGTGAAGAGCTGGGTTCAGGAGAAAAGTATGTAGTAACTAGCTTGCTACATTTGTGACACAGGGCAGAAGGAAACAGCTTACTTGTTCCTCAGTTCCTCTTACCCTGTAACAACGCAGTCTGCTCAGGGCTCTCCAGCTGCCATCATCTGGTGTTCCAGCACACACTTGATCATTCTTGATAACTCATTACTTTGCTTCAGTTTTACACTTTCAGTGATAGCAGACATAATGAGTATCTTGAAAAGCACAGTACAGGAAATTAAGAGAGTTATACATTTGCTTGGATAACGTGCAAAGTTTCTTAATTTTCTGGCATGAAGGCTCGCGTAGAATGGGGCTAACATGTCACAGTGTGACCAAGTAAAAGGGGAATAGGAATGGAAGCAGGTGAGGTTTTTGTCACATCTGTTATTTGCCAATACTGCCTTTTATGAGCTAACCTCCTCTTGGTATTCATGGGTTTGCTTTCAGCCTATCTTACAGCTTCATCTGAGATGTACTAGCTTCTTTCTGAGCTCCAGTCTCACAGTTCACTCATTGGTAGGCATCTCTCCCTAGATATGCTGCCAGTGTACCCAGGTCACCATAGCTGATATCTAACATACATCTCCTTTCCCCTGGGTGAGGCATCCTTTTTACAAGCATTACAGTATTCCAGTGCTCTGAGCCCTTAATACAGTCCTTATACCCAGACAGACCAGGACTTAAATCTTTGGTCAACACGAAAAGCAAGCAAATTTGAAAGGCATCTTTAGTGTCATTATCTATGTAATAGAGATAATTCCATGTGCCTGTGACACAAGGTTGTCACGAGGAATACATAGTATCATTCTTTTCTTGATTTGTGTGCAGTAAAGGATAAAAGTACATGTTTTTTATTTGTTATGCTAGAATCAAATCCAGGATCTTCTATGTGCTTGGATAGCACTTGAGATACATTGTCCAGCCCACTGTCCTCCACCCTTTAGCAAAGTAACTACCTATCTAGTCTCGATTCTCAGTTGCTTACTCATTTTTTTTCTTCATATTATTTGTCCTTGAAGTCTTTTTATGTCACTGGGCAGTGGATCTATATTTCCACGTCATCTGCTATGTCAGCGTATTCAAAGCTGAGTTGCTTTCACTTCACTTGTAGGGATGGGTGGTGAATGAAACACTTAATTTCAACATTAGTGGAGGCATCCAGTGAGCATCCTTATTAGGGTATTGCACTGAGCAAGCCTTACCTCTATTAGCCTGACTCATTACCTTTAGAAATGAACACAGAAGTCTTACTGAATCATTTATCAACTGTACCCACTAGGGATGTCAATTGCAGGGTGAATACTAGAGGCTAATGGTTGCCAAGACCAGACAGCGGTGTACAGACCTGCAGTTGTGAGAGGTCTATGTCAGTGAAACTAAACAGAGCTGAGAAAGGAAGATAGTGTAAAAAAATGGGACATGTGCATAGCTTAGCACACATACATGGGAATATTCTGTCTGAACCAACACATTTTGCAGAAAGCAAAAGGCCAACAGTTTGACTGAAAGGAGTAGAGATAGGAGAAGGAATGAAGTTAGGGAGAGAGTCAAAACACCACAAGGAGTTGGTTATCAAATTGGGTCTCAGAGAATATTGCCTGAGAAATTTGAAATTGTCTAGACAATGATCACATGGAAGACAAAGTCTCTGCCACTAATGTATGATCCATTAATGAACTCAAGCCTGCATATATATGACACCCACTAAGCAAGACGTTAAAGCATAGGTGTGACATGTACTATTTAACATAAAAGCATGAGTCATCCTGAATGCAATGTAATGAACATAAAGTTAGAAATGTGAGTACAATTGGTAACTGATTCTGTAACTATGTTATTACTTCTGTGCCTATAGCTAATGGAACATTAGCTCTGGGGAGTCAGTCCTCCCATCGGTTATACATTAGTAATTAAACCTTGAGGACAGACAAGAATGTCTAGAGACCTGCATCCAGGGCTGTTCAAATTAGGCTCTCTGCAGTTTACTGTGTTGTGTGGGATTCTTCCCCAGGCTTTGGGGAAGGCCAGGCAGTCAGGGCACTGGTATCTTATCCTTTCCTTTACCTCTATCACACTCTGGAGGTTCTGAATACATGGGTTTGTTTCAGATGAAAAGCTGAGGATGAAGAACCTGGCTTTCTATCAAAGTTTTCACATGTGTTAAATGTGTTCCTTCCATTATAAAACTAAGGTGCCCAGAGGCTGGGTGTATTACTAATGGTTCAAGTTAATGCCTGTTATTTTTGCTTCGACACCAAGCCTAGCCTTCTTTAAACTATATAGCCCCTTATGATTCAGTGCACACCAATATCTGGGACATACTTGTGCAACTCAAGTTTTTCATTTTATTTATTCCTTCTATAGAAATAAGCATTCAGCTCTCACAGTGCTTCACTTCAGAGTAGTAGTGCAGCTTAGTCTGGACTCTATTCCTATTTGTGGTAGACTTTGCAAGATTATAAAGTGGACAAGTGATTAAAAAACATTCCTTATGTTTACAGTCGTTTATTGGACTATGCCAGTTTTATAGCTAAATTGGATTCTGATGATGAGTGGTGTTACAGAACCTAGAATAGCCTGGCAGGCAGGCCTCTAGCAAAAGTGGGGAAGTATGTCTATGTGTCTATGTGGAGGTGGAAAGACCCACTCCCACGCCCTGTGGGTGGCGCTGGTCCCTGTCGTGATCCTAAATTGTAAAAGTGGAGAAAGAGAGCCAAGTAGGAACATGTTTCAACTCTTCTCTGCCTCTTCCTGCCTCCTGCTTATGCCTGTGATGCGACCCAGTGTATTAAGCTCCTGACATTTTGATTACTCTGCTGTGATGAACTATATCCTGGAACTGTGACCATAAAAAACTGCACCTTCTTGTTTTTTGTTTGTTTGTTTTGTTTTGTTTTTTGTATTTTGGGTTTTTTTTTCAGAGTGTATTATCACAGAGCCAGGAAAAGAAATTAAGATGATTGTAAGGGACCCAGTGCACACAGTAAGCCTCATACAAAGCTTAGCGTCATTTTGCACTGCCTTTAAAAATATTCTTTTTAACATTTTTTCAGGCCTTCCTAAGAGACATTTCTCACAGGTCTTAATGTCTTTTCTGTTCAGTGATGCTACTTTATAGTTATTAGAATATCTAGATCATAGTAAAAATCAAAAGTAAAAACTTGAATTGGTTATATATATATATATATATATATATATATATATATATATATATATCTTTATCATTGAGGACTTAGGAAATTGACAACAGACTGGTTGGTCTGAAGGGTCTATTTTCTCAAATGCCAAGTACTTATATATCATTCTCGAATGTCTGATGCAATGACATGGTAAAAGCAACTTAATACCAACTTAGGTAAGATGTATCTCATAAAGGCTCCCAACCCCCATCCCTCTCTTCTTTTCATCTCTTGTCAAACCCTATAGAAGGAAGCTGCATGCATCTGTCTTGCATCTATACATGGATTTTACATGTTGAGAGAGGTATTGCTATCTTGAGTAATTTAACGTAATTTCTATCTCAAATGTCAAGTGTCTGCTGCGTTTCAGCACTTCCTCCATTTGGTATAATTGTCAACTCCATGTGCACAGATTGACTTAATACAGTCATCAAATGTGCTTTGAATTAAGAGCTATTTGGCCAGCTTCTGTAGCACCGTTTGAAGCGGTGTGTTCTGTGTTGCCATTTTGCTTTTACTTTATCAGAAACATAAGAGCTGTGTATTGCAAAAACCGATACTCAAAGTCTTTCCACCAGGTGGATGACATGTGCACATGTCTAGCTCAAAGGCTTGAACAATGGTAGTAGCCTAATTTGGACTGTCCATTCTATCATTGTTGACATTTATTAAGGATTTACTTAAAGGAGTTCAAACAAGGACACCGACCTCCCAAGCACTGGCATTTTGAAAAGGTTTATTTTTCATCACACAGTGCTCAAGTGGATGATATTTCATGCAGCTTCAGAGTTTACAAACAAACAGCCCCACTGTCAGTATAGTGCAATAAATCCATACAGGGTATTTGAAAACTTGAAATGTATCATAATTTATTAGCCTTTCTCATTGACACACACATGAGCGTGTGAGAGAGACTTAATGTCCCTGGCATTGCTTGTAGGGAAACATTTGGTGTTGTGTTCTGCGTTTTGGTTGACAGTTGTCACACCGTTTTCAGCATCTCTCCCCTTTTATTATCTTGTGTCTTAAACAGTCTGATGAAATCTTATCAGCTAACTGGAATTGAATTTTGGTGCATGCCAAGTTGCTTTGATGGAATCTAGTGTAATTATTTGAAACTCAATTTTATTCAGCTTCAATGCTGACATTTTCCATATTCAGGAAATTAGTGCATTTGTCTGCTACTTGGAGATAGAAGTTCAGACAGGAACAAATAAAAAAAGTCACACTTTTAGTTCATTTTATACGTTTGTTTCAGAAATAGCTTGTATTCACAAACTATTCACACTTTTAAAAGATGTTTAGCATCTGTTCCTTCTAACAATAACAAAATCAAAACAAATTATTAGCCCCAAATACCTCTCTTCCCAAAAGGAAATTACATAGTTCTTTTTGACCAAAAACATAACTTTGGAGTCCTGTTTTTTTTTTTTCCTAAAAGGGACACAAATATTTTAAATAAGACATTTTTTATAGAACACTATGCAAAATAAGTTTAAAAATCTGTATGTTGGTTCAGAAGGCAGTATTACAAAAGAGTCAAAACATCTTAAAATTCAGTCTTTATTTCTGATACTTACATTGTGAGGTAATTGAGTTAATTGGAACTTGTGTGCCAGCACGATTGTTATCTCTGAGATCACGACAATGTTATGATTAAAGAGCTCTGGGTGTTAGATTATAGCCCTGCAAATAGGGTTTTCAAACTGTTCACACAGTCTGACAAAAGACATTGACCTGTTCAGCTGGCTGGTTTCCACTGTCCCCAAGGCTCCTAAATCTAATTTGAACTGAAAAGTGTTTTAGCTTGCAGTTGGAACCTGGAAGTGGAAGAGAGATTATAAGTTTGGAAAAGCAGTCTTCAGCTTAGCCAACTTTGGGCGTCTTAAGAAGACCAGGCTCTTCTCTAGACACATGGAGACTAGATTGCGGCTTTCTTTCTTGAATTTATTCCATGAGGTTATTACAGAATTTGACATACTCCTCCAACAACCTGGCATGTAACATCCTCTTGCAGGTGATGGCGGTTTAATAAAAGGCAGATAATTGTCGTCAGTTAATTGAAGACAGTTCTATGGCCTTGGCAGAAAGTGATGCATGTTGTCTTTTGTCAAAACCATGTGCCCCTCTACACTTGTTCAGTTGTCCTCCTCTTTTCAGACTTTTTCTTTGGTAGGCTTTTCGGTAGCTGTACTGTGATTTATTAATCGCTATAAATAATTTGCTAGTTTAACTGCAATGTTTATAGACTGTTCAGTCTAGTATTACTTCAAATTGCACCATTAGTGAGTTCTGGTAACCATCAAACTCAGCAGATTTCTATGTGAACAGAAAGCGACTGGGAAACATGCTGACTTTCTATTGGTTCTAATTATGCTCTGAATAACGGTGATAGCCACGAGAATGGATATTCAGCAGAGAGATGTGAATCTCATTTCACATTTCTCATGCTTTCTAGTGGGTTTTATTTGTGGTTCATGGAGTATCTGTTAAAAGCTATTAAAGTCAAGTCAATATAGGAAGCTTCCCAGCTAACAAAATTGAGAAAGGCTCTACAATTATTATACAAGGTAGGGTGTGTATCTTCGTATAAGTGATTTCAAAGTCTACTTACGAAAGTTTTTACACATGCTTATAAGAAAATCGTCAGTGCAATCGTAACCTGGAACAAGATTCAAAAGATACTGTTGAGATTCATATATTGCTAGCTTTCCTCCAGTAGATTTAGAGTGAGTCTTCTGTAAAAGATAAGTACTAGATAAAGGGCAAAAAAAGTGGTATACCTATGACCTCTACTTTTGCACTTTAAAATATAATATTCTATGAAATCATAAAATAAACAGAAATTTGACATTTTATTTAAAGCATAAAGACCATAGAGTAACAACTAACATCTTGATACTGAGCCCTGATTTTGGATTCTGACCGTAGTTCACATCAGATTCTCAAATGAATCTCAAATGGTTAGCCTAGCATCTGCAGATAAGTGTTGTGGCTTTGGTGGAAGTGTCTCTTGATTCACAGCCTGGAAGGAAATAAGGAACGTATGCACTTTTCCTAGTAAGATACTTGATTATTCCCTAATAAGTGCTGTACAAACCACAAGCTTTGCTGATAAGATGACTGGAGATTGAGAAAGCCATCAAACTGCTGTGTGGAATGGAAGCAAGAACCAAACACCAATGGCAGGGGACACAGACATCTTAGAAAAAAAAACTGATGCTGATGGCTTCTGGAATCTATAAAAGGGATCCATTAACCCGTTCTAAGTATCAGGAGAGATCAAGCCCATATCCATGGCTCAAGCAAACCAGTGTATTTGATTTTTCCATACTCATCACTTGACCGAATGTTGCAACTAGCTTTTTGTGAGAAGTGTGCTCTCAGAATCATGTTGGGAAGGCTGCTTCAGATTTCCAAGATTTCTTTGACCCTCTGAATCGGTATGACTTGTCAATCTCAGCTTCAGAAAGAAGGTAGTTATGGGAGATACTAAGTAGACTTGGGTCAAGTAGCTGTGACTGAGCAAAGCATCCTGGGAGCTCTGCATTTCCTGAAAGAAATAAACCATCGGACCTTTTAAATTAGAAAACTGTTCCTCTCCATACCTCTGTGTCATCTCTTAGGACTCTGAAAGTGGATTTGAGAGTCGCTTTACTATTTTTTTTATTTTAAATACGCAATAAAAGTGTAGAACCACATTGAGGGGACGAATGAGGGAAAAGGGTCATGACTCAAGGAATTAAGAACAGGATTAGAACTTTGTAGAAATAATTTGCATTTCTGGCTAGTGTCTGTTATAAAATACACACACTTAACTTGGTCCAAGTTAGAAAGCTGAGTAGTTTGCATTTCAAGTTCCTTCTAGGCAAAAAATCTACCTTTTGTGTAGTAAGGAGCTATCACTTCTGAAACTAGCTTTCAGTGCAAGAGACTGAGCAATGTGAGAACCACACTGATCGAAACAAAGTTCCTTTGTTAGTTTCGTAGCAAAAGGCACACTTCTCTTTAAATTGTTGCTGTGTAAGATTGAAGATATCGTAGCAATGGCAAAGCCAGAGGCTTCTAAGGTTGGCTAGGCCTGTGCAGTTCAGGAAGACAGGTTCTGCTGTGTTGACTGATGGGACCTGAATTGAGATCTGCGTTATTAGTGATATCCTTAACTAGGTATAAATAAGATGATATAGAGTAGTTGTAAAGTTTACCTAAAATAGGAGTTTTGATTTTAAGTAACCCTCCAAATATCAATGATTTATTATTACAGCAGTGGCATACACTGCACTTGGATTGATTCTAGAAATGGATTTTTTTTTTTAAAAAACGAGGATAGAACGTTGGCCATATATTTTCAGGTAATTTCTTAGCACTGTTTGCCTTGTACTCTTGAACAGATTGTCAGGATGCTTTGCGAGTGTCAGTAATGCAGGAAAGACCCAGTCTAGTCACATTTTAAAATATCACCACTCTTAGTAATATAGCCTATTGTCTTATGGATGCCCTACTGTTTGAGTGACTAGACTGCAAGGCTAAGAGTCCAAAGCATGAGAGGTGGCCTTACTGCTAATTAAAATGATGTCCTGTCTCACACAGTAACATCTCCCATCACTATGGCCTTTTGTTTAGTAACCTTTCTATCTTTCTCATCCCTCTTCTCTGCTAAACAGTCTGTGATGGATCACACCACCAAGGCCATCGAATGCACTCAGTTTGGGAAGCAAACACTTCATGGTTGTTTAAAACTGTGGAGTATTCACACAGGGAATGCAGGGGTGGTTTCAAGTTTCTGAAACATTCTGCAGAAAATGAAGTGATAACAGTTCCTGCCAGTGGCCATGTGACTCCGTAACTGGAAGGAAAGAATGCTTGTTTAGGGCTTGACCTGGGTTAATCACAAGCAAGACTTATTCCCCTTGTTGTTGTTCACAAAGATGTTTTCTTTCTCCACAATTTCTTTCCTCTCATTATAGATATTCCATGACTTTTTGATATCTGACTCTGTTCTTGGAGAGGTTTTCAGAATGTCTTTTCTGCTGACTTAAGGCTTTGTTTGAGTTGTTGACATTTCATTAGAAACGTAGTAACACAGTAGAAAGTTCTCAATTCTGCAGCTGCTGTCCTGCCATAGGCTGTCCTGGGGATGCTTCACCACCATGGGCTCTACTGTGGCTGTACTACTACATTGGTCTCCATAGTCTCAGAAGTCTACAAGATTTCCATTTCAATTCCAGGACATTCTGACTCTGTGGCTCCACATTCTTGCCTCCTTCAGCATGCACAGTAGATTTAGCACCAACAAGCGCTAACATGAGCTTTTGTTGTGCTTAAATTCCTTCTTCTCTTGGCTGGCCAGGTCTTTATTTTATTTTGGTCCCCGGACACATCTGTCACCTGTCTCCTCGGAGGCTATATGCTCGTGGGTGACGAGGGGAAGGGCATGTTTTGACTGAACCTGTGTTTTGTATTTAGCTTCCAGAGTCTTTCCACATTCCCATCGCCACCCCAGGTGAAACACACAACTTTTAATCCAGTTGGTTGAGGGGCTGGTGAGGTATGGTCTGTTTCAGTATATTTATTTATTTTTCACTAAGTGGGTGGGATATCATAGCTTTAATAAATGACCTTTGGTGCTGGTAATGTTGTGGACTGAGAAAGTGTATATTTTGAAAAGAAACCCTTTTATTTCAATATGCTGGGTACTTTTTCAGGAATCATAAATGAGAAGTTTAAGATACTGCATTTTCATGAGGGTTGTCTGAAGCAATGGTCTAAGATGAAGGTAGATAGTGAGAACATTTAGAGGCAGAAATTAATTCTTCTCAGTATTTTAATGCAGATAAGTAATGAAGATTTTACTATAAGTGAAATTAACATATTTAAATATATAAAAATACAGGAAATTATAAATTTGACAATCACTTTAACGTTTATTATGGATGACTTTTGTTAATTTTGGTTTTATTAGTGTGCATTAAGTATATAGCATAGTAGGTTTCATTGTGCTACTTCGTGTAATGTATATAATACTCTGATTATCTACTTTTGTTTAAATCCTTCAAATAAGACTTTTAATATCACAATGTCAAAAACCTAATTTTTATGAATTTCATTTTTAAATTATATATATGTGTGTATATATATATATATATATATATATATATATTATTTACATAATTTCTTCTATCTCCAGCCCTTTCTGTGCCCCTAGTCCCCCTCCACACATTAGTTGTTAATGTGGTAAGAAAATATGATTCTGGTATTTAATCTACTCCAACTTAAAGTTAACATCTGAGAACAATAAGATATTGCTTAATTAAGGACTATTATTTTTCAATTTTTAAAGTGCTTTTACATGCAAGATGAGGATTTTTAACAGATAAAAATATCTTTACATAGTCCATTCATATTCATTCTGCATGTGTTATTAATGAGTAAAATATATGTTGTCTTAATCGGTCTGCTGAAAATTCTGAGGCCAGGTATTTCCTTGTAACCTGGATCAAATCTATTCAATGAAGCACCTAGTTAAAATCAGGGTCAAAATGTAGATATCCAGGGAGTCTGATACTCAGGGGTATTTGGGTATCTCTCATAAGAATTAAGTTCCTTGATAATATAACATCTCCTCCAGTGCAGGCCCTACACCACTGCTCAGGGCTTCTCTGATGGCTCACTGCATTTCTTCTCTTAAATAATGGGAGGCAGAACAACAAGTAGCAGACAGAAAGCACATCTTGATGTGGTCTCCTTCGAGCTAGTGCTTGATAATTATTGCTCTAGACACATTGCTGGTAAGTTTTTCTTTTCTGTGAAGTGGGAACAGACGATGGAATCTATATGATGGTCTAGGAGGTTTAATGAGAACGTTGGGTATGCACAGTCACGGGGCGTATATGTGACTACTTAGATGTGTGTGCTTATGGCAGCTCCTTCAGCTGTAGGTTGCTCCCAAGCACACTGGAAATTTTAGGAAGTTGTCCTGATTCCAAACTTGTCTGCTAGGCAAACCTCAGCCTTACATTCCTGTCAGGGTGTTAATTTGGCATTCAGTAGATCACTATTTGTGGCTCTGGTGGTCATTGTCATACTATGTGTCTTCTCATTCTTCTTTCTTGATCGACTTTCTGTCCCTCTAGTTTGGTCAGTATCCTCCAGTTGTTGTGTCTAGAGACCTGAAAATGTTTTCCTAAAATTTGGACAATCCTCCCAGGAGGACTAGGGTCTTTTACAAATCCAGGGCCTGGCAGGACACCAAGACATTGAAATTTTCTGAGCTAAATATTTAGATTACATCAGTTTTGATCCTTATTTATGATAGACAGCATTGGAGTTATTAACATATATTTTCTGGAATAAGTTTTAAAATTATGAGCTTAAAGATTAATGGTAGTACATAATTTTTAAATATAATTCCAAATATTTTCTATACATAAGTGTGAGCACTGGGTAAAATATATACTAAAGATGATATATACAAACATCATTCTCTTGTAGAAATGAGAAAATGCTTTGCATGTAAGAATCACAATTTTATTTTTTAACTATGTCTTAATGTTCTGTTTTTTCACTCACTACTTTTCTGTATTTTGGGTAAGTGGTTTCCTTTTGTCAAGATTCTCAATAAAAGACCAAGGTGGAAAATATAAATTTAACAGTACAATAAGACTATTTTTTATTCTTTCACTGTTCTTAAACTTTTTGGGCAATATATTTTAATTATATTTTTTCTCCTTTTCCAAGACCTGGCAGATCCAACTTCATTCTCTCTCTCTCTCTCTCTCTCTCTCTCTCTCTCAGACTATTTAAACAATAAAATAATAAAAGCTACAACTTAAAAGAATATTCATAGTCCAAGCAACATTCCTTAAAAGGTTTAGAGAAGAGAGAAAAATAGAATTTTTACACGTTAAGATGCAGTGCCAAGGCTTCTACATTGGCAGTGTTTTGAAATTTTCATAGTTCAATACTTATAAATAAATGGTCAAGCCCAAAGACGAGGTCTTTAATTTTCAGATGGATTGAAATGAGTCCAAAGTTGCACAGCAATGCTGGATTTATAACTTGTTGTATTGTACAATGATAGCTTTAGCTTCTGTTCTTGTCTCCTAAGCTTTCTACTAAGTCTTGAGTGGCGCCAGCTAAGGCAAATAGAATTAAGAGCATGTCAGCTTCTTTATGAAAACGAATCTTGAAGTATTTCTCAGAGGTAAAGCTTGACATGTATGTTCTCTCGGAAATGTGTTCATGGATTTTGTCATTTTTAAAAGGTTGTAAATGTGAAAATTCTAAAATATTTCTTACATAAATGTGTGGGCATATATATTTTATTTTACACACACACACACACACACACACACACACACACACACACACACACATACATTCAGTGGGTAATAAATTTAGGACCAGCATTTTAATGGTTATTAAAAATAAAAAGAATGGATACTTTCAGTCTATGTATATTTTATATGGTATACACAGATGGCACATCTTCTTGTACATTTTCTTTGGATAATTTGAGTATTTTATATGGTTTTTATATTTACTTTTATAGTAATCCCAGTGTATAGGAACTATTTGTAATACTGGAAAAACAAGTCTTTGGGGTTTTGTCCTAAGAGTTACATTGTTGATGGAAACTCTCCATCTGGTGGAAGAGCTGTGTGATGGACAAGTGAGGATTTATTGGAACTTCCTCAGAAACATGTCATAGTTCTTTTCTGTGACCACGTGTGATAGGTCTCATAAGATAGGTCTCAGCCTTGGCTTTGGGGAGGAGTAGATGATGAACTTGGAGCTGCTCACATGAACTAAAGAAGAACAAACCGAGCATTCTTTTGCTGTTCTCTCAGCCTCTACATTTTCTAGTACTTCTAAATCTCACACCACCCATCCTGTTGAAAGCGGAAGAACTCACAAGCTAGGTGGACAAGTGTGCTCAAATTCTATTTAGCTCTCCCTCCCTCCCTTCCCTTCCTCCCCCCCCCCCCCCCCCCTCCCCCCCCCTCTCCCTTCTTCCCTCCCTCTCTCTCACCCTTTTTCTCCCTTCTCTCTCTTCCCTCTCTCTCTCCTCTCTCATTCCATATGCTTGTTATTTTAACCTTGAATCTTCTTCTCAAAAGATGGTACTGTCTTTTCCTTATAGTAGATAACTAAGTCAATTCACTCATTTATCCTTCCCTCCCTTGGCATATCTTTATACACTGAACCCACTTGTAGTTTCTTGGAAGAGATAACTACCCTTCTTCTTCTGTCTTTTGCAGTGCTGTCATTAAAACCCAGGTCCTGTCAAAGTAAATTCTCTACTATGTGTTTCAAACATACTCTTGGGTGCTCTTGAATCTTTGCCCTTCTTCTTCAGTGGCCCTCTCATTGTTCTGTTTACTTCCTGTTTTGTCAGTCCCCCTGTTACCTTGGTCCCAACCACGACATTCCTACCTAGTCGTCTCACATAAACTCCAAACTCAAAATACATAAAAATGACTTCTAGTTTTCTCATCAGATTGGCTGTTCAACACGTTTTGCCCTGTATGGGCAAGTATCGCCTTCCTCTTTAACTGAGCCGCTGCCTAGATGTCCAGGTGAACCCCTGTTGTTTTGTTGTAATTTCCTCTGTGCGCATAGTCACCAACTCCACTTGATTCTGGACTTTTAGCATCATTTTCCTGTTACCTGCTGTTCCTACACTCAGTCCTCTTCCTGCTTCTCTTCACTCACTATTACTTTAGTGAGATTCTAAGTGACCTTTCCTTTGCTGTCTTGACACTTGCTTTATAAGAGTGTATGTTTATTGCACAAGGTACTGGTTTTGTTTTTCTCGTTTAGGTATTCTGACCTTGAAACAAATCACTACACACCTATATTATGTTACCAACATTTTCAGGCCTCAACATTTTAAATGATAGCCTTTTGTTTCAGATTCCAAGTAGTTTTATTTTTCATTCCATTGCTGGCTAAGGATGCTAAACTTTTTATTTTCATTTTTCCCTTTTTTTTCTGCCTCACACAAGAAAACAACCAACTTTTACAGTGAAACAGAACAAAGTAGAATATAAGAAGTTGAAGCTATCATCTCAAAGTTGGGCATGGCAACAGAACAGGATAAAAGGAGCCCCAAGAGCAGGCACAAGAGTCAGAGACCCACTCATTCCCACAGTAGGAAGTCCCATAAAAATATTAAGCTAATAGCTATACACAGAGGACCTGGTGCAGCCTATGTAGGTCCTGTGCTTGCTGCTTAAGAAATAACAAGCATTTTCCAAAACATATGTTATAATTTGTATTGTGTGGTCACTTTGTTTTAAAGTTTAGCCAATTTTTTATTATTTTGCTAGTGAGGTACACCAATGTGGTGGCTAAATGTTGTTGCTAAGGCATTATGTGGTTTATTATTCTTTTCTCAGTTCAAATTCCATTTCTTTTAAACACTACCTTCCTCCCACATATACATAAAAGAAGTAGCTTATGTTTGTATATGTAACTGTCTCTCTTTAGTACTTAGGAATGTTCAAACTGTACTTCAGACATAATATCTGGCTATGTAGAGATTTCTCTGCTGCCTTGATAAAAAGAAAACTGGGCAAATGCCTTTTCCTTCATAGCATCCCCCAGGCTTTGTATTTCTCTGTGGAATGCAGCTATCATGTGTGCTGTGGTGTGAATTCCCTGAAGCGTATTTGAGTTGCTTGTTTCGTGTTTATTGTTGGTTCCTATCCAGATTTCTGATTTTTTTTTTACTCAGCTATATTTTATTTTTCCCCTCTTATTTTTATAGTATTATATTTGTTTCAGTGACACGATAGAGATATATGATTCAGTTAGTTTTATGAGCACTGAGCATTGAAACAGAAAGTCATGTGGAGTGATAACATTCATGTACTCTGAAGGCATGTAAAGGAAAATAAAAGAGGCTTGTGTTAACTGTATACTGCAGATCTCAAATTACCAAGGGCATTGCTAGACATAGGCTATCTTGGAGCCAGAAGGACTGAAAAATCCTGTGATTTGGAGGATATGTAAATAATAAAGACACACTTTATAGTAATCGTCTTTTTAGAATGTAGGAAACAGCATTAATTCAAAGAGATCTAGTTCAAACAAAGTAGCTAGTGTTTATTGTTGATATAATTTTTAGTGCAAAATTAGTAAATTAAGTAGTTTAAATCTTAAATTTAATTTTTTTTATTACAAAATTCTATAGTAGTAATCTAATTTTTTTTAATGTTGGCAAAATGCTAGTATTTTTTCCATCCCGGGTAGAGAGAAATGTTGGATTTTATGTATGCTCTGAAACAAATTAGCAGTTTGGTTAAAACATCTGCCTAAATGATGAGAAACAAATTGGATTATAAAATCATACTTGGTAGTTTTAGCATGTCAACTAGTTAAGTAAGGATTTGAACCATATCATACAGTCATGAGATGAAAAATGACACATAGTGGCCAAGCCAAGTATCTGGTAATGAGGCCAACCTCAATGCCTGGGTCTGGTCTTGATATGTGTTGGGGAGTGCAGGGATGCTTTTGAAAAATAATCCTATTTCTTCAGTGTTAGATCATAGTTGTCTATTTAATAAGACCTCACTGAGTATGCATCATGAGTTAGATGACTTATTTAGAGATGAAGTAACATAGTTTGAAATCATTACAAAACCAAGACTGTATAATTTTAGCACAGTGGTATTTGTTTTCCAACTAATGGTTCAGAGTGTATCTTTATACCACAAGAAGTCTCTGGTAGAATTCTGGTGCAGTGAAGGATACCATCAGGTTAAAAGGAGAACAGAACTTTAACGATAAAGTTACTTAGTACTGAAGCAGCCTTTTTCTTTACTGCAATTAGAGGATAGCGTTCAGGCAGTAGAGTCTGAGATGCTCGGATTACTCTTTTTTACATTCATTTCTCTTGCAAACCCACTCCTACATTTCTTCTCACTGTCTAGGCAGTTGTAACAGGAAATACTACATATTTCCAAGACTAAAAGCTTTAGACTCCATATCCCAGATATTTGCTGAGTAGACTGGCAACCTCTAGAGTTAAATAATAATTTCAACCAATTCTTTGTCTCTCCATTTGTAAAAGAATTCCTCTCCTGCAGATTGGAATGAATCCTTAGTGGGTCAGTACGATAAGTATAATGCTTTCTATAGTACTCATACATGTACATGTGCCTGTACATTAATGTTAACTAGAACCTGTGTTGATGTCAGCCCACACCAAAAACAATAGGTAAAAACGAATCTTAATAACATGGAGAAATGGTTTTGAAACCATCAGGGTCACCTGGAAGCCTGTAGATGTGTGACTACAGTTTTTCTGTGAATACCACAGCTGGCTTGGGTTTATATACTTGTACTCAGCAATATTTTTAGACATTATACCATCTAACTCTAACAACTGAGAATTAGAAATACGGGTAATTGCTTTCTGTCCCTTTCATAATGTGACATTTATTTGGGGAGAGATGGAAAAAATAACGAGAAAAGCAGCTTTTGAAATTTATTTCTGTTGTAAATTTCTCCAAGTTCTTGCTATGAAGATCGTTTGAAAAAGCAGTCCGAGAAGAGAGACTGGCGTTGTGAGTTAAAGGGTCCTTCAGTGATTCTGAAGACTTAATTGAATACTTGTACTTCAGCAGACACTGAAGCTATTTATCTGGGTAATCTCCTCAAGCTTGTAGTTATAGAACTCTGTCTTCCCTTGCTGCTTAGCTGAGAGCAGCATGTACATTATTTGCCTTCTTGGGTGCAGTTCTGGGAGTGCGTGTATTTAAGGCTTGTGAGGGAGCCAAGCCGCAGGATCTGGCTAGCTTTCAGCTGCTAAACAGGGGGCATGTAGCTTGCCATTGGTCCCCAACTGAGAGAATTGTGGATGTAATTTCTTTTTGGTAAACATCCATCACGAAGTGAATTTATCTCTTCTACACATTTGTTTTCCTTTGGGTGTTTTTCTTACTTGTTGGACACGAGTAACTTATGTAGCATTACCTAACCTCTCAAAACAATGAAAAGTTACTTTGGCAAATCTGTGTAAGTAAATCAGAGGATATGTAAGATATACAGCAAATCTTATCCCTATCAGTGGATACCTATCAACAGCCATAGGAAGAAGCCTTTCTGATATCACTGTAACAACCAAATATAAATATCTGTGGTGTGACTCAGTCGGAACATGTCATTGAACGTCATGGTTTCAGTTGCACATGGTACAACTTTTCCTGTGGTTTCGCTCTGATTCAGATTATCTAATGTGGTTGGTTTAAGTCAAGTTAAGATCTGTTTGTGCTTCTTTGAGCACTTTGACATTCTTTCTTGCTTTTATTAGCAATGACAGACACCTTTACTACTAAGGTGTTTGGAGTGCTCATATCGGGCCATGAGCAGGCATCAGCTTTCCACTTAATCTGAAAAGCCACTTTACCTAACAGGTTACTGTTTTTCCTCATGTGTTACAGAGAAACAGCCATGGTTTACAGCAGATACCAGCTGTGAGGCTTTGGGTTAATTTAGAATGGGAAGTCAAAGTAATCTAAGACTTGGTCGCCAACCTCTACTCTGTGCTGCTTTCCCGAACTAAGATGATGCAAGAAAGCATCCACTCTGAGACTTCACTATTTCTAAATGTTTCACACGTAAAGAATAGAATGGCATTGAGCCCAGTTGTGTTACTTTCATTTCCTCTAAGTACCTTTAGTAAATGAACCCAATGGTTATGCTAGAAGAATGGCATTGCAGAAAGATTTGCAGTCTACTTTGGGAGACGTTGGCAAGAATAAATTCTGAGTCTCGAAAACAAACATGACATTTCAAAAGACAAATGAGCACGGGATCTGTTTATATAAGCTAATTAATTTTGCAAACTTTGTCATCTGAGTAGTATATCTGTTAACTATATGCTTTCAGCAAGGGTAAAGGGTGACCTAATAAGGTTTAAAGAGCTTGCAGATTGTATGGAACCTGGTGGCCAATGATTTTTTTTCTCACTTTTCAGAAATCATACTTGAGTAACCACAAAAGGAGGATTGGAGTTCAAAGAGTCAACAACTCCTTGGTACTTAAAGTTATTAAGAATACTTAAGTATTCTCTTGGGTCTTTAAAATGGTCTTTGTGGGATAAATGGATGTAAATGCATTTTAATGCAGATAGAGGAGATGAGCCTTGTGGGTGTGTCCTGTTGTTCAAGTAGAATTGTTAGAATTTCATTTTGTGTTCCTGTGAAAAAGAATGATGTTGGACATGTGAGTTGTTCTAAGTCATATAAAGTTTAGCTGTGTGTTTTCTTTGTAATGAATATTTGAACGAGCTGAGTATTAGTGACCCCTGGCTTCTGATTAAAATGGCATTTGAGTGGATTTGCCCTGGCCAACACTCCTCTAAATTTCTTCCTAAAACACTTAGAGTGATGGGATGGATAACATTGTAAGTGAAACCTACTAGCAGATCCTAGGAGGATGCTCCAACAACTAAATGTGGAAGGGCTGAGATGGAAAACGTATTCATCTGTCCAGTTGCTGATAGTGCCTGAGTGAACGCCCCCAGGCAACCTCTGACTGGGGCCCTGTCCTCACTCAGTGAAGCCCTGATTAATTAGTTAGAAATCCCGGCAATCTTTCTTTAGCTATATGCCCTCTCTGCTAATTTATTTAATTGCTGCAATAGTCTTACAGAATAGCTCTAATTATTAGTTTTATTTTTGAGTCCAAGTGCATTCCAGGTTGGCCTTGCATTCTCCATCCTCCTATCTGTTCTGTGGGGACAGCAACACAACGCTCCACTACCACCCTTGCTGTTTTGAGGAACTTCTGTAGAATTTAGAGACCATGACTCTGGCCAAATAGGGGTTTGTGACTTTGACGGTGAAGAATATTTCAGAATTCCTGGATGAGTGAGGCTGTTTTCTGAAGCAGAGTTGGATATTTTGGTAAAGAAAGAGGGCCATGAATTTGAACGGAGAGCATGGAGGGCTATGTGGGGGAAGCTTGGTGGGGAAAAAAAAGAAGATAAATGTAACTATTTTATCACCTCAAAAATTAAAAAATAAGATTTTAAGTATGAGGGTTAGGAGGAAGAGAGTTTAGCAAAAGGAATTAAGACACACCTGAATAGAGTGTTGCCTCATCCAGCAGGGCAGTGAATAGGGTTCGGGGGAACACCTGAAAGAGAGAATGATGGAACATGAGAACACAAAGAACCACGGCTTGTCTATAGGCTGATCAAAACCATTATTTTTACTTTTTCACACAGGGGTTATACACATAAAGGAGGACGTGGGAAAGAAGATGACACAGGAGTGTAGGTGTTCTCAAGGGGAGTACAAATATCTTCCAGAACAGGGTATCAGCTGGGTGAAGAAGCAGGGAACAGGTCACTATGACTCTGTCTATGATTCACTTGTTTCTTATCTAAGCTATCCACTAAGGCTACCTATCCACAAGGTCTATGACTATCCAGGCTGGTAGTTTTCCACTAAGGCTGCCTATTTACAAGATCTTACAGCTATCTGTTCTAGGGTCAGTGTTTTTCCACAGAGACCAAGACTTTGTATTAGCAGACATGTATGGCCGACTCAGGCCTATTGCTGATTTTAGGCCTTCAGTGTAAGCAAGGCTGCTCCTGACAGAGTGTGTGGGTGTGGGATTCTCACAGAGGGAGAGTAGTCCGTGTGTGTGCCTGTGTATATGTGTACATGTGTCTATGTGGGTATGCATGTATATTTGTGTATGAGTGTATGCTTGTGTCTATATTTTGTTTTATTTTTTCTTTTCAATAGTTGTATCTAGGATTTTAGTTGGTGTTACTGTCTTGAGAGAGTGGAAGATCAGTGGGCGGCTGTGGAAGGGGTACTACCAAGATTACAATTGATACAGTAAAAGTCTCACCTGCAAGGAGAGAAGATGGCATATTTCTACTATAAGCAAACCTAAGTTTTGTTTTTATTTTTATCTTATTATTTTCAGCTTATGTTGGGGTAAAGGAAAGAGGCCTTGTGTCATGTCTGCCTTAACATACAATTTAAATTATTGAAAACATTTACTGTCTTCCAGAAAACACTTAAGAATAGGAAACACCTTGCATCCCGGACAATGTGATTTCTTTGAGTGCTCTAATCAAGAGTATAATAAAAAGAGCCCAGAGAGTAGTGAGAGGTGACGGTTATAGATGAACTTATTTTTTGGCTGCTGTGTAACTAGAGATGGAGACAACTAGGCAGCTTGCTTCTCATTCAGTCCCACATAGAAAACCTTTTGCATGAAGAGTTAGGTTGGATAAAAGGTTACTGCTAGTTTCCTGTTGGGAAGTGGAATTTAATCCATACCCGATTGATAAGTCAGAGCAATCTCTTGAATTCATTCTCTAAATATGAGCTAACTTTTGGTTGGGCGAGGGAGGAATCAACTGTAAACTTATATAATATCATTTGAGAATAAGAGTAAAATCAGCTCAGAATTTAGAAAAGCTCAGACTTCTGACATTCACCTTGGGGGAAAAAATGAAAAACATAAGAAAGTGTTTGTCCCCAACTGTCTTCAGAGAAGACATTCATAAACCAGGTGAGAATGTAAAAGGTAAATGAAGTAAGTGGGCCGAGATTAAGGGACAGTGTGTTCAAAGATAAAAGAAAGTCGAGTTGAGGTAAAGAATTGAAAGGAACCTAAACCCAGCAATTATTTTTAAATATGGGCTAGTCAGGTATGAAAGGATGGCTTAAGTGTAGGGTAATGATAAAAAGGAGGAACTTAGAAATTTAGAAGTCAAAGACCAATTCCAGAAGCTTATGGTGGGATAAAGGATAGGTAGTAATAAACACTCAACTCGAGAAATGTTCTGGGTTTACTGGGTGAAGAATTCACATATGGAAAAATGGAACCAGCATGCCTGTGTGTGAAGGGTTGAGAACAGTCTCATAAACCTTCCTAAGAAGAAAAATTATCAATCATCAATCAATCAGTCCTCAATCAATCAATGACAGTCAATCAAAGGACAGCGCAGTAGCATGTAAGTATATAGGAATCTGGCATAAAGTTAGGTGGCCATTGCTGATGTTCTGTTATATCTGAATTCTTGCTATTCCAATGTTTGTTATAAAACTTGCAAAAAAAATGGACATGATAAAAAGCATACATATGCTTACTAACAGAAACTTAAAATAGAGTATGAATTTATGATAAATGATTTCTGGTGCTCTTCAATCTCACCTCAAAAATTTTTCAAGCATTCTGATTCCATTCTGGTTGTGCATTGCTGGGCAAATCCTTTCAGACACAGTAGCTAGAATTCAACTTTATCTTTCTCATCACTTTGTGTAAGTCACTCGGGAATATGGTGTGCATTTCACCTACCATGCCAGTTGAGTGCAAAAGGCTGCTTTGCCTCATGGCTGGCTCCTGCGAAGGATGTCTGGGCCAGGTTTGGAGTGGTTCAGCTGTTGAGCCATGGTTGACTCTCCTCATATTTTTATTATTAGCATTCTGGCTAAAAAGCCTTGCTAAGTGTAGTATGTTTCAAATGCACACTTATAGTTTGTGTCTTGTTTTGACGCCCCATTAAAGTTTTCTTATAAGTGTGTGGTGTGTGTTTGTTGGAGGGAGAGGATATATATATATATATATATATATATATATATATATATAT
>JANHMN010000012.1:55324929-55338342 GCA_030674055.1 Rhabdomys pumilio
TTTTTTTTATCATCAGTTGTATTTAGGTCTATTGTGTATTTTTATATGAACTCTTAAAATATTTAAAACAGGAAATGACATATATTTTTTACAGAATTATTCATGACTCTTTAAAAAAAATAAAATTCATTTCCTAATCATTCTTCTCTAAACTCAGTGTGCCCATATGAGAAAAAGAAATCACCAATTTACCATTCATTGTCTGCAACCCAGACTTTGAATGTTGAATCAACCTTTCTTGTTCTGCACCTAGATTGCCTAGTTAGATGTGGCAGAATTTGATAGTTCAGTTGTTAAAGTGACCCTACATCCTTCAGTGTTAACTGCTTGAAAGATTTTATGAATTCACAAAATTCTGGATTAGCACAAAGCACAAAATTTACACCTTGGACATAGGTAATTATTTTTGTTATAGTTGTGGCTACAACAGTAATTATACTTAATTCTACAATTTCATATTTGTCATATATGTGACTCTTTGTCATTTCCATCTCTATGCTTAGGAATATATGTGGCAATAGAGGCTTTTCTATTTCATAATAACAGCTACTATTTTTTCCCCCTCAGTATACCTCTATTACCTTTACTCTTGGAATGTCCTTCTTAGGACAACAGGAGACACTATGGAGACATTATATATATATATATATGACATATATATATATATATATGGCCTCTATGCTGTACTGATGGAAGTATATGAACCATTTCTGCAAGGATGCAAAGATTTTCTCGGAAGTCAAATGAAAACTGTAGGATTTGGGAGTTTGTAAAAGAATCAAAAAGTGAATCCAGCATATTCATTGTTTTCAGATTTTCATGTGATTTGTGAGTCCTCTTGCTACTTTGTTTCAAAATAACATACTGTATTGTGGATGTAATAGCAGCAATCCATAGCTGAGCCTTAGGAATATTCCCACAAGCATTTCTCCACCTTTCACTGTAGAAGAATGGAGTAGGTATTCTTTTAGACCATTACCATATGCGTGCAAATCAACAAGATTATGTTGCTTCACTCTGGCTTTGATAATACCTTTCTAGTTTTGTTCATCTTGATAATTTTATCTTCCTTTCATCTTAGCAACACACTATTGTCATGTTATACGTCATAAGCTTTTGGTTAACAATGACTGTAGATGTAGAAGATGACTCACAATGTCTTTCCACATATGTCAATCACAATATCCAGATACTCTATCATGGAAGTAGCTTTTCCCTTTAATCACATTGATTTCCTTAAAGACAGTAGAATAGACAAGTCATCATCTCGCATCCTTAGAATGGTCCTTGGTAGATCTGTTCCGTAGGCTGTTATACTCTGAAGAGATTCATGCTGTAGTAATGGGTTGTGTGTTCTCAAAGCACTCGGGGTAATGTGTAAAATATGTTAGTAGAGTTGCATTTTGTGGGGATGCCAAACTTATAAAACCAACCCGTTTCTTACCTTCTGAAGTAAAGATTCTGAATATTCCCATTTAAACTAAATAGTAAGAAAGTTAAATCTTTTAGATTTCTCTTAGGGTAACAAGCATGCATGCTTTTAAATGTGCATAATATGTTGAGAATGTGCAATAATACAATGTATAGGAGTCATTCTCCAACTTTTAATATTCAATCCCCAATCTAGATATATTTATAGATGCATAAATATATCTAGATATATTTATAGATACATAAATATATAAATACATAAATTTATAGATACATAAATGTATCTAGATATATTTAAAGAAATTAAGTGAGAACAAAAACTAGCATATTTATGTCCAATAAAGATTATCAAATAGATAAGAGCAAGATCAGATATATTTCTCAGTCTTAACCTAACTTACTAATGTCTGAAATTTGGAAGAAAATATATGTAGAATCCTTTCTGTAATTTCTTTTTTTAATATTGTTTCATTATTTTAAGTTGAGCATTAAGTCAGTACAATCTACTGTGGACCACAAAATATTTTCACTTAATTTATTCCTGTTTGTGGTCAGATTTTGGCCTACAGTCTTATTTCTTTGGTATTTGCAATATATTTAATATTAGAAATGGTACTGGTTCAAACAAAAACAAACCAACATCAGCCAAACAATGGCAAAGAGTTTACATTCAACAGTTTTCAGAGGAAAACCATTATGGTTATCACTGGGTCCCCAAATCATTGTTAATTAGAACTTGTCACCAAAAAAATAAATAAATAAATAAATAACCATTCAGGTTATTTCATCGTTTTAAGAAGCATCACTGAATAAGCCCACAATACCAAATGTTTCAAGTAAATGCCACTGTCCTATTACAAAGCCAGGGCCTCTCTGATACTGATGATTTCATTGGAATAGTTATTAGATTACTGACACAAAATTAGCTGCCTTAAAAGTATGAGTCATTATGCATAGTTCAGGGTTTAGTGAAAATAGTATATATTTCCCATAAGGGCTCACAAGCATTCATAGCTCGAGTTCAGATCTCTTGGAACTCAAGTCATGGATGGTTGTGAACCAGCATGGGAACTGAACCCAGGACCTCTGCATGAGCAGCAAGTTCTCTTAACCATTGAGCCAACTCTCCATCCCCATCTAGTTTATATTAGCGACCTTTTCTACATGAAGATTTTGAAATTGTGAATGCCAGGAGCTCTCTTTGACATCTTAGTCTAGTAGAACAAGTTTAAGCGAGAAGTTTTAGCTTCAGTATCTATTTACTTAATTTCAATTTACTTTCAAGAGAAATGCCAAGATTTAGGTAAAGGAATGATAAACCTAATGAATATTTTATGTATTCAATATATTCTGTACAGTCTGACCACCGAGCCTCTCTCTCCTCTACTCCCAGCCTCCCTCCTCCCTTCCCCCAATCCACTCTTTCTCTATTTCTCTTCAGAAAAGGCAGGTCTCCCATGGATAGCAAAAAAGTGTGGCATATCGAATTGCAATAAGACTTGTCTGGATGAGACAGCACAGTAAAATAAAAAAGGGTCCCAAAAGCAGGCAGAAGAGTCAGAGACAACCACCACTCCCACTGTTAGGAGTCCTGTAAGAAGACAAAGCTACACAACTATAACATATATCCAAAGGGCCTAGGTCAGGCCCATACAGGCTCCCTAGTTGCTGATTTCAGTCTGTGTGAGCCCCTCATGGGCTAGGATTAGTTGATTCTGTAAGTCTTCTTGTGGTGTACTTGACCTCTCTAGCTGCTTCAATTCTTCCTTCTACGTTTCTGCAGGATTCCTGAGCTCCGCCTAATCTTTGACTGTGAGCCTCTGCATCTGTTTTTAACAATTGCTGGATGAAGCCTCTCTGATGATGGTTTTGTTAGACTTCTGTGTACCAGTATTACAGAATATTATTAGGAATCATCTCACTGACTTTATCTATCTATCTATCTATCTATCTATCTATCTATCTATCTATCTATCTATCTATCAGTGTTTGGTTCTATTCTAGGTCTCTGGGCTATCTAGTTTCTTGTTTCTAGTCTCTCAGGCAGTGTCATGGGTAGGGTCCCTCTCATGGCATGGGTTTCAAGCTAGACAAGTCATTGGTTGACCACTCTAATGATTTCTGTGCCACTTTTACCCCAGAATATCTTGTAGGCAGGACAAATTATAGTTTGAAAGTTTTGTATCTGAGTTGGTGTCTCAGTCCCCACACTGGAAGCCTGGCCTGACTACAGGATGTAGCCACAGCAGGCTTTATATTCTCAATTGCTAGGAGTCTTAGCGAGGGTCATCCTTGTAGATTCTGGAGAGTTTTCATTGTACTACGAATGCCTGAGGTGTCCCTCAGTTCCATTTGTTTCTCTCAGTACACTGTACTTCTGTCTTTCCCCAACCTGATCTCTCCTGTTCCCATCCCCCACCCTCATCACTGTCTACCATTGATGTCTATTCTGTTTCCCCTTCCCAGGGAGATTCCTGTGTCCACCTCTTGAGTTCTCCTTATAAACCAAATGAATTTAAAAGTATAACCAGCAATGATTGTTGTGAACTTAGGATATTTGTTTAGTTAGGGAACATGTAGAACTGAGAAATCTTTGTAAAACTTTGTAATTGACACTTCTCTATAAACATGCTCTTTTCTCTTAAGTACTTCTTTGTGCTCATCAGGCGTGTCATCATTAGAGATAATGGACCACATAGTTATAACTTCACAGCTGACGGCTTCGACTAGGGTTTCATTGGGTAGGATTAACTATGTTTAAAGATGGCAAAATGCCATTATAACATTAATGCCAAAATTTAATGAGAACCAGAAGTTAACTTCAAGGACCTTTATAATTTAATATGGGGTACGATCATGTTCTCATTATTTTAATGTAGAGTCTATTAAAATAAGTTTTATCATCCTCCATGTGATATTTGTTTTTACTCAGGCACCATTTATTGAATGTTGACTGTATTCCTGTCACTTTGCTGGGATATTGAGGCATAAGACAATTTCCCTTCCTCAACCCTAACAGTGACCATGTAATCAGAAAGTGAACAAATAGGAAACACTTCCTTTAACTTAGGAAACTGAAGTCTTTGCTTTGGTTTTATAAGAGCCATACTTCTTTCATCTCCTGCTTATTTTAATTTGTAAAGATTTATTTTATAAGTGTTTTGTGTGTGTGTGTGTGTGTGTGTGTGTGTGTGTGTGTATGTGTATCATATTGTTACATGTGTGCCTGTGCAGGTCAGAAAAACCTCAGATCCTTTCGGAACTTGAGTTATGTTCAGATGGTATTGAACCACTGTGGTAACTGAACCAAGGACTTCTGCAAGGGCAGCAATTTTTCTTAACTACTGAGGTCCCTCTCTAGTCCCATCTAGTTTTGTTTTGTTTTTGTTTTTGTTGTTGTGTTTTACTAGTTACCTTCTCCATTTTGATGTTATAATGCAAAGGGCGAGGGAACTGAATTTCCTATGTATAGGAGGATTGCAGTGCCTCAGTTGGATGGTCATCTCCATGTTGTTGTTTTATCCATGCTGATTGCTTTGGTATCTGATAGCTGGACCCTACGGGGGTAGAACATGTATGCTGTATAACAGTGGAACACAGAAAGTAGAGAATGGTAGTTAATAACCAGAATTTTTTTTCTAGAGTAGTTTTTCTGTGCTGAGGGTATGTAGTGATAACTTTCTGTAAAATGGAACATTTATGAAACCTCTTTTATTTTAAACATATCATGTATGCGTATATTTGTAATATAAAATAACCAAACCCAAGTACCTCCTGTTTCTTGTTCCCTTTTCTTCATAATTTTGTGTATACATGTATGTGAAGAAATATTAATTCTTTCTGAAGCGAAACACAGATCGCAAACAGGAGATGGGAGAAGTAAAAGATGCCAGAAGCAGAGGAGAAATTGTATGCAATAGTCTATGATAGAGGAAAACCCCAAGTATTTATTTGTGCTCCAGGCTTTCTAGTAGCTAAAGCAGAGGAGGGAAATAGAAGAACTTGTTATGGTTTTCTGATAGGAAAACACCTATCACCCATTTGTTAGAACAACCAAGCCTTCTTCTCCGTGTTAATAAGAATGACTAGCCTAGGCAATTAGATAAGTTCTAATCAAACACATGATAAATGATCTCTTATGAGGTTTGGTTTTTATAGAAAAATGAAAAAATATCACTGCACACGTTAATTGTTTCATTCATTAGACCCTAGAGAACAGGGAATGGTATTAAAAGCAAGACCCCCATCACCCCTAAGAAGGGAGTTTGAAACTTCGGTTATATTTACTATAGAGAGAAGCTTATTTTCTTTTGACCAAGAGGCGTGTGGAGCATCAAAAAGATGCAAAGATAGCTGGTCAAAGGTAGCATTGTTAAAAGGAGGAGAGTATAAATGAATTTTTTTGTGCCAGGATGATATTTGAAAGACTGATCTGGCCTCTGGGAAGTTCTTAGATATGCCAGTTCCCTGTAACAAGAAGATCTGTCTCTGTTTTAGACAGCATATCCAATTTAGAAAATTATTATTATTTCATCAAAATTAATGTGAACAATTTTCCCTTTAAGGCTGCCTTTTTCCATAGGTGATGTTTTCCAGATGGGCTTTGTACAAAATTCTTAATGGTTAGTATTTTTTTTTTTTTTAAGAAAGAGACTTTTCTGATGTCCTCTATTTTCCCTCTTTCTTTATCCATCCTAGGGAAGAGAACACCAAAGGCAAAAGAGAAGCGAAACAAAAAGAAGAGACGGAAGCTGATTGAGAGAGCCCAAGAGCAGCACAGCGTCTTCCTTGCTACAGACAGAGTGAACCAATAAAATACAAGAAATAGCTGGGGCAGTTTGAGGTTTTCTGTTTTGTTTTGCTGTTGTTTTGCAAAAGTGCACAAAGCTACTCTCTAATCCACACTGGTGGACAGCATTCCTGATCCACTGACCAGTATCCATTTTCAGCAATGTTGCAAAGGGAGAGATGCCCAAGCATGGACTCTGGGTTATTTATGCTTTGATTAGAATCTGGGGCCTGTGATGGCAGGAGCTCATTGAGCTGAATCATCGTGATCTGATGCATCTGTACTCTTGTGATGAGCACAGTATGTCATAAGAACCTGTCCGTGGCACCGTGGACCTGTAGGAGGCACGAGGCAGTAGATGACCACTGGAGAATGCACCTGTAACTACTTTCACGGATGACAATGCTAAGCGAGCAAGCACTGTTCACTTGTGACTTTCATTTCTCACACTATGCATTGTCAAAGACAAATGTGCATGGAAAAAATGTTTAGTGTCACCTCATGGTATTCATAGCATTGGTGACCTTCAAATTGTCTTACAATGAGACTGCCTTCTAGCTAGGGGTACGCGGTGGATGGAAATGCCTGCTACATTTCGTCCTAGTGCTAACATGTACAGATTCCGCTGAGCTACATTCAAAGCTCCTTACTGTATATTTATGCATTCTGTGTGTAACAAGTTATACCTGATTGATAAGATGTCACTTTGTTTCCAGTGGTTCTTAACCATGGTCTGGTATATGGCTATTCTAGTTTTGAAAATTGAGAAGCATTTTGTTGCCTCTGGTTTTCTTTTGTTCCTATTATTTTTGGAGGGGTGGGGTGGGGCTTGTTTCTAATTGTAAGTATAGGATAAGCTAGTTTGTATATAGAGTCAAATGACTGATGTCAGAGTTTCAGTGCTGATAGAACTTCCCCAGTTCATGTCACCACACACACAGAGAGAAAGCAGCATGCAGCATCTGGGCCATCAGAAGCCAAACTCCCAAAATTGATGACTTATGAAATACAGCTGAAAACAAGAAGATTTGTGTGCAGTTACTTGTATTTATTATATAATTTCCAATTACATCTTTTCTTCAAACTCAAAATAATCCACGACTCTGAATGATAGATCACCTGGCAATATTCATGGGTTACTGGGGAAGCTGCTGTCATGAAACCACCCAGAAAATGAAAAAGAAAATGGGATGGCTTCCCCCAAGCAAGTGCCACATCTTACATTTCTCCATTGAGTCAGAATCAACTACATTATAACAGAGAACAAGATGGAAGCTTTGGTTTCAAACACAGCCATGGTTCCAAAAACATCATTGTCCCCTTGGGTCAAGCGGTCCTTAGATTTATGAATTGGCAGGTTCTAAATGCATTATTTTCCTAGCTGATCCAGGAGAAAATTAGAACAAAGTAAGTTGTATAGTTTTGAGGAAACATCCAAAGCACGGCAAAGCCTTTCCTTGCCTTGCATTGGCAAAACTACCTCTTTAGCATTTCTGTTCATTCAGAAACATCTTGCTGTTATATATAGATGTCTTAAGCTTCATTATGAAAATACTGATGCAAGATAAGCCATATCTGAATGTTCTACTCGACTTTAGGGCTTGAACTTAACCCTAAAGTGGTCACCCCTCTCCATATCTATTTACACTCTATTTCTATTTACTATGTGGGCAGGGGTCTCCTTAATAGCATATACTTCATTGTTAATAACTCAATGCTTGTTATGTTTCTGGGGTGTTGTTTTTGTGCATTAAAAACTCAAAAATTGTTTTTTAGACTTTTTCTTTTGCTTTAACAGTGCACTTAAGGGCAAGTGCTATGCCTTACCCACACTACTGCCTATTAGTGAGCAATCAAAAACATGAGAGATTATGTTGATAGCAGTGTTTATGATACTCATTTATGTAAAATGTTCTTGCATAATAGTTGAAAGTAAGATTTTCAGAACTAGGCTCCTTAAGTTCCAATCTATGTTAAGAAACCTTAGACAAATTGCTTAATCTCTGTGGGTTCTTATCTACCCATAGGGCTATGTTTTAGGGGCTATATTAGTTAAGACATGTACTACAGTTCTCCATATCCACAGGTTTTAATGGACTCTATTCTACCGTGCATCACAAATATTTGCAAAACATTACATCCATCCATACTGAACATCTGATTTTGTCATTCCCTACACTTACTGTATTTAGAAACATTTAAACATAACACTTAGACATATTAGCTATTTTTAATATAATTTTTAGTGTATGAGGAAGTTGGTACACATAATAAATTTTGGGAAAATGTAACAGTTTTTATGAGAGCATCTTTGGTTTGTGGTATCTGCATGACTTCATGGAAGAAATGTCATGAGGAAACCAAACCATCCTAGTAGAGACTTTAAGAGTTGAAACATATATATATATATATATATATATATATATATATATATATATATATACACACACACACACACACACACACACACACACACATACACACACATACATATATACATATATACGTATATACACATATATATACATATATATACATATATGTATATACATATATATATGAAGTATGACCTACTGTAGCAGATTGCCAAATATTACACAAATTATTACCTATTATTTCTTTCTTTGGCTATTTATATTTTCCCCCAAACATTCCATTAACAAAATAGAATCGCAAATTGTTCATTGGTAGAGGATTTTGCTGGCATCCATAATCCTAGGTCCTACCTTTCATAGTGCAAATAAGCAGATGAATAAACATTTATGGAATTATCAGACACCTTCAATCTATTGATTGACTTCTAGTCCTTAGCTTTGTTCTAATGGGAATTTATTTATACCCACTTATTTTTGAGTTTCCTTGTTAAAACAGTACATATATAAATCTAAAACTGAACTCAAGACTATTTCTCAGTTGGGGTGCAGTCAAGGAAATCAAGTCAGCCATTTCAAATGCACTCTAATATCAAGAATATATTAATTACACTGGTAGTAAATGAGCCGTGAAGTCAAATGTGTTACCAAAATAAACCAGAGTGGAGCTATAGCACCAAGCCACTATCGTGATGGGGGTGGGAAGAGGAGGAAAGATGGAATTTCCAAATGTAGTTATCAAGGTAATCTCTTAAAGCTTAAAGCTATAGTTGAGAATAGGGCTATAACCTGGGGACATTGGAACGAAAGACACAACTCTTGTATAGGGGGAGTTGAAATCTCAAACGTAACCTGTTAACTTTGAGAAATGTTGCAAACCCAGAAACAGAGACCCACAGGCTTCCTCTAACTCAGCTGCTTCTAAGGGGGCCTACAATCATCCAGACCAGTTCCTGAGCCTAGGAGCAAGGGATTCTGGGTAATGCCATGTCCCATGACACAGGGTTGGTCTAAGTACAAACTGGTCAGAATAACCACTGAGGCCTGCTGTAGAATTGTGCCACCATGAGCCTTTCCCTGTTAATGAGGATATTCTTGGTCAAGTAAGGCTCTTCATGATTCTCATTTATCCCTGTTTTTCTCCACACCTTGTAATTCTAGTAGGCCTGTCTTGAGAATGAGTATTTATATTCTTTTTTTCCATTTCTTTCTCTTGTCTCTTTCTTTTCTGAGGGCTAGGTCTCGTTTTGGACTATACTATTATTTCTAAATATTGTTGTTCCCTCACCACAAATATCCCCTTATGTTCTCACCACTTATTATTCGATTAACATATGTAGTTTACTACTCTCTTGTTAAATATTCTCCTGTTCCTTATAGACTTAACACTATGTCCTTTTAGCACCCACTTAACCCAAGCTTCTTATATGGATTAAGAAAAATCTGAGTGAGCTGAGGTTAGGGTCAATGTCAGGCCTTTAGGGACTGTGTTTAACTTGCACTTGTTTAGTGTCTCAGTTGATACTTTTTGGAATATTAAGGCAAACGTGAATTTAAAAGTAGATGATTCTCACCTTAAAGCAGAATAATGGGTTGGCTAGTCAGGAAAATGTGTACAGAATAAATATTTAAGCAGATTACCATATGAATATGAGGAATCGTGTTAGCAAACGACCACATGCCATCTCCTCCAGCTTCAGCAAATGTTGTTGCTGAGGTTCTTGACTCCCAATCAAAATACCTAGAATCCCAAAGTGGAGTTCCAGGACAAGACTTCTAAGAGTTTAAAGTTGACAGATGATTAATGACATCTAGCTTCTCTGGTACATGTTAATGCCCTGAAGAGAAACTATCATCTTCTCCCAGAAAATATTTATTAAAAATGACTGCTTAAGTGTTCTCCTGTCCTTATGCTTCTGGGGTTCAGAACGTCTTAAGAAGGCCTCCCAACATGATAGTATATTTTGTTTGATAGCTCGTTGTCTGCTTATGTCTTATGACAAGAAGCTGAGTTAGGACTGTGTTTCTTTGAAGAGTAATGTCTTGTAGACAGTGATTGCAGTATGCTTGTTCTCTGGGTGGCTTCCTTGTACCATGAGCTTCAGATTGAAGTTTGATATCATGATATCCATCCTCTGTGGTGGAGACAGTAGTCCACACATCAGTGGCAGGAAGGAGCGTGACAGGTGTATTTTGACATAAAGCCTCAGTGACAAATATTTGAAATCTTGGAAAGAAGAACCAAGGCACTAGAAAGTACCTGAAGCAATAACAGGATCAGGATGGCTGAAGAAAAGACAACCAGGAAGAAATGCTAAAGTGTTGTCTAAGGAAGGTAGAACAAAGAAGAGTCAGGGAGGAGTGTAGGCCCACAAAGACGGTAGAGAAAACTCAGATTTTGTTCTATATGCTGGGAGGGAAAAAAATCACTGGATTTTTGTCCTGCTTAAGCAGAAGAGATATGTGCTCTAATTTCTGTATGTTGTTCACTAATCTGTGTAAAAGGTAGATTTTAAGAGGAAAAACAAAGAGATGAATTAGGTTATTGCACTAACCTGGTGAGAATCCATATGGCACTGGTTAGTGAATAGTATTAAAAAAAAGGAAGAGGGGGTGGATCTAGGACCCTTGGGAGATAGATATGAAATAAAGGAACAAATGGGGCCTAAAATGTCATATAGGTCTCTTGTTCTGAGTAAGAATATTTAGGGGACAGAACTGGCAAATGATTGTAGTTTTCATATGCTAAGCATGAAGAGGTGTTAGGTAGCTAAGTAAAAGCAGCAAAAAGGTAGTTCATTATAATTATATCCTTTAGGGGAAAGGTCAAGGCCAGAATATAATTTGGGAGTACACTGGAATATTACTTGTTCTTTGAATCATAGACCTTCATGTGATGGCCCAGAAAAAATACAGATGGGAGATGAAAGACTTTGGACATTCAAAACTTCATTATCAACCAAAAGGTGGGATGGAAGTAAAGAGAAATAAAAAGTTATCCCTAGAGGAATACCAGAAGCAGGTAAAAATAGTGACCAAGAAGATTTGCACTGGGAATTGCAACACACACTTATAATCCCAGCATTCACAAATTTAAGAGCCCGAGGCAGAAGGATCAGGAGTTAAAGGATAGCTTCAGATGAGGCCTGTCAAGGATACGGGGATATATCTTTAAAGCAGGTGAGAGTTCTAGGCTTTATGTAGCTCTCTTCCCTTCTGTTATATAGTAAAAATAAGGAGAGAAGTAAAGACAATTAGAAAAAAATGTAATAATTAAAGGTTGGTGTCTCCTCAATTTTCTTTCTGAACTGTATACCCTGAGAGTGAAATTTACAAACAGGTTTCAATCTCTTGAAAGTGGTTTTGATAGAGGAAAAAAAAGTATGTTAGTGCTTAAAACACTTGGAAACTACTCTTCACATAAATGTGATAATGATACTTAATTTCAGTTTACTATATCATCTACCAATTTCATTTACATTTATGATGAAATAATTATCTCAATGGCCCTACAAGGATTTTTCTTTTATTGCTTTCAAAATCAATAAAATGTATCAATTGAGCTACAAAACAAGCAGTCTGTGAATTATAGGTCCTTGAGTTTGTAATTTTCAGCAATGAGGATTTTTCAAACTTGTAATTATTGAGTTACTTTGGAAGCAACCTTCTGATGTGAGGGCATGCATGTCTGAACAGAATTAGGCAATCACATGCACACAATCATAGTATTTAACTAAAAAGCAGGATTGTGGTAAAAGTACTTTTTCCCCCATGCTTTTCTGTGTAAAATGGAACAAATGAAAGCTTTAGTTACTTACATTTCAAATTTAAATTAAATAAATGTGTGATGATAGTTTCCCCATTACACATGTCTTTCCTGGGTATATTCTCTCTTATATGGATAATAAGTGTGGTAAAACCTCATAGAATTTGCCTTCTCCTTTTTGAGCAATGAGCAGCATTCTGCTCCCCAGTCATCCTGCAGGTAGATGGTCCTTGTGCCTGACTTTAATCCATATTAATAATCCATATTAATTAATCCATATAATGATTGCAGAGAAATCATATACATTCACTTGAGAACTAAGAGTTAATGACAGGTGCACCTTTGGTATGATAATTGTGCCTTGAGCACAAAGACCCGCCCATAAAGTAGAAGAAGTCTATGTCTTTCAGTTACTGTATGGAGGACAGTTGACTCAAATAGTTGCCCAAGCTATACAAATAAATATGAACATTTGTTTTGTTGAACCTTAATGGTCCTTCATTACTTTTGACCTCGAGTCAACACCTTCATCATGGACGTCAGAATGGAGAGAAGTACATGTCTGTTCTTCAAGCCACACAGTCTTGGGTCTTCTTTCATGACAATCTAACAAAGTAACCTATGGACTTCCACAGAGATCCAGAAAGCTGTGACTACTTTAAGGTAGTCTTGCAGCCCTGATTTCCTGATGCCTTCCTCTGAAGTGCCACAGTGAATATAGGTTGAAACAAAGTTTTTAAATAAGGTGTTTCAGCTTTTCGTTACAATTAAGCAATTATCTTTTCATTCTAAAAATTGGGCTGTAGTCCCTTGAAATAAGTTGTGCACCAGTTATCCTGCAAATGGTTTGGTTAACTTAAAGGATTAGTTAATGGTCCAGTATTTTCTCAGCCTAGAATCTTGCAAATAAAACTTTTTTAATTTACATTTATTCTCTGTCGGTCTATTGGTCTTTCTCTTTCTGTCTCTCTGTCTGTCTCTCTCTCTCTTTGTCCCTCTCTCTATTTCTCTGTCTGTCTGTCTGTCTGTCTGTCTGTCTGTCTGTCTGTCTGTCT
>JANHMN010000012.1:55338352-55362447 GCA_030674055.1 Rhabdomys pumilio
TCTGTCTGTCTGTCTGTCTGTCTGTCTGTCTGTCTGTCTGTCTGTCTGTCTGTTTCTGTTTTGTGTGTATGTGTTATGGCATGCTTGTGTAGGTCATACAACTTGTAGCAGTCAAGTTTCTTCATCCAACATGTAGATCTGGAAAGCAAACTCAGCTCATTAGGTTTGATGGCAAGAACTTTTTTCCCACTGAGCCATCTTGACAGCCCACAAAGTAAATTTTTATGAGTGACAAGGAGAACATTCAGTTACTACATTGCATTTCTTTAAAAGATGAGATTAGTCCAGTATAAATTTGCTTCCTATTCTTTTATGTGATGAAAATTGTGCTTCTATGATTTTGCCCAATGTTTAAAAGAGGCAGGAAAAAGAGCCAGGGGTATCTGTGTTAACTGCCTCTGTAATTTTTCAGATGAGTTCTCAGTTCTATGTGGTGTACAAACTGACATAAAGTCCAAGTTTAATCAATGTGAAACATCTGCTTTAGGTGACATCTTAACTTTGTGATGAGCTAAGTGTCTTGAGAGGGATTGCTGTAGGTTTTACTACCATGTGGAGATACACTATGCTTGCCCATCTTCACTCAAAGGCCACACACAGCAATGGATGGAAGTATTAAGCTCCATCATTTGCACATCATAGGCAAGCCCAGGCTCCTGCGTATCCTGTCTTGCTCTTCTCTCTTAATGCTCTGCCTCTTCTGTGCTTCCCATGTATTCCTGTCTGTGACAACATACATGATTTTCTTTTGGATTTGTTGGCATATACTCCTGGATGTTCTCTGTGTTTCTTTTTAGTGTGTTCTGCAGTTACATTATTAGAATCATACTGAGCGATTGATCGAATGGAAAAAGGAAACACCAGGCTTCAGCTCCAAGCAAAACCACTTTATGAGTGTGTGGCTGGGGTGCATCTTAATAACACCAGCACCCAGGTGGCCAAGTTTATGTCCACCCTCTTGATCTGATAACACAGAGCAGGAGGATGAATTGGTAATGACCCAGGCTGGAAACAGATGGTGACTCCCCTGTGCGTATGTTGTTGAAAACCTACAAAGGGAAAAACAGCATAACTATATGTCTTTAGATTTAAATTATTGCATTTCAAAAACACAGGCTGCTGAGCTTTGAGGACAGGGTAGCTGAATGTGTTTCATCTTATAGGTTTGAACTTCGGTGTGCTTTGGGAAAGAGCAACAGTTAAATGGATGGTATGATCATTACTCTTTCGTTAGTTTCTTAGTATCAGTGGTGCGCCACTGTAATTAGGAGCTGTGTGCTGTTCTTTGTCATTAAATTTGCTACACCCTAATTATGGATGTTTTGAACATTCAAAAGACCACCGTCTCGAAATTGGCATCCATTATTAAGTATACTTGCAGATTAGATGGCATTTCCCTTGCTTTATAATGCTGATTGACTTTTGTGCTAAGTGATTTGTGTTAAAGCATGTTGTTATATAATTTACACACAGTTTTTTTTAATCAAAATGCACTCGAGTACGTAATATCTTACTAGCCGAATGTGCTCTTGAGATGTGAAGAGGTATACGAGTTTGATTCTTTCCAGAGATGACTATTTGATTTACACTAAGAGACAAATAAAAAACTGCCGTTCAAAGCCAGTCTAAAGTATCTTGGAATAGTTTGGGGAAACGTTACCACAAACTCAACTTCTGATTCTGTGAGAGTCTGGGATGATTTAATATAAAAGTACATAAAAATAAGTATAGTTGAAGGCTGTGTAGAGTTTCAGGACCACTCCAGAATCTGGTATGAACTCCCTTAATAGAATCACAGAAAACGGGGGTCCAGAGGAAGCAGGCTGGGGGAGGCTCTCTGCCAGTCCATGTCCTACACTGTGTAAGTCTCTAGGCTAGCCTGAAAAATCATATATATTCTTCCAAGTGAAATTAATATGGTCCAAGTTCAAAGCTACTTCAGCTATGTATGGGATATGTTCTGAGTTTTTCAAAAGTACCAAGAATTCTCACTGAGGCCTGTTCCATACTACTCCATAGACAGATCACTAAACCATAGGTTTAGTCTTTCTGCATCCCCCCTCATTTCTTCTGAGTTTCAAAACTAAATGGAAGAGAATGTTTCTGTTATTATTTTTTTTGTCTAGATATTTTGACATGGATATGCAGTTCGATGTAATTTACTTACTTCAGAAGCATTGATAAGACACCGGTAAAGTGCCGAGCCACGTGACCTACATTAGAGGAAATGACTGGATTCCAAACTGTTTTTAATATTTTCTGAATTCGTGGTGTCCAATGATTTCTAGGACTTGAACTGTTCATTGAGAGGGGGCACAAGGATATAATGTTCCTCTGGCATTCAGGAAGCTTGGTATTAATTTACCCAAAAGGGCTGGGGCACTTGCAGTACAAAGTGGTAAAAATCAAAGCTATGGAGACAATAAGCTTCAATAAATCAGAAGGATTGTACCACCATTTCCAATGAGACCATATGCCCTAAGGGGGAGGGCAGATGACCCTCTTCTACTCAAAGATGGTTACTGATGAGACTTGGCTGAATGGATGGTCTTTCCCCATAATGCTGATTTCTCATTAAGGTATTTTGTGAGGCTGATACAAAGAAGTGTGTACTATGTTTAACATCATAACCTCTATGATTCATTGCTGTTTATAATTCCTCTTGGAAATTTCAGATATAACTGAAGGGCATTCATGATCTAAAAATAATCTTTACTACAGATGGTATTTTAAGGTAATATCTTCAATAAAGTTAGCTTATAGAAACTGACATTTTGATACTATTTTATATTAGTGCCCCCACTAATAATGGTATTGCAGAATTTTTCATACCAGCCAAGACACACAACTATCCTGTTTATTAACTGAAAATGGGTAAAAAAAATGTGTTACATTTATACAGTGAAATATTACTCAATCATAAAAATGTATGAAATCCAGTCGTCTGAGACAGACAACACAGATGGATCTAGCAGTCATTGCTTTAAATGACATATGACAGGCACAGAAGGACAAATACCTGTGCTCACTCATATGTGGAAGCGAACAAAGGAGTTAAGAAAGGTAGGCGTGAGAAGCTAGGATGATAGGGCAGAAACAGGCTGGCTAATGAGGACAAAGCGGTGGCTAGAGGGGAGCATTAAGTGCTAGTGGTTTTAGCACGGTAAGATCACCATGGGAAGAACTCATGGTGCATTTCAGCATAACTACAAGACAAGGGTTGGAAAATTTCTAAACACAAAGAAATGGAAATAGCAACTGTTTGAGATTGTGCATGTTAATTACTATGATTTAGTCATTGTACATGGATATATCTGCCAAAATATCATACTGCACCATAAGCACAATGTACAATTATATGCAAGTAATATGCAAAAGTAGGCTATTTTACATATGGAAGATCAAAAGTGTTCTATAATATCTTCTCCTGAAAGCGTACCTGGCCTTTAACATTTGGACTATTTCTACCATTAAACATAGTTGTACAGTAACAAAAGCAGAACCACAGACTGGGGATGTAGCTCACGGTTTACCTCTCGCCTGTCTTTTATAAGATCTTGAGTTCAATCCTTACCACCATACACACAGAAATAAATTAGAGTTATACTGATTTAAATATAGGTTTATAACTATATTTTAAAAAAATTAATACATAGCATTTGTACCGTTAACATTGTACATATATTTGTTACTTTAAAACAATTTATTACATGCTTAAACTGCTTCCAGTGTTTTCAGTCTGTGCTCTGAACTGGAGCTGCAAGTTTAGTTTCTGATCTCAAATGGCTCCTGTCTTCTTCTCTCTCTTCCTCTTTCCATTCTTCCTTCTTACCATCTGCACCTCCCTCCATCCCTCTCTCCCCTTCCTTCTTCTCTATTTAATTATTTAAGATTCTTTCTGTAATTTTAACTATGTGCATGCCTATCCCTGTGTGCATCTACTGGTGAATGCAGGTGGCGGTCAGAATGCAGAATGCAGGTCAGAAGTGGGTGTTGGATTCGATAGCATTGGAGTTACATGTGGTTGTAAGCCACTCCTGGCTGCAACCTGAACTCAAGGCTTCTTCAAGAGCAATACACACATACTCTTAACTACTGCTCCATCTGTCTAACTCTCAGATGACTCTTTTCCAGAAGAGAAAAAAAGACTTGGGTATAGGATCTGCTATAAAATTTGTGGAGCCTCTATTAAACTAAAATTGTAGATAAAGACTGATTAAAAACTTAGGAATTTTCAGAGAACCTTAGTAATACATCATTAAAACCAATATCTCTCATGAAAATTTTGCCACCCAATGGCCTTATGCTCATTAATTCAGTACTTGACTGAATTCAGAACAAGATCCCCTTAAGGGAAAAGTGTGTTAAGTTTTCTCAGGAGCACAACAGAATTCCTGCTTCTGGACATCTGGACATTTCCTGTGGTTTTATCAAATAGCACTGAGTAATCAAGGAAGACCTGGCTACCATTAGCAAAAATGACAGGCTACATGAATCGCACCTGCAAAAACAGAAACAACAGGAAAACAACATCAACAAGCTATGCTTATATTAAATCACATAAAACCCATTATTCCAAACACCGAGTCCAACATTGGGAGAGGGCAGTCATTTTTACACATGAAGAATTATGGCGCCGACATGGTGCCGGGCAACAAATACTTGTGAGTTTTGTTCTCTAACTGGTTGGAGCCAAAAAAAAAACCTCATAGTGCACTTTTTGTGTGCTCTAACTCACTCAAGACAATATAATTCTAAGAAAGCAAATGAAACTTATTCCAGGACAGAACATCATTCTGGGTTTTGTTGTTGTTGTTGTTTTGTTTTGTAAAATAAGAGTGAACAGACCAACAGCCCTTGTGGCTTTTCTTCTTTGGAGTAACTTCAATGTCTAAAAGTTGCTAAGTAACACTTTAATAATAAGAGATTTCAAGGCCAGGAGATTAATGGTCCATGACCCCATTTAAGAGAAATATTAGTGCATCGTGAGGCGAGAGGGCTGAGTACAGTCACGGGAACATTGGGTAATGTGTTCAGCCACTTTCATGGCTCCTATTACTCTGCTGCTCATAGTTGGCTTGGCATGGCCTTTCTTTATTACACTGTTATTTCATCATCTCAGATTCACTAATAATTACATTGGAAAATTGGGTGACCTACGCAGAGCGACCATTGTGTAGCAATTATCATGTTGAAAGTTAGTTCCAGATCTGATAGAATCATATGTTTAAAGCAAACTAAGTGAGTCTTGTAGTTCATAGGCTCATTTCACTAAATCCAGCTATCCATTCTTTTTTTTACAAGTCCCTCCCCCACACAACACCCCCCACAGGAAGCATAGACTCCTTCTGCCTTGGACATGAACAACTGCTTCTCCCCATGAAACTCGAGCCTCAACTCAGTCACCACACCAAGAGCACACAACCTGGGCAGAAAACAACTTCTGAAGGTCTCCTGAAGCCAAACTTGGCTACAGTCCTCTATGTCTGGAGTGCAAACTTCAAAGGAGAAAACAGCTTCTGTGGATTAGTGGCCACGAGAGTTTTAAGGGTAAGTAAAACCCTTGACTGGAATTAAAAAAAAAAATTGGCATTGGCTCATTCTGCTGAAAGCACAAAGCGTTTTAGGAGGAACACATCACCTTTTAAAATAAATGACTAATATCTGTATAAAAGACAGTGAGCTGTTCATCCCTGGAGCATATTCAGGGCAACGTGGTGTCCAGCAGTGACAGATCACTGCCGCTTGAATCTTCTCTTCTCATGGCCTCTGAATGTCAACCGTAGGAAGAGCTGGGAATATTTAAGCAAACTCACAAAGAAGCCCCCAGGAACATTCATTTTGACCCAATAGTAAAAGTTAGGATTCCAGAACTAGCTTCTTTTTTTTTTTTCCTTACACAAGAGAAATGTATAAATAAATTAAAGCGGGTGTTCAAGGGCTTTATCATTTCTGTGGTAAACTCTGCAAGCTGTTACCAGAAAGGGACATGTTAGTGTCCAGGGGAGGAAACTTAGGATGTCAGTATGGAGGGCTATGATTCGTCCAGCTCTGGACCCCCAGATTCCTCATGTTCAGAACAGTTTGAAAATCCTTTTGGGAATATTGAAAAAGGCAGTGAGCAAAAAAGATTATTTCCTGTGCATCAAACAAATTAATAAGCACACATAGGCAAATGATGCTTAGTAAACACAGCACGTTAACTGTGAGCATTAGAGAGCATCCGGGAGCCTTAGAGCACTATCTGGCCTGTATCACTCATAGCTAGCCAGGCCTCACAGGGAGCGCTGCTAAGCAAGTGGTGACTCTCTTCTTTGAACAGTGCTTGTGTCCACTAACAGTGTTAGTCTGTGGTAAAACAGCCATTTAAAAAACAAAAATTGTATCTGTCTTCTTTTCAAACAATTCCATTACCAAATATACTCCTGAGGAATGCACATCCCAAGCCAATGGCTTCCAGGACAACCGTACTCAGACAGAATCATGTTAGCTTGGACCCTCCTGGAGAATACCTCCTAGTTTCAATTTTCTTTCTGATCTTCAATAAGTTATCATTGTCTCTCTACTCAGAGCCCTGGTTGATTCTCATTTATTTCATACTTTAATACTTAAAAATCCTAGATTTTTATCTTCTCTCCCCTTTATCTCCTGTACATAGCCGGCATTAATAAAGAGGAGAGAGGGAGAAGAGAGAGAGAGAGAGAGGGAGAGAGAGAGGGGGGGAGCGCATTATATAGCTTCCAGTTTTCCAATTTGAAGGAAATTTTCTTATAAAGAAGAATGTTGTACAGTTGAAGATAAAGCACCAACCAACCAACCAAAGGGTACACATGGAAGGACTTATGGTTCCAACCACACATATGTAGCAGAGAATGGCCTTATCTGGCATCAGTGGAAGGAGAGGCCCTTGGTCTTGTGAAGGCTCGATACCCCAGTGTAGGGGAATGTGAGGGCGGGGAGGCAGGAGTCGGTGGGTGGGTGGGAGAATACCCTCATAGAAGCAGGTGGAGGGGGATGTGATAGGGGGCTTCTGTGGGGAGGGAACTGAGAAAGGGGATAACATCAGAAATGTAAATAAAGAAAATATCCAATAGAAAAAATTTTTTAAAAAAGGTTAAAAATTTTGGTTAGTGATTAATAAAAAGTGGCAAGAAGAATTGTACTTAAGTATTTTAAGTACAATTTTACCAATTATAATTATGTATCTTAAAATTTTAAAAGTTCAAGTATATTGTAACAAAACTTTCATAGCAGGCCGAGACATGACATAGGGCGAGGAACACTGCTGCTCTCCTAGAAGACCAGAGTTGAGTTGCCAGTACCTATGTCAGGCAGCTTACAACCACCTCCAACTCCAGTTTCAGATAATCCAACTTCTCTTCTGGCCATAAGAAAATAACACACATTGAAAACAATTTTAATAAATTTAAAATTGAAGACAGTAAGTTATTCGGCTAGAAGACACTAAGAAAGTAGGCAAAAATATCTCATGGAAGAGAAATCTAGATGACCACAAAACAAGAGAAGATGCTTGACTTCATGAGTAATAAGAAAATGTAATTCAAATATTATTGATGTGCCATTTTGTAGTCTTTCTTATGAAAACATATGTTATGTCAAGAATTAGCCATATAAAATTTTCCTGCTGCTGGCAATAATGTACATCCCAACAATAAATTTGAAATGTTTGTAAGGTTTTGCCTACTAGATGACCCAGTGATTCTGCTTCCCAATATACCCCTGAGGTCTTCTACCCCATGGGTTCACAGCTCCCCACATAGGAATATTTATAGCAACCTTGTGAACCAGCCTCATTAAAATTCTATCAACCGAAGCAGAAATAAATCATGTAATGTTCATATGTAGGAAAGAAGAATGTAAAAAAAGCTCATTTTTCATACATACCAACCAAGAAGAATCCTACACATTTGTTGGAAAGTCTGGCATTTCACACTTTTAAAAAATATGGTGTCATTTACGGAAACTTTTAAAACATACAAGCAATGGCATAAACAAATGTAATATTTTTGTATGTGTACATAGTAGAAACAGAAAGTGGAATCTGAGATGGAGAAATCTCCAATGCTGCATGGTAATTCCATTTCGGGGGCTGATGTAGCTGGGAGGGCATGAAGGTCAGGTATTTGTTAGCTATTTGTTTATTTGTTTCATCTCTATGACACTCTTAAAAAATTGTTTAAAACTCTTTGTATTTGAAATAGGCTATGATATATTGCCAAAGCATTGAAACACAGGATGTAACATGTGGTTGACTGCAATTAACCCTAAAGACCCAAATAATAGGACATTATAGTAAGAATGGAAAGTTACAGAAGGAATCTGAAGGTACGCACTCCATAATAAAAGAATTGACAATTCACTTCGTTTCTTCTTTTCTTTGAAGGTAATACCCCTTGAAACAGTTTTTTTTGTTGTTTTTGTTTGTTTGTTTGTTTGTTTTTGTTTTTTTTTTGTTTGTTTTGTTTTCTGAAATGGGTTACATGGTTTTCTACCTATAGCAGACAATAAGGTGTTCTGGTTCAAGGTCTGGTTCGCTAACTCAGTGTCATTCTGAATGCAGTTAGTACTGAGCATATGATATTTTGAATGAGCTGGGTTGGTGAATGAATAGGCAACAGCTGAGATGGATGGCTATGATAGTATAGAGAACATTTTACTCTTTGTTCTGATTGGCTTCACATCAACATGTAAAAATCAACATAGGCAACAAAAGTTAAATAAACAGAATACGCATTTTCAGCTCAAAAATGTCAATTATGAAGCAAGACAGTTCCCTTCAAAATAGTAACTATGAGAGATGATTCTAATTTGAAACTCGTTTTCTAATTGGTGTTTAGCTTTTAGAAATCTCACAGGCCTTTCATTTATATGTGTTTTTCTTAACTTGCCATAGCTCACTCCTAATCACCAACTAGCCCCATTTTGTTTCTTTTATACAGGGTACTTTAATCATATAAAGGGTGAAGGAATTAATATTACTAGCCTGAACATTATTCCTAGGACATAAAATCTTTTAAAAATGATATTATGAATATTTACGAATGAAACCATTAAGGTGATGAAAAGGGTATCTGCTAAGTCACCTATGAACCTTTGACCATATGAATCAAAATAATAATACTCACTCTTGTTTTCTTTCTATCTCCTTCCCCTAATTTACTACTCCTGGCAATGACAAATAGTCCTTCTGACTCTGTAGAGCATGTCCTCTCCTGTATCCATAGAATTTAAAGATTTATCTCCACTTTTAACACATAATTTTAAATATAGCTTTTTTTGTCTATCTCTGTCTTTCTCTGTCTTTCTGTCTTGCTCATTTGCTCTGTGTGCATGTGTGTGTGTGTGCATGCGTGTGCATGTGTGTGTGTAAACTTCAAATGCCCAGAGCCCATAAGAGAGTGTCAGAGCCACTGGAATTGGAGTTGCAGGTGGTTGTGAGACATCCGACATGGGTTTTGAAAATCAAACTAGGGTCTGCCTGAAGAGCAGCAAGTGTGTTTAACCTCTGAGCCATCTCTCTAGTCACTCAGATTTAATGTGTAAGTTGTGGTAATCCCATCTGCCCTGTTCATATAGTAGTACATAGAAAATACAAATTCCTAAATAAATGAATGTTAAATGAAGGAATAACGGGGTCAATGTTTCATTTTTATAGAAGCTTTTAGCCAGATATTAATTTAAAAATGTAAGTCATCATTGTCTCTCTATCCTTTCCATAAAGAAAAACAACTATATTTAGACATCAACAAATAAATGCATGTTGTAAAATAGGGTAGGCTCTGACATGTTAACACTCACCAACAAATTGCAATTAAGAGATAAAAATTGTCCATCACATCTAAAATTCAGACATCTCCCAATATCCTTTCAATCTTCTTTTATTTTGCTTTTGGCCTTAAGCAAACATTCACCTGTGTGTTACCCCAACACTATAAATTAGTTGATAGATTTAGAAGTTTATATAAACATAAGTATATTACATAATTTTTATTTCTGGTAATTTGTGTATATATTTTATGTAATATATATATATATATATATATATATATACACACACACACATGTATAGGTATATGTGAGTATATATATATATAAGTATATAGTATATGTATATATAATGTATATGTAATTATTATATAATAAATATATGCTTTTATATATATTAAAATGTTTTTATATAAGCATATATGTTTTATATATCCAAACACATATGTAAAATCATTTGTTTATGTTTTACAGTTCATGGGGATTTGTATCTTTTTTAGGCCTATTACTGTTAGTAACATTACCTGTATGCACATTTATTAATACTATCTAACACAAGGCAAGGTGAGGCAAGCTCAACGTTCTGACAAATGTGGAGTGTGTATAGTAATATCTTACTTTCTATTAGAATAATTTTATGTGCTTATTTATTATCAGCATATCTTTTCTTCAGTAAAAGGTCCAACTATTTTGCCCACTAAATTTCGTATTTCATTATTCTAGTATGTTGTATGAGTTTTTTGTCGATGACAGATGTAATTAATGAGATAGATCACCACTGTTTTTTCTCAGTGTGTGGTTTTTCATGTTATTCTCATAGCAATGTATTCATAGAGATGATCAAAAGGTTTTGAATTGATAAATTACTGGAAACAGTACTCTTTGCTCGGATCTAAGAATTAACATACTTATTTGAATATAGCATCTCACACTTTTGGGAGCTTACAGCTTAGTGAGATATGTAACTCTATTGAATAATGCAGGGAAATGGATTATTATAAATCACATGTCAGTGTACTCATTCCCAAAGGGTACAAAGCCATGATCCCATCCTCTGAGGAATGAGAATCCCAAGGAGTCCTCCGAAGTACACAGTTACTATGGAAAATGAACACCTTTCCCTCTCAGTGTGTATAAACAACAGTAAATTGAGATTTCACTGTCTAGAGTTTCTGAGTTAAAATTGACCTACACTCTTTAGAAATGTACTTGTTCTTTTGCATTTTAGAACTATCCACTGTATATCTTGTGCTACCTGACTTGAAGAAAAATGATACACTTTGTTAACAGTAGCTGAACATGAATGAAATCCAAATCCATTTACATTTTCTTAGAGTATAGAACTGGCAGCTAGAAGATCTTTAAAGGTAAACACATGTGTTACTTTGGAAAAATAGAAAAGATACCTGGTATTGGGGGATACCGTACTACTCCTTACTTAGATATTCAAAAACACAGAGGCACAAACCACATGTGAAAGTGTGGGTAGGATATAGATTTTAAAATATATGAGAGAATATTAGGAATGTTGAGCCAGCATCATTCTAGATCTGTTCATATCTAATTTTTGAGAGACAGATTACATTGATGATAACTGCATGAATTTCTGTCAAAATTACTTAAAGAATGAAACAAAGCTATCTGTGGATATATGCTATGTAGACATTAGGGTGGAAGATTATGTAGTTCTGCATCCAGGATAAGTTTAAATATTTTGTTCTTGGGCAGAAGGGAGAGCCTCTAAATCAAAGCATCTGGGGTACTGCTCGCTATGACTGACTTAGTAGCATCTTCTGATCTTGAGAATTCTGGACGTCTTTGCACAAACATTAGTCTGAGCAGTAGAATTTTAGAGGAATGAGGGAAGAGTGTTGAGTGGAAAATAAATACTGGAAAAAGATTGGTTGTCATTCCACAGACACAGTGAGCTTAACAAAGTTATTTTTACTCCTTTCACAATAGAAAAAAAAAAGTAAATGTTTTTGTAAAATTTAATGTTGTTATTAAGTATTTGGCTAACAAATGGAGTATTTGTAGGTTTTTGTGATAACCTAGCCTAATCCATTATATGAGAATTGAAACAACTGGAGAGGAAAAAAAATCCACTCACTTTGTTGAGTTCCACCAAGCTATTATCTTCACCCTTGGTTTCAGTTCCTGGCACAGAGTAGGCACTCAGGCAATGTTTGCTAAGGACCAGATGGGCTTTCTTGTGTTCTCAGCCAACTCAGTTAGTTTGCTTTCTTCCATGTGTGAGCCAGATGGCTGAACAGCTACATGAATCTTCAGGTCTATAAACCAAAGTCACTTACATCATTTTCGTTGTTTGTTGTATATCTCATTTCTCTCTTTATTTTGTAAGGTTAGTATTCCAAAGTGTCAAGCTAATTTCTCTAATGATATGATATTGAGACAGATATTTTGAAGTAGATAAATATAGTAATATATCACATGGATCCCTTCTCATTTTTTTTTTCCTGCACGGAAGAATAGGAGTGGCCATAGTGGAGGATACTTAGAAACCAGCAGAAGATGTACAAAAGACAGCAACACCAACTCGATTGCATATAGAATGGGTTTTCAGTGAACCAGTGATGGGCCTGTAATTTTCTCTGAAAGAATTATATTGCTATTGAATTATGGAAATGACATACAGTTGTTCATTAAATGGAGAATAAGGAGGCCCTGACATCAAAAACTCAGATTCTGAGAACTCTCCTTTCTCAGCTTTCTTCATGAACCAGCAGAATCCTGCTTACTATTCATTTGTACTGTCAGCTTCAGAATAATCTGGCTTGTGTGGATTCATGAGCTAGGAAAACCAGAGGCTGCATCTCTAACAAAGAGTCTCAATGTAGGACACATTCATTTTTATGTTTTCATGATGAGCAGGCTTGACACTGAGAGTCACAGTCTTCATTCAGGAATGGCCTTAGATTAACTATGTTTCAAGGTAGTTTCTGAGATTTAGAATTCCCTCCCATCATGGGAAAGAATGTAGATAAACAACCATGTAGCTTTTTAATTTTATTTCTTCTGATGAAAAATCGGGAGCAGTAATTAGCATAATGTGATTTGTAAGTCAAAAAGATTTTTATTTAGATTTTTGTTTTCATGCTTACTTATGGCAACAATTGTAAACTTCTCTAACATATTTAGGTATCCATGTTTACACTAAAAATTTCTATAATACTTTATACACAGGTAATAAAATTAAGCAGTATATCTAACATCTCTATCTCAGTAGCCATGAAAATAAATTCAAAAAACAAAGTATATCCAGCTAGAACACCTGCTGCTGGATAGTGTGGTCTGTGCGTGGCAGGGAAGCTACACCTATGAAATATGGCTGGCCAAGCACACCCTGTATACTGACAGTGCCACTGACATGCCCACAAGGATGGTGGGAATTTTCCAAGGTCCCCAGCCTTAGATGAAAAGCTACAGGCAACAATTGGCTATTAAGAGAATGAGAATCAGAATTCCTCAGAAGAGCCCCTGATAAGTTACTAATCTCAAGTAATTATTCTTAATCATTATTACATAGGAAAAAAACTGAATGAAATCATTAGGCTGTGTTTGTGTGTGTGTGTGTGTGTGTGTGTGTGTGTGTGTGTCCATTGTTGGGCTCCTGGTCTTCTAAACTTTATATTAAATAGAAAATGATTTCTTCTCATCTTTGCTTTTAAAGGATGCTTACAATGTGTTGGGAATTAGAAGAACACAATTCAGAATGGCAATATGCTTTGGAAATAATAGAAAACTATTATACGAAGAGTGAAAACTCTATCTGGGAAAGCAGCAAAGGTTTAAGAGAGAGGAATCAGGAAACAAGATAGTGATGTCATGATATATACATATTGCTTGATGACATCAAAGAAAATAAGCTTACTTATATTTTCATATAGAAATATGTGAACAATTACAGAATTCACTACATTTATACCTACTTGTTGTTGCAAATTCTGACATTTCCTGGAGAATTCTGCAGAGACAACACCAAGGCAGAAAAAAAGTATTTGTGGTGTTCCGGGAAATATTAAAAATGGACCTACAGACTTCCTGCACTTCTGATGGCAACTCTCTGCCCCAGTGTGGTCCTGCCACTTCTGTCTCTAGCTAGCCTCCATAGCAAGCAGTCATGGTATTCCCAGCTCTGTTTACTTATCTCTAGAGCTGCTAGTTCCTTCTCAGCCATAATCCCACTGTGGTCAGCAGTCGCAGATTCCAGTAACCCTCTAGCAGGGTTTTCTCATCTCAGCAGACTCTCTGGCCTAGGGCCCCTTAGATGTTTCACCCGACCCCCTAATTTACCTTGGTTGGGTCTCTGACATGACTGCCCCATGCAATGACAGCCCACCTGCTGTTAGATATCACAATACCCAGTAACCCAGTAAAATAAAAATTCTTGAGGCTTATAATTAACCAGTCAGAATTATTTAACAATAAATTTTCAATTCACAAGATGCCCACACAATAATTTCAGAGCCAAATGATAATGATACAAGCTGCCCACCTAGATTAGACAAGTTATCCAAATTATTCTATCCCTATATGATAATCATAACTACCTGTGGCTATTTAAAGCCACATGGGATCAGGATCTTCTTCCTGTCCGTCTTCCATTTTGCTTCCTTCTCCTCAGTCTCCTGCTACCTACAACTCTTAGCTCTGCCTCCCTTTTCCCTATCCAATCACAGGCCTCCTGCTGCACTAATATTTAAATAGATTGGAATGGGAAAATCCTGCCACATATCACTCTTTCTTGTTTAAATAAAATTTTTTTCTCTCAAAATATAAATTGAGCACAACATTACCATTTTGTAATTTATAAGGTACAAGATAGACCTAACACTCAGTCCATCATTTTTGTCATTAAGATAGAACACTGTCCTCTATCCTAACTTAAAGGACTAATAATTTTACACCTGACTTATATCCTGGCTTTAGATTGTATGCCATCTGAAAACCATCCTCTCAAATCTGTTCTCTCAAAGTAAATAGCCTGAGTTGGCTATGAGACTATAAGTAGTTTTTCAACCCCATCAGATATCCGAGAATGACCAACATATTTGAAGATATAGGAATCCTAACATAACTTCCAGAACTGAGACAAATTGTAGAGACAGCTGCCTACATACAACCCCAGTAAATCAGGAAGTTGGAGTATCAGTCTTCAGCCTTCTGGCCCAGGACAGACCTTTGAAAAGCAGAAGTTGTTAAGGACTAGCCTATTCTGTCTCGGCAGAACTAAGCTGTCCTAACCTGTAAATTGTGTCCTTTCTGAAAGAGTATAGGTCTGCAGGAGAGATTGGCAATTGTCTTCTCAGTGGCCACCTAGCCACAAATGTACAGCCTCACCTGGAGCTAATATGCTCAGTTGCTTCTTTGAATCCACGAATTGTAAGCTGTTAGGAGCAGATTTGTCTCAACAAGTGAATCAATAATGTTAAATGTCACATTCTGTAAATTTCGGACATTTTCAAAAACCAACTATCTGTCTAAAGTTATCTGAACTGTTCTCTGTTAATTACTCTCAGCTATTTCTAATTTAAAATATCTGAAAACACCTTGACAATAAACTTAGAGCCACGAATTTGCTATATGACCCTTAACTCACAGGCTTACTCATCTCATATTAGTTTATAATAACAGTTATAGAAGGACTGGGTATAAGCCCTGTCCTTCTAAAATTTTTTGTATCAATCGAAGAAATTTATACCAATGAAACCCTTGATTTTGCATCAAAATAAATTCTGTACCAAAATAAGAAAATGTGACCTCAACTTAATTACAATTATAAAGATTTCTACCAAAAGAGATCGTGGATATTACCGTCAATTCCAGCTATTTCCTCCCTGTTCCAATTATGACGACTTCCCTATAATAACCACCTCCAGCCCCAAAGCCCAGGGAACTAGGGCGATGACTCTTCATCTGAAGTTCATCTGAACTTTTTCAATCTGAATATGGGCATTGAGATAGTTTGAGGAATAGGGAAGGGTAGGGAAAATAGGGGAGTTGGTTGACCTTAAGAAGGCCACACCAACAATTGATTTAGTTTCTGATATCTATGTCTTGACTGGACCTGGCTGAAAGTCCAAGGCATCAGGAGTTCAAACAGGAAAGTTCAGCATGTCTGACAATGAGACTTACCAAGGCTATATATCCTGTAATATACAACTCTCAAAACAAAATTTTAGTATTATCAAGATATATTTTTTGTTTGATTCTCTGTAATCTAGTCCTCTGGGGGTCTCCCTTCATCATATCTGATCCATATAACTCTGGAAGGTGTAAAGACACTAACTACCTTTTCTAAACGCACAAAGACAAAACCTTTCTCCGAAAATAGCATATTCTTCAGTCAGCAACCGGGCAAGCTTGTATCCTACCCTCTCTTGCAGAAGAATAATAAAACCACAACACTCAATATCACACCCATTTTGAAACTTAAAACAAACCAGAACAAATGATGTAAACTAAGATCCTGTATGTGCCTATTCTTAGGTCTTGTCTATTTTACCAAGCAGGAATATAACTCAAGATTCCCGTGGAGCCCACACAGACAGAATTTGAGTATCCTGTGAAGCATAATAGAGCAAAATATCCTTCTTGTTATGCCACCTACCTGTTCAGCTTTCTGCCTAGAACCACATATTTTATTTTATTAATAAAATTAATTAATAAAATTAATTAAATTAATAAAATTAATTTTATTAATAAAATTAATAAAATTAAGGCATATTTTATTAATACCTGTATAATAGCTATCTGTTGATCTCTGTGCGTGGAGCCACAGACAATATTAACTAATACCTGTACATAGCAGGCAATTATTATCACTGACTCTCTACTTGGAGTCAGAGACTAATTTTTCCCATCCTAGTTCCGAACCATGGGCGGAATTCCCCACGTGATTTGGACAAAATCTATACATAACTCTTTCCTAAAAGCAAGCAATCCAAATTTTATAAATTCACACTTCGATCCATCTCTGCCCTAAGCTGTAGGCAACTTCATTCTTCTCCTGACTCGGAGCTGCCTGCAATTCCACACAGCAGGGTACCTCAGGGCCTGCTTTGTTTCAATTCCTGCACTTGAGTCCACTGGACTTGTCTCAGCGTTCACTTAAAATAAATAAATAAATAAATAAAATTCTAATTCTCAGGCTAATAACCTTAAATTTTTAGTGGATTCTTACCCAACACGTTGGTTTGCCACCTGTTGCGGGAAATATTAAAAAAGAGCTGCCAAGTTCCTGCGCTCCATCCAAGCTACTCTCTTTCTGCCAACTCTGTTGCCTCCACGGCTAGCCCCATGCAGTCTTCTCAGCTCTGGTTCGCTGCCTCAAGGCCGCCTGCACCCTCTCAGCCATAATCCTCCTGTGGCTGGCAGTCCCACCTTTCAGTAACACAGTAAAACAAAACTCTTGAAGCTTATAATTAACCACTCAGATTTATATAACAATAAATTCTCAATCTACAAGATGCCCACACACTAATTTCAGAGCCAAATGATAATGATACAAGCTGCCCACCTAGATTAGACAAGTTATCCAAATTATTCTATCCCTATATGATAATCATAACTACCTGTGGCTATTTAAAGCCACATGGGATCAGGATCTTCTTCCTGTCCGTCTTCCATCTTGCTTCCTTCTCCTTGCTTTCCTGAGATGCTCCCTGTTCCTACAACGCTTAGCTCCGCCTCCCTTTGCCCTGTCCAATCACAGGCCTCCTGGTGCACTAATATTTAAATAGATTGGATAGAAAAAAATCCTGCTATGTTGTAGAATTAGCTATGAGACTTTCAGAGTTGAGAGGGGTGAGACATACACCTGCTGCGTTCAGTCATTCTTCAAGTCTTAATGGGAGACACACGACTCTCCTTTGGCTATAACTAGATAACAAATTACCTCCATTGACATATTTCTTTGCTTTTAAAGCAAGGCACCTTCATATACATAGCCACCACGACATTTTATAATTTGATTCATTTGAATCGCTAATATGTTACTAAGTATTTTGCATCTATGTTAATAAAGGTATTAGCATAGTGCTATTATTTATGTATTGTCCTTTCTACTAGCACTTTGTAAATATTTTTCAATCAAGAAATCAGAACATAAGACATAGAATACGAAAATATGCCATACAATTTTAGTTATGTAGTGAAATACAGAGAAGATCCATTCATTTAAGAAGATGGTTCAGAAAGATCTGCCTGCTTCCAGTTATGCTCAGTTTCAGACCATTCCTCAAAGTATAGACAATATAAGAGTTCTAAAATGTAAAATATATCTCGTAAATTCTGCATTAGGTTTTCTATCACTTTCAAAATAAAATTTAAACATTTTTTTTTTATTTTTAAGCTCCCCGTCTTTTGCACTCCAAAGAACCTGAAGACAAAACTAGTTATCAATAATGTACATTTGTTCTAGACTTCTGTTCTTGAAGGTGTCTTATGGAGAGTATTAGACAATGCTTCATCAATTTGGCAGTGGGTTTGTCTGTGGGACATTTTCTTGATTACTAATTGATGTTTGTCCTAAACAGACAGTACTGGGCAGCATAAGGAAGTTAACTGAGCAGAAGCACAGAGCAGTAAACTGAGCCAGACACATCAGAATATATATGGTCTCTTCTTCAGGCACTACGTCCAGGTTTCAGCTTTGAGCTTGTCTTGGCTTCCCTTGATGATAGAGTATAACTTTTCTCCAAAGTTTCTTTTGGTCCTGATATCTGTCAAAGCAACAGGAAGCAGACTAGGACAGTGGCTCATCATAGGGTGGAGATAGGACAAGAGGCTATCTTACTACATCTGTACTCCAATAATTTATTATCATTATAAAATGAGAAAGGTTATGTACTTTATGTATGTCTGACATAATTCCTGAAACAGCCAATTCTCAACAAATAATATTGGTGGTTTGCTACTGTAATTTACCATCACAAGCTTAGTACCATACATCATAGCTCCTACTGTAGTTTTGTATTAGAAAATTCCTTAAACTATTCACCCATGTAATTTTAGTTTTCACCATAGTATGAAAGTAAGGGTTCACTAAATATAAACTATTGATAAAAACCATTTATATACAAACATCAAATCTGCTTTTTACGGATTGTACTATTTCATTATATATTTATTGATTTATGTTTCACATTAAGAGAAGTGTAGCACCTTGAGTCTTGAAGGTGGTAGGACTCAGATGGGTTGGCAGTTTATAGATGTGTGCCAGGAACTATGGTACTACATGGTGTGGCTTTAGTAGCATGGATGAAGTTCTTAGCAACTGTATTTTGTATAGGAATGTGCTCTTAGGTGAAACACAAGGTCTGAGTGAACCAGAAGTGTCAGAATCTAAACCATGGATATGGCAACTTCTTCAACCAGAAAATGCCCAGAACTCTGGGGCGAAACATAAAAGTACTGACATGGTGTCATCATCGTCATTGTCATCATCATCTTGTTGCTCTTATTTGTTAAACAAAACATTGATATTGAATGACTTTTTCTTTAGCCTTCACAGTTATCCCATTTGTCAGATAAGGAAAATTAAGATTATGTAGATTAGGAGATTATAAAATCTTTTAGTCACATGTTATATTCAGAGACAGTGATGTGGCAGTTACAGTGAATGTCCTAAAGGCTTGGGTTGGAATTTGGAATGTGGGTTCTTTTCTGGTTATTTGCACTAAATTTCTATTATTAGGAGTGTAGGGGGGATGAAAGGTCTCTCATTTGACCTCCAAATAATCCTACATGGCTAGCTTTGGTACAAGGATGTCTAACTGTGAACCAGGCTACCAGTAATTAGCCTAGAAGGTCAGGGAGATGAACTGTGAGAAAGTAGGCAGTGCTGATTGGCAGCAGCTCATGTACTGAGGTTTCTCATCACAGGAAAAACTTTGAAACTGTACTTCTGTATTATTAGGGACAGAACAGCTTAAACTGAACACATCTAACAATGTTTCAATAGAAAATCTCATTGGATGAGAAACTAAGAAAATATTCTGTGCAGAGGATTTTATTTGGAACACAGACAGGAAGGGATTTCAGAGCTATTCTGAAATTATGCAGCCCACCCAGGGATGAGACTGAGCCAGACATTTAATGGATAGTTGGAAGCTGAGACCCAGGGGTCAGGGTAGGATTAATCCTCTTTCCCTGAGAGCCAAAGACTCACCCCACCCCCTCCTTCCTAGGAGCATAAAGTTTTGCTGCAGAGTCCAGTAGACAATTGGGCATCTGTCTGGTAGTCTAGTTTGTAATTGGAGCCTTTAAGACCATGGCTTGTTGACCCTTGAAATTTTACCCATTGACCTGGCATGATGAGCTATTATATTTGACTCTGGGAGTTAGAGTGGCCTTGTCCCTAAGAGCAGTGGAATGTCCCAGACGATTTTCCTTCTGATTACTTCCTCACATATTCCAATGCACCCTAATTTTTCTCCTAGCTGGGCTTCAGGGCATTGTTCCTGAATTGGTCTTGAGGTAGCTTTGTAATGAGTACTACACAGCTACTCTGAACATTCACATTTCCCTTTGGAAGAAGAACCTGATTATACAAGTTCTGTCACAGAGCACCCCAAACTGACTGTGATTGTTCCTTATGGAGTTCACCTGTAAGGGTGTGTGTACTTCTCGTTGAGGGTGGGAACTGGGCTGCCCCATCCGCAGGCCTCCTGAAACTGTGACTCTTCTCTCTGGGTATGGCAGAATGCTGCAAGAATTGCTTCCTCTTGAGAAAGTCAGAATGGTATAAAACATCCATGTCCTTAAGCTTACTGTAGACAAATAGGTCTACAGAATCCATAATGCATTAGAATCACCCGGTGGGCTTGTTTAAACACTTGAAACTGTTGGATCAAGGCTCAGAGTTTATTTCTTAGAGCTATAATGGACGCTAAGAATTTTTATGTTTAATAAGTTCTTATATATGCTTGGTTTTGCTTGCTAAAGAAATGCACAGTGAAGGGCAGTAGATTGATGGGTCAGAACAAGAAAGAGTTGGTTTGGATAAAGCACTGAGTAGATCCCGTGAGGAAATGACAATAGGAGGGCAATGAATTCAATTCCTACAGGACAGGTTCCAGGAAATGACATCACTATCCCTAAGCTAGCTAAATGAACACCATCCCAAGGTCTTAGCTCAAGCACGAGTCCCAAGCTACTTTATTTTAAAATGTCTCTTCGATGTCTCTTGTCTTCATCTCTTGCTCCCTACCTCTCTCTGTCATTAGCTAGCCTTGAGCTGATCTTCTGTTTTCTTCTTGATTCTGCTCTCCACAATATCATAGATGCTGTTGTGGTCTTCATTTCAACCTTGATCTCCAGTTTATATTGTTTCTAAAATGGCTAACCAATTAAACTAATTTAAAGTGCCTTAAACACAGTGCTTCTCATTCTGCCCTATGCCTTTCTCATGTCCACACAGCATTGTTACTGCACCATGTTTTTGAGGACAGGATGCTAAGTATTTCAGAAAAATGTCTTCCCTTGGTATTAGCACAGTAGCACAATCATTGTAATAACATGCAAAAGATGTTGAATTCATCATCTTTAAACTTTACAATACTTAATAATTAGATATAGTCAACTTTACTTCTCAGATCAAAACCAAACAAACAAAAACAAAAAACAAAAACCAAAACGAAGGCTTTGCGGCTTTGCAAAATTCAGAAATGCATAAAACAAAGTTGGGATTTGAAACCCTATATCTGAGATAAGAGAACACAATCCTTAAAAAAACCCAAAACCTCCACATGATCAGCAGCAGAGCACATGATCAGCAGCAGAGACAGAAGACTTTCATGTCCAAAGCAGGACAAATTCCCTGTTCTCAGTCTGGCAGAGAGTAGAGCATCTTATAATCACGTATCTGATGCTCTCTCTCTTCCACATTTCTAAGCCACTGCAAAAACCAGTCCTTTGTCTGGTGTCCCCTGACCACCCATTCATTTATATTGCTCCTTACCCAATTAATAATTAATATTTTCTATTCCTAAATTCTTGTTATTTCTTCCTTCCTTTCCCAAAGCTTCTCTAATACTTCAGTGTTGAAATTTGTCACAGGGTTGCTTGTCAGACACGCTTTCTCCATGAGAAATTGAGGCATTTTTGGGGGTGGGGGAGTCAGTTTAAATCTTATATGTCTGGCATAGAAAATACAAAACAGCTTGAGCATTTCTGGCTGCAAATAATCAAAATCCAATCTCAGAATGACTTAAATAAATAAAAAAGAAATTAGTAGGTTCACATGTCTAGAAATACAAGAAAAAAATCTTCCTGGGTATTACAAAGCATGACATTTAATACACACATATGAAATATTTAATATTTACTGCATGTGTAGCATTGAGTACATGCTCAGTAAATAGGGGCTACCATTATCCTTGGATATAAGTTTCACTTACCTACATCTAGATTTCATAAACAAAGATCATTTGTAAAATTTGCCAAACTCCAGGCTAAGTTTTTAACGTTGACTAGGAAGTTCTGTCTCAAAGGATAAGGACCATATAAAAAAAAGCATATGAAGTATGGCTGAAGAACAGTTTCCTATGTCCCTTCTTGTACCTTGTCAATCAACTTGGGGAGCTGAGAATCTGGGGGATAAGACAGCCTGATCAGTGAGCTCTGCAGGTAATTCCTCGTCATGTTTGTTCAGTAACATTTTGTAATACTACAGCGTCAAAGGAATGATCCATGACAAAAATAGAAAAGTGAACTTTGTTAAAATTAAACTTTGGTTTACAGGTAAAAAAAAAAAAAAAAAAAAAGAAAAGTTTTGTAGGAGATTACCTTGGGTTTGGACCCAGTATCTGTCTTAGCCCAAGTAGACCCAATCAGTAGAATTTAGTCACAGCAATGGAGCTTTGCTTCCCTGGAAAAGACAATTACTGAAGCCATACAGTTAACTATTTAACTTGTAACCAAATTACTTGTTAATTGACTAAGATGTAGACACTTAAGTTGTTTTCCATGTTTCGTGTGCATTTTTCTCTAGTATAATCTTGTCACGGTGTTGGCTAGTGTCCAGTTCCTTCTTTGATGTGTAGGCTGCCAAATCTGTCAACCTGATTTTCCCACTCAGATAGACTTCTAGCTTTCACTGGCCTAAGGAATTTTTCTGTTAACATGGCTCACAGCCTCACCCCCTTTCCTAACCCACAATAGAATTATAGGTTTACTCTATTATTTTTGGGAGAGGTTCTGGAAGTTCGCTAGTTTACTCAACACATTCTGTTATAGGTGAGAAAATGGAAGCCTGGCCTGGTGTGTGAAGTCTCTGTCATGGCAGCTCTCACTCCCTCAAGCCTTAGTATATACCCATCCCCAGAGCCCTCCAGATCCAACAGATCTAGACTCTGCCAGGTGAGGAGGTTTCCAGTCAGGTTTTGTTGTTGTTGTTTTTTGTTTGTTTGTTTTGTTGTTTTTGTTTGTTTTGTTTTGTTTTTGCTTATTGAATTGGTGGAGAACTTTTTAAAGACACACTTGAGGTTCATTGTGATCTTGGAGGCTTTGCACATGAATTAACACCTGCCAGATAACTTGGGTCACTTTTAAACTTCTTTGGCTTCCTTTCTCTGGAAAATAGGCACCATTTACATCCCACAACTCTTAAGAGCATGAAGTGAGAGGGTAGAGAGAGTATCTGATAGTCAAGGAATATAGATTCTCTGCCGACACTGGTGACAAAGACTTCACCTCTCTTGCATAGTTTTCTTGATTTTACAGGCTTTGTCTCCAGGTCCATGACTAAATTCCATTGTATTTTCTCCTCATGGTGGCCGACCCCACGCTTTTTCTAAGGTAAAAATTTAGTTGTTGTATTTAATACTTTTCAAAGGATATTGATTTTTCTGTATATTCAAAGATTTCTTGTGTCAGAGAATCAGATGAAATTTTTAAAGAAAGGTCTAACTTTGGGCAGAATCTTCAAAAGAGTACAACATATGGGCAAAGGCCCTAATTAAACACTTGTTGAAAGTAAATTAGTTAATTAAAGTTGACCACTACTTCCCACAGAGGGCAATCAGCACGAGGTCTGGGGAGAGCATGCACATCCTGTGGGGGCAGAAACGGGGCTGCTTCAAGGCAAAATAATGTCCTTTAATAAGTGCTTTTATGTGCCTCATCCTGTCCATGTTAGAAAGCAAAAAGAGGCCAATATGTACATGAATAAATAAATGAGAACAGCAGATAATTACTGACCAGCTATGTGGTCCTTAGGTGATACTCACAAAAAGTGCCGATTTCCTTCCTTCCTTCCTTCCTTCCTTCCTTCCTTCCTTCCTTCC
>JANHMN010000012.1:55362547-55376368 GCA_030674055.1 Rhabdomys pumilio
ATTAGGTGAATGTTGAGAGTTAAATTTTAAATTCCCAAGGATTAGTTGTTACAATGTCTAAAGACATTTCAATTCATCACTAAACCCCTTACTACAAATAACAGAAAAAAAATAACAAGACTAGGTTATGAATCACTGGAGTTTGCCTACTATTTGATAGAGTAGATGGAATTTCTGAGTATTTCGTTTTGGAAGATGAATTTGCTCCACCAGCACAATAACAATTTTCTTCATGTGAAAGTCAGGGGTCCAGTTCAGATGAAATGCAAGCTAACCTAAGCTGTCATTCATTCAGTCTTCACAGCAAGTTCTGGCCATTTCTGAGGTTTGAAGATTTATATTTATTTTCATTTGGGTATGAAGCCTGGGTTTTGGCTAACATCAGCAGTGGAACTACCATGAAAAAAAAAAACTCAAAACATTTTGGCCTTGACCAAACCCGTTGTTTCGTGAAATTGAAGTTTTGACATTTAAGCTTTTCAGAGAACAAGTACAGAAGATTTTTTGCTGATTTGAGTCATAACAGAGCAGTTAAGTATTTTTCCTCTTGTGTTTTTCTTTCTTGATTTATGTAGTGCTGAGGGTCTCACAAACACATGGGCCTTGCACACATTCTTCTCCGAGCACTCTAACTCCAGCCCTTGCTTTCTGTCCTCCAGGTGGAGGTAGCTTGGAGAGAGGAGAGCCTCAAAGCTGAGAGAGAGAGACTACACAGACAGTTACAGAATGTGGACTATCTGAATTTTGTCTGGTCTAGTCAGGTGTCTGTCTTTAATAGAGGTCCTCGGGTTACTGAGCATGGAAATTTTGATAACCTTCATACTCAACTTTACTCTCCTTACTGAGAATTGTGGTTTTAGTCTTATCTTTCACTCCTTTTCCATCTTTTCCATTTTTCTTCCCTCCTCACTTTTTCCCCTTAGTTCTTTTTTCTTTTAATGAAAAATTTTACAGGGATCACTTAGCTCAAGGACAAATAATAGTTCACATTAAGGACTAGCCTGCCTAACGGTTAGTGTCAAATGTGTTATATTTTACATGGAGTGTCAGATTAATGCTGTCCTAGAATAAATAAGACCACATTCCGAAGAAACTGATGAGCTGGTGTGTAAGGAATGGAGAAGGCAATGCTCTGTGTCACAGTGAATGTGTGACAGTTCCTTACCTGGAAGGCTGGAGTAGTTTTGACTGTGGCCGTACAGTTTCTGCTCATCAGACACAAGGCTCAGTTTCAGTTCCTATTCACATACCCCAGCTACAGAACTTCATGTTTGAAACCGCAAATGCTATTTGTACTGAGTACAGCCCATGGCTTCTGAAACCCAGCTATTTCATTGGCATCTTTTCAGCAGTGTGTTCTTCTGTTAGCAACTGGTTCTTCCATTAGGGGTTGAAAATGCAAATGTGCTTCCTCTTAATTTCCTTAGTTAAATGTAAAAAATTCCAAGAGTCAAAGACAGCTTTTTTTTTTTTTTTTTTTTGGTCTGGTCCATTCACCCTCAGTAACTACAGTGCTCATAGGCTAAAACTACATTTCAGTAGAAGAATCCTCCTTTTAATAATATGCAGAAGAAAAGATGAATGAATTTTTTATTGTGATTAAAACTTCAGCATTTGTTAAATGTTTGCTCATATTATTCATTATAATCTTCACACTTTTAAAGTTCATAGGTTAATATAAAAGATCTTTTTTTTTTTGACTTAATAGCATTTCAGTAGGTTGGATTTATTATAAAGACCAGTGAGACAGAAGAACTGGTGACTGCACACTGGAAAAAGGGCATTCTGTTCAGCAGATGGAGCTGGAAACTGGGGAGCTCTAATACAGAAGATTGAAACTAGACAAGTATATCTCACCAGATAAAGAATCAACTCGAAATGGCTAAAACTTAACTGCAGGGATGGATAAAATGAGACTACGGAAGAGAGCTCCAGAGCACTGAGGGAGCTCAACGGGGCACTGGAAGGGGAGTGAGGAGCTTTTAGACAAATGAGACAAATTATATTAACTTAAACAGTTTTTGCACAGCAAAGGAAACAAGAAAAAATTTAAAACACCATAATGGGAAAAATATTTACAAGAAAACCTCTCACAAGGGTCACTACTCAGAGTCGATTTAGGACTCCTCCAACCCCACAGCAGTGAACCTCAAACAATCTCTCCAAAAGTGGACAATGGATCTACAGACATCAAGGAAGAAGGTATGCAAGGCTTGAGTAATAAACTAAACATTACTAAATATCAAGAGCATCAAAATCAAAACCACAACAGATATCATTTCACTCCAGCAAGAATGGCTGCAATGAGAAAGTCTAGCAATCACAAGTGTTGGGGATGAAGAGAAAATGGAACCCTTACACATTGACTCATGGGAATGTAAGTTAGCTCAGCCATAGTTGGAAACAGTGCGGAGGTGCTTCTCCCATCCCCAATTAAAAATAGAAGCCAGCCATAGTAGAGTGTGCCTAAAATATCTTAATCCTATCTGTGTACCACTCTTTCCCCCCAGAAGAAGCCCTGCGTCCCCCAATATGTCTCTCTTCAGGGTACAAATTTTATTTTTTTTTACACTCAGTTTTCCTGAGGCAAGATAGCATGGAAAATTATTTCTTCTTTATTGTTTTGTTATAATTATAACATTCAGTGTCTTCCTTTGCATAGTTTTCTTGGCCTCTGATATTAAGGACGTTGTTGAAGTTAGAGAAAGCTCATCATTTTGCATTAGAACTGAGGTGCATTATGGACTGTAGAGTCAACTTCCAGATGCTTGAGGTACATTGTAAGTTTTGTGAAGTTGAAAGATGTGGTCCTTTTACAGTTGAGTTCCCTCCACACACTTCTGGGGTCTAGCTGGGATTTTAGGATAAGAGACTGTGATAATCTCTGAATAATGGTAGGCATGTAAGCATTGTGACTCAGGTCCAGAAACTCCCTCTTCTGCATGAAAGCCAACTGTGTCCACTGAGATACACATGATTTTCTTGAGAGACGTGTCTTGGCTTCTGGTAGTGCAGAACAATGATCCATCACATCTATGATTTAGATGGCACTGTCACATTAGAGAGATTTCCTCTTTTGCTTTATAGTTTATTGAGATAACATGAAATTTGCTTTCCAAATTTATTGTGTACTTTCACTGCCTTAAAGATCGATATTTCTTTTCCATCTGCCTACTGATTTATTCTCGAACCTCATATCTATATTATGTAACCATTAGATTTGTCCCATGACTATGGTCTTGACTCTGTAACATGACAGGTTTTTAAAAGATGTTCCATGAAAATGCTCTCTGAGACACAATTATATACAGAAGCTTACTAGGACATATTCCAGATGTACTTATCACAAAGAGGTGATCAATAGTTACTTTTTATGTTTGCTTTATTTATGTGAGTGAGGTTAATACTGCATCTTCCTGTTTTAATGATAGTAAAATACTATGATAAAAAATAATACATTCAACCTGTCTTAGATGTTTTCAAATTTCATCACAAGTAGAGATTGCTTAATGAATCTGTTTGAAATGCACATTTTCTGGCTTCATACTCTCAGTCCCTCATTCTGCAGGACTGGGTAGAGGTAAGTGTCTGCATTTTTAAAAATGTATGATATATTTTAAGGTAGGTGGTCACTAAACTACAGTTTAGAAAAGTCCTAGCCTAATAGCAGTCGAAAATATTTATGTGAAATGATGAGGTTTTCAAAGATCACTTTGCAATAATTCTCAGTGACATTGGAATTTGAAAATACTAAGTGTATACTTGGTGTAAAATGAACTAATTGTAATATTTTCATGGAACGTGATTATCAGCTATAATTACTGTTTATGTTCTTTCAAGGATGAGACAGAGAGAGAGACAGAGAGAGAGAGAGAGAGAGAGACAGAGAGGCAGAGAGAGACAGAGACAGAGACAGAGAGACAGAGACAGAGACAAGACAGAGAAAAAGAGAAAGTTAGGCCCATTGATTCAACACTATCAAAGTAGCAAATACTTATTACACCCCAATAGGTACCACTGTCAATGTGCTTCTATGGCTCATATAATAAATAATCCTCTCACTATTCTCATATAACAGTTGAGGAAACTAAACTACAGAAAGTTAAATGGTTCCTTTAGAGTCATAAACTTTGTAAGTTGTTAGCAGTTCAAGCTGTGGTTGATTTTGGATAAAATAAGACTTGCGTTTAACAAAGTAGATATAAAGTACTTGTCAAAATAATTCAAGATCAAAGTCCAAAGAAATTGGTGAATTCCTGAATGTCATATTAACGAAAATTTCCAGTGTTAATTTCATAAATAACATATCAGTATGCTCTTTTACTGTGTAGTTTCTAGAATAAATTTGAGACTTTTTAAAAAGGAATTAAGGAAAACCTAGGGGCAATAGAAGTTTTGGATTATTTGATATTATCATAGAGGGGATTTTAATTGAAATCACTCCAGACCTCTAATGTGACTCCAGAAACCACAGGTAGAGTGAACTTTCTGTTGCAACCGAGGCTCAAGGACCCCACAAGCAGAATCATGGTGATTGACATAAGCTTTCTCCACCTTTCTACTTCATGACCTGGGAAACTTTCCATTCAAAATTTAAAATGGACCACCAAAATTACTGATTCATCCATTTGTTTATTTCAAAGACTTTGATTCACCGAGCATTAACTGAATGTGCTGGTTGGTTTTATGTGACAATGTGACACAACTTAGAAACAACAGGGAAAGGGTCTCAGTTCAGGGATTGACTAGATCAGAGGGGCCTATGGGGAGTTATTTTGATTATTAATTGACTCAGTCCACTCTGAGTAGTACCATTTCTGGGAAGTATATGAATTTGGAGAAGCAAACTGAGTGAAAACAAGGATACTTGTTCCGGATATTTTATCACACAAACAAAAATTAAACTAGAAGACGAAAACTTCTCTGGCATATCAATTCTGCTAGCTTTTTAAATATATATTTTCTTATTGTATCCTATGAGGATGCAATTGTTATTGCTCCTGGAGATTTCATGTATATAATAACCTTACATAATTACACAAGTTGCTAGCAGGGTGTAGAATTAAAATTTGAGTTCAAGTTTACGTTTAAAGTCCACATAAAGCCATATTTCTGGATTTTTAATGGTTTCAGTATTTTGTGGGTTTTATAAGTCAGAAGTTGAAAACCACAAAAATTTTAGCAAGAATATATTCCTCACTTTTTGCCAGTTTCTATAATCAATAGGACAGTGTCTATGGGAGGAAAATGGTAGAAGTTATACTCACCCAACAGAACATGCTAAATGGTATTATAAGCCAGACATCATGTCAGGTACTGTGGTTCTTGGAACAGAGGAAGACACAGCTGTGACATTAACAAGGGGAAAATACACTAATAAAATATAGTTTGTATAGATGTTAAGTAGAAGAAGAGAATATATTGTAAAACTTGTTAACATTGAGATCAAAACTAGTCAAGACAATGATATTTAAAAAGCAAAAAAAAAAAAAAAAAAAACAACAACAAAAAAAAAAACCTGCCTATAAAGTTAGTGGTGACCACATTAAATAAAAGTAAAAAAGCAACATTCTTCAGAGAGATTCTCTTCTTTATTATTTGTCACTTTTCTGTTCCAGTAGATTTCAGGGAAAATGTTTTGCTTGTGATGGGATCATATTTACTCTAGTCCTGGGGTATATATGTGTTCCTCGTCAAAGTTCTATACAAAGAAGATCTAGGAATCAAACAAAGGGAACCTTGCACACGTTTCCCTGCAAACCAAACATTGGCAAGCACATCAAATGAACCACTTCTACCTTTAAGAAAAGCTCAACATTTAATTTAATTTTTATTTTACTTTTGAGGTCTATAAATCTTCATTGTACACTCTCCACACAATGCAGCTTAATTCTCTTGATATTAAAGGAAGCACACAAATTATGCTGACCCACTAAATACACAAATTAGAACAAGATGGAGGAGTAGCCAAGGCTCAGAGTTTCCATTTTCTTTCAAGGGAAACCAAATTAAAAAATATATCCAATGGGCAGAGTTCTGATTACAGTCCTGGAAAGAAGGATGCAATAACATATTTCACAGAATGAAACCATAAGTTCCAAGTGGGTACTAGAAGGTTATGTGGAGTACAACTAGCCACGTTCTCCTGGATCTGCTCAGGCTTATCAATGAGTCCCTGGAGGCTCAGCACACACTCCTGAAGACAGTAGATAAACAAGGTTAGGGACCAGGCTCATTAATCATCTAGTTAATATAGACCTCCCTCTTTGTAAAATTAGATGTTCACAAGATTTGCTTAAGTTCTCCAAAGACTCATCTTTCACCTTGCAGTGTGCTATTCAACATAACTGTGATGGGGCACTGTGGATAACTGGTTAGGAGGTGAGAGTTCTGGCTTACAAGCAGTAAGTTGTATAAAAGTAAAACTAAACCCTGTGCATTAGATTTATGTGGGTAGCTTTTGAGGGAAAAATCATTTATGTCCCAGTCTCAGGGACTTTGGATTAGTAGGCAGTGTAGCATCTAGGCAGGAACAGTTCCTGAACTCTTTCATGTAGTAATTCTAGTGGACAGGCCTGTGTGATAGACACTGTTGTATGAACTTAGAAAGGCCTTGAGCAGTCTTGATCTGAGTTTCTCCTTGGTAAAATAAAAAATGATTCCTAAGGTATTCTTTTTCAAAATGACAAAAAAAGATAAACATCATACATGTGGGCATAGTTTGATCATTTCATACCTAGTCCATATTTTTTAAATTGTGTGTGTGTGTGTGTGTGTGTGTGTGTGTCTGTATGTGTGTGTGTGTGTGTGTGTGTGTGTGTGTGAATGTCTGTGTTATACATGTATATACATTTGAAAACAGATATCTATATCAGTGTCTTCCTTTATTGCTTTGTGCCTTAAATTTTGGAGACAAAGTCTGTCATTGAATGAACTTTTTCTTCTCCATACTGGGATTATAGGAACATGCCAACTACACCTGGCTTTCTTTTTGAATTAGGTGCTGGGTATTCAAACTGCATGCATCATATTTGCCAGCAAGTATTTTACATACTAAGACATCTCTCCAGCCCCATCTATTACATCTTTAATGAGTACTTCTCATTAATGAATGGCACCATTAAAATAGCATGCGTACTGTGTGATATTCTTTATGGTCTTTCTACGAGGTTGTAATAAAAAAATGGAAGTATGAGGTTATAGAGTAGTTGTTTGTAATAGGTGTAATTAAATTCAATGAGAAAAGCAAAACTAAGCCCTGGACATTAGAATTATATTGGTAACTTTGGGGCAAGGGGAATCTTATCATAATACCAGGTGTGGTGGCATACACTTATAATCCCAGTTCCAAGGAAGCAGACAATGAAAAAAAAACCCATGTGGAGTGCTGGCCAGCCTGCATAGTCCAATTGCTGATCTTACGAACAATTAGAGAATCTGCCTCAAAGAAAGTGAATACTTTCCTTGAGGTGAAACATGAGATTGTTCTCTGGTGTCCAAATGCGTGAGCCCATAAGCACACACACCCATGTGTTTTGCACTTGTGCATCCTTGAACACATGCATTAAAATATTCCAGAGTTTGAGTTGTTTAGATATTGATAAAATGGGAATTGAGCAAAATGAGGGGAGGTTTTAACTAGAGAGAAACCTATGATGAGTTTCAATGTTTTCTCTGCCATTGGTAAGCCTTTGAAATCATTAAAAAAGAGAATTTGTCTTAAACACAACCTGGCCATCTATATTTTAGCATTTGAGCATACAAATCATGTACATGGATTCATTAAAAATTCCTTTTTCATTTTATTGGTAATAGGAAGAAAACCTCCTAAGGCTCTGGAGTTGGGGAACCCAAACACCAGACATTTTACTCTAAGGCGTCTCCCTCCAGCCCTTTACCTTCTCCCCAAAAGATGCAAGATAGGAACTGCCAAATTTCTCTGTTCCAATTTATTTAGTTTGTTTAACTTAATGTCCAGTATACTTATTCAATTTAATATATCTAATGATTTAAAGAACATGTTTATTTTCATAATAGTAATTCTTAATAAGAAAAATTAAATGCAACATTTTTTCTTGCCTCCTTTGAATGGATCATGGCTTAAAGGCAACTGTTCTCTCCTGGAGAATCACATATTTTTGTTTCGGTTTACATACACATTTTCAGAATTGTACTTATGTGGAGTGAGATACACTTATATTATTAAGAACATTGAAAAAAGGACAGAAGATATAAAATTATGTATGTATGAACATTAGTATAGAAATGAAATCTAGTTGGAATTGGGATCAGGAGAGTTGAGTCTATGCTTCTTGGCAAGGAAATAGGAGTTTTCAAAAACGACCTATTTCAAACTGCATACATCATTCTCAGTCAGCATATCTTTCTGCTAACCAACAAAGCCATCTTTCCTGCCTCATCTATTCCACCTATTCCATCTTTAATAAGTATTTCTTATCAACTAGTGGCATCATTAAAATAGCATACCTACTGTTTGGTGTCTAGTAACTCAGAGACATTCTTCAGTAGCATGATCTAGCAAGCAGTAGCACCCTGTCATAGACACAAGCCCAGGTTAAAGTATGACCTCTTCCATGCTAAATGATGAAATAAATTGAAATTTATGTGACTGATTGCTCAATATTTTCTGGGCCAAGCATGTGAAAGTGGGTCCAGTAGTTCTCACTCATGGACACCTGAATCCAAGGGTCCTCCAGCTAAGTTCCTGTGGAAACTCTATTCTGCTGAATACACTCCTATGGTAAACTGTACGTTATCAATTATGCATAATTAGAATTTAACACTAGTAACTGATAATAAAACATTCCAGCAGCACTAAAAGTTTGTTGTGAATATTCCATCTGTCCCTCACAGTGCTTTACTGGATTACATTGGATTTTCAAACCATGGTTGACCATGGGGACAAAAGTCAAGCTTCTGATCTAAGCCATGTTGTCTTTCAGTTTTCTGCTTATCTCTTATTTCTGTTTGTCTCAACTGCCTTTCTCACCTAGCACTTTATTGTGGCTGAAAATGTACATATAGCAATTACATATTTTCTGTTGAGAATATCTAAATAAATGAATTGCTGTAATAAAATTAGTTTTAGAGATGGTGGTTAAGGTGCTTGCCCTAAAAGTAAGAGGCCTTGAACCCTCTAATGTAGAAATAGGGATCCTCTGAGCAAGCTAGCTACTGAGACGAAGCATATCAATGAATTCTGGGATTGACTGATACCCTGACTCAAAGAATAAGGCAGAAGAGTGAGCTTTATCTTGAGCTCCCTTGCCATACATGCAAACACATACAGATGCATGCACTATATACATAGACATATCAAAAGAAGTAGGAAACAAAAACCAGAGGAAAAAATTATTTTTTTAATATTTTCAAAAAGCGAAGAAGAAGCACTTCATCAAATAGGATACGGCTTTAGTATCTGTTTATCAAATACAATAACTTATGAGGGTGGATTGGCAGTTATAGCCTTGGAAAATACGGCAGGACAATACCCTAAGAGGTGAGAGCTTAGTAGTGTTTGGGTCAATTATGTCTTAGGAATGAGAAATCTAAATACATTTAGCCACATTTTGAACAGGAATGCAGATTGCCTGTCCATACTATGAATTTGTGCTAAATGAATGCAGTTGTTACTTCAGATCTTAAAATGGGCTAGATTGAAGGCATTTTGACTTACAGGGTCTTCAATTTACAAATACCTCAATAAGTGGCTTGCTTTGTTTGACCAAAGCTGTCTTTTGTGTTTATCCTCTAGCAATTTATGTTGCTGCAGCAAATATTGCCAACAATCTGAGCCCCACTTTGTGGGTCCAAAGTAGCTATGCAGGCAGCTCCATTGCTTTGCAGAGTAGCGCTTTCCATTGGCTTCTGAAGGGAGTAAAGGTGGACACACTTTACTCTTTACAACAATCAGCCTGCTGGATCAGTTCTATCCTGGAACAGGTAAATACTGCAGTCCTTCCAGCCTAAGAAGCCAAGAGCATTGTGCAAGTGAAAGCAACAACGCTCACATTCAGAGGAGAAATCCCGGGCCAAGATTTTGGCAATAGGGATGTTGTTATCTTGGAAAATATTAGAATTTCCAAGAAACAGTTTAAATGCAATTTTAAAAAAATGGCTGTGTTCTCTAATCTAGACATAAAGAAAGAATTGCAACCAGTGTTAAATACTGTGGATGAGGCATAAAGGGATCTAGAAAGTATATTGCTTCTTACCCTCCAGTGAATATTCCAGATGAGTGTCCTGTGCTTCGTATTCTCATTTGGTTATATTCAGTTGGTTTTGTTCCACAATCTCAGAGTTTCAGGACTTGCACAGGATTCTTGTTTCTAGTGTTCAATAAACCTGCAAGAGATAGGAGGAATGAATTTTTTTCTAAATGTTTACATTTATGTCATCATCAAGACATCTTGTGCATCATTTGTGGTTTCTGCTAAATGACCCAGACATCCCTCACTCTAGGGTATACATTATGTTTATTAGCTCCTTCACAATTTGGTCCACTTGATCTCTAGATTCCCTCCAGCCAGAGAAATCCACTCTTTCTTCCTAGGAGGGTTTGAAAGGTACCAAAGTCTGGCTAACAGGGCAGTGAGGGATGACTTACTGAGTTACATGGTTTTCTTTTGTTTGGTTTATATTTTTAGTGCCATGGGTAAAACAGTGGGTTTTAGGCATGCTAAGGAAGTGTTAAACCATTAAGCTGCATTTTACAACCTTACTGTGAGTATCTCCTGGATCTTTGTGTGATATCTCAGATCATGGGGTCCCCATCTCCAGTTTTCTCAATAAACATTCAATATGATACCTCTCCTGATTATCACCCAATTTTTCTGCCCTGTGTCCTTTAGTGAAAGCAAAACAGTAGCTTTCAAAAAATATTCCATGATTTTAATTTCCTAGTGCTATATACCTTAACTTGGTCAATAACTGCACCAAGTGTTTCCTGTCATTAGCACCTCAGGAAATCGATGATAACGTCCACTCTATAAAATTCCTCCTGTCACATGCCTGAGATCTCTGTCAGCTGCATCCTGAGTATGAAAACTGATAATTTCTGGGCACAGGGCTTCAGGTGATTTTGTTTATCAGCTCAGGAGTGTGTCTTCTGACAGTTTTGAAATTGAAAAAGAGGTGTGAGGAAAAAGCCTGGTCAGTAAAGCACTTATTACACAAGTGTGAGAACTTGAGTTTAAATACCCAGCACCCAGCTGAGCATGGGGTAACCATAGTGGAGACACAGAGAAGTGAATCCCTGGTACTTGCTGGACAATCAGTTCAGCCAATCAGGGAGTTCCAGATTTGGTGAAAGACTCAGTCTTAAAAAAAATTAGGTCCAGAATGATTGTGAAAGACAGAAACATTCACTTCTGTTTTCCTTCATGTGCACACATAAATATGTGATACACACACACACGCACACGTGTACACACACACACACACACACACACACACACACACACACACACACACACACGAAAAGAAAGAGAGAAAATAGAGAAAGGAAAGACAAAATAAGAAAAAAATCTTTACTTTCATATTCTCAAATGGGCTTTTGGATCAGTATCAGCAGAATGTTAAGAGACTGATTTGCAAGGTCCATCTTTATGTCATAGAATGAGAAAGAATAGAACAAAAATTAGTCATGGAATTAGTGATGTGATAACTCTAGTCAGTGAGGAATAAAAGCCACAGCCTGGAATTTGAAGAGGAAGTGTTTCCTGGTTTTCATAGATTAGCATATGACCAACAGGCATTTATCAAAGGCTACTTGAACATAGAAGCAGTTAGTGGCTCAGGAAAGAAACCTATGACTTGGTCAGTTTGTAATCAGTGTAAAATCAGACTATCCCACCATTTTTTTTTTTTTATCATTTTTAGTGTTTTAGATATACGTTCTCAGTACACATCCAGGAAAGGAAAGGAGTATAAATTGAAAAGAAAAGTGTTTTGTTCTTTATTTTTTTTAACCACAAATATGTACAAGTTGCATAAGTAAGAAGAAATTATACACATTTTATCTAATCTAAACACTATTTAGATTAAAATACAGACTATCCTTCAATTTTTTTTTTTTAAAAAAAGTATAGCTCAGATTATATTCTACGTGAACACATCCTGTGAACCAACACATTCACATTATTAGCTACATAATGTTCCCAGATCTGGATATATTTTAGATTACAAATCCAGAAAATGACAGAAGAGAACAGATGTTATGTGGTTGGAGATGAGCTGTGCCAAGAGCCTATATACCTGAGTTGCACTTCTCAGCCTGCCTCTGGGAAGACTCAATGCTTGACATAGGGCAGGTTGGTGCTTTTGATGAAGAAGCAGGGCAGGGAAGGGAATTCATTTGGGTTACAGAGCAGAGTGAGAGCTGTGACCAAAATGAGGGTCAAAATATCAGTGTAAAATCAGACTAACTCACCAATTTTCAACCTTTTACACACACACCCCCCCCACACACACACGAAAAGAAGGAGAGAAGATAGAGAAAAGAAAGACAAAAATAAGACAAAAAGTCTTTACTTTCATATTCCCAAAAGGGCTTCTGGATCAGTCTCAGCAGAATGTTAAGAGACTGATTTGTGGTCAGAGTGATGGGTGTGGTCAGAGTGATGGTGTAGTCAGAGTGATGGGGATAGTCAGAGTGATGGGTGTGGTCAGAGTAATGGGTGTGGTCAGAGTGATGGGTGTGGTCAGAGTGAGAGTGTGGTCAGTAATGGGTGTGGTTAGAGTGAGGGTGTGGCCAGAGTGAGGGGTGTGGTCAGTGTAGTTGCTCTTTCATTTTCCTGAGGCTTGAAGATGGATATGCGTTCATCCTTCCAGACATAAAGGACAGAGTTCCTCTTATATCAGGAAAGAATGTCAGGAGCTCAAGTACCAGATTTCCTTATGTTATTTGTGTGAGTGTGTAAGGCAGGGCTTTGATATACAACCAGGACAGCCTAGAAGTCATGCTGTATCACCATGCCTGGGCAGGGTTTTCTTTTAAGTTGTGACTGAATTGATGTTGTATGAAATAAAACCAAGACTAGATTTCATTATAAATACAAAGCAGTATCTCTGTTCCAGGCACCCAAGCATTAAAATATTTTAGGCAGTTTGTAAAGAGCTTATCTGCAACATTGTTTAAGGCTCTGGAAGAAGAGTTTTGTACTGAAAGAAGCTGAAAACACATAGCATCTTCCTATGTCTCAACATTCTCCGTTAGTAGATATGTGTTTGCTGCTGTGTAACCAGAATCTCTCCTGTGGACAGAATGTTCTGTGTTGGCTATGAGCAGTGGGCATGGTTTGAGAATCACAAGAATGTAGCAGCTGGCTGAGACAGGAAATAGTCACTGCTTTTCATCATTTCTCCACATCTTCAAATAAGAGTTTCATTTGCTATGTTTTGTCTCAGGCCATATTCTGATTAGAAACTATGTCTAAAATGCATGTCTTAGAGTAAGAATGAATGGCTGTCAGAAGGGGAATTCCAACTTCATCTGGAAATTCAAGGAAGATTGTAAGTAGCTTCAATCCACTTACATTAGAAGAAGCTACATTAAGGATGAAGTTAAGAATGTTATTTCTGTAAGAGTATAAGAATGGATGCTTTATCAGCAAGTGAGATGGTGCTAGCAGGAAAGGTGGTCATTTGCAGCAGATTTCATCTATAGGATCTTATGTTAAAGATTCTGTGGAACGGCATTGAAATCACTTTCATTCTGCCATCATCTGCATCTATAAGCCTCTGTCTCTCTGTTTCTCTCTCTCTCTCTCTCTCTCTCTCTCTCTCTCTCTCTCTCTCTCT
>JANHMN010000012.1:55376378-55389382 GCA_030674055.1 Rhabdomys pumilio
GATCCTGATCTGACATCCAAGTAGGATTGCTTCCCCTACCATGCCATATTGTCCCCTAATTACATTCATGCCTATGATAACCTAATTACCCAGCATTACACATAACCACAGATGTCTACATTTACCTTAATAGACATGATGAATTTGTTTACTATTTATTGAGTTATCAGAAGTTCCAAGCTGAAAATTTTGTTTACTTTCTTTCTAAAATCATAGTTGCAAAGTATGGTCATAGGAGACTTACTCTCTGCATCAATGTCACTGTGAAACAATAAAAGAAAGAAAAACCTGCCAGGACAGAATTAGAGTCATCATTAAAATCATTAGAAGAAGCATTAGCAGTTTATTCTGAGCCATATCAAGGAAAGTCACAGCCTGTAAGCTGAGCAGACAGAGCTGTATCCGTTATAATCATATTAGGAATGATGAGGAATTGCACATTTATTACATTATACTTTGAGATCATGAACAACATTTAAGCAAGGGAAGGTCTGGATTTTTTGAATGATATTAGTTTCAAGTTAAATTCAATTTCTGAAAAGCAAACAATGCGCAGTGTATTTAAACCCCAGTTAAAATGAAGTCTTCACTTTGTACCTAACAAGATATTTTTGTTGGAAATTTACAAATCTAACTTCCCACTACTCCAGCCTAAAAACTGATCTTGATTCGGTGGTAGCTCTGATGCTCGGGTCTTTAATTTGGACTTTGCTGACAGCTGATTTCAATTTTTGTCTGTTTATGGAAGTAAATTAAAAGAACACACTCTCTATGATCCCGTGGTTCTTTGTGGTGGAGAGAGTCCTGTTCAGCTCTAAATGAAAACCCAGACACTTGTCACAAGAACTAATTCTTCTGTAAACATGATTGCATTATAGGCAGAGCCCAGAGTGGCTACAAGCTACAGATGAGAGTATGCCACTTTCTTGGGCACTTTAGGGGTCAATGTCTTTGTTATTGCAATTCCTACATAATGAGTTTAAAATAATACACAAGGGACTCAGGGGCTTCAGCTGGTTGGCATTTGGGCAGTGGGTATATGCCTATGGAAGAGTCAGAACTTTGAGTGTGTGCAAGAGCATCTTCTGGGATGTCAAATATTTTGACAAAATATATGATTAAGTTGCATGACAGGAGGTCTGATTTTAAGTAAAATTAAACCAACAGAATATTAAGTGCTATTTTAGATTTTCAGAACAAATTAATGAACTAGGAGTGGTATGCATACAAGAAATCTAAGCACTAGGGAATCTGAGGCAGGAGGATCATGAGTTGAAGGCCATCCTCAGCAATAAATCAAGTTTGGGGTTAGTCTGGGGCATATGAGACCCTGTATAAAAAACAAATCCAAACGCTTGATCAAAAGTAAAACAAAAAGCAAATGAGTGAAACTAAAAGCTATGACTTATTGGTGGAAATATAAATGTATGACTGAATTAGTAAGATGCCTGGGGTGTGAAAATGCCTACCATCCAACCAGAAGACATGAGTTTGATCTCTGGGACTCACTTTGTCAGAGGCAAGAATGGACTCCCATAGGTTGATCTCAATGTGTGTGCCATAACACAAGCATGTCTATATATGTGAGTGCCTTCATGTGTGTATGTTTGTGTGTATGTGTGCCTCATATACAAATATATAAAATAAATTAATTGTAAAATAAAACTACGACTCTTTCTACATGTTCTTAAGAAATCTTCAAACTGGTTCCAGGTAATAGTGATTGTTTCTTCTCTTGAGATTTTATCTTCTAGAGTATTTAAAATAACACAACCACCAGGACATGTGACAATTTATGTTCTGCTTCAGGAGCATAGGCAATTCTCTCTCTCTCTCTTTCTCTTCTCCATCTTTCCTTCTGCATCTGACTCTTTCTCTTGATAGTATTTTGCTGGCTAGCTTGTTGTTATTAGCACCCAAGTCTTGTTATATGAACTCAAGTACAAAATATCTGTAAAGAAAAGCACTAATTTATCTGACCACCTTTCGGACTCTTCATGACTAATCCCAGAGCCTATGTTTCATTATACACAGAGTTGTATTTAAGAAAAAGTAGATGTTAATTTTGCTGTGGATTTGTTAGCTTTGATATTCCATCAAACTAATGCTGGTGGCATCTGAATAAAAAGTACAGACTCCTAGCTTTTTCTCATTATTTAGGAAAAGTAATGATGAGTTGTGAATGTAAGAAAGGGCCAAAATATTTCTACTTGAATGTATTAAAGTCCTCTCCAAGAATTGATTCTCTGGATGGATTCTGGGCCGAAAGAGCAGCATGAGAAGAGGTCATAAGAGGTCAGCAGAGGATCAGAAAAGAAGCTGGTGTGTCTGGAGCTGGTGTGAGACAAAAGGCTTGAGTGCCAAAATGACAGTGGTAGATGCTGTGAAGCTGCAAACGGTTGTAGCACTCCATTTGAGCAAGGCGGGATTGTGAGGTCAGTGTGACCTCTCTGAGGATAGGAAGAAACAAGGCAAGGCAAGCAGCAGAGACAGGAAAGGATGCTGCTTGAGTTGTCTCCAAGGGCTCCTAGGATGATGTTTGGTGGGATATCAATGAAGAGAGTAAAATAAGTCAAGATGATTTGGGACTCTGGATATGAGGCAAAGGTAGACTAAAGCATCTCTATGTGCCAGTTTTAGTCTTTAGGACCCTCAGCACCAGCTAAAGGACAGATCTTAAACAGAAAGTCGTCCCTGAGAATAATAAATGCTAACAAAATAAACAGAACACCTAAAAGCATGTAGAAAGGGAAACCAACCAATAGGGAAATGACACGTAATGCCTTGACATCTAATAGATTGCAGCTATTAATATTATAGAACCTTGTGTCTATTTCATGTGTGTCTCTGGGTTTATTGGTGATGAAACAAGTACTGCAAGGTTAAACTTCTGAATATGTTGGTAATCACCAAAATCACTTAAACATGTAGTCAGTAATGGCATATGCTTGCGGTAGTAAATAAGAAGCATGGGTCTATCCACCACACTTTTCTAATTAAGAGAGGTTGCTGTTGACTACAAGGTTTCTTCCTTGAGAGCCTGTGTAGACAGCAATGTCACTGATCAAAATGAAGAGTGCTGTAGGAGAAACAGATTGGGGGTTTTAAAATAAGAGCACAAGAATGGAATGGATTAAATTTGGAGGTGCCTGTGACATGTCCAAGTGCAGTTATTAGCTAGGATAATTATTTTAATAAAATATCAACATCCACCTAATGACACTAGTTTAATCATATCATCTCACATTAATTCCCCATACAAATTAGAGCTAGAGAAAACTTGTTTCCAGATGAAATAGTTACTTGAAATTAGAGATGTGTTTACATTCTTACATGGCTTAGCTACTTCCAAATGAAACAACCTGATGCTCTATCTCCTAGGGGCTTGAAGAAAAATAGGGTATTGTGAACTGATTCTAAACATAGATGTATTAAGGTTTAAATCAGAGTGAGCATATTTATCTATTTGATATTGCTTTATGGTAAAAAAAAAACCAAAATCCTTTGTTCTAGCTTTTAAAAAAATGTAGTTAATCTCTACTGTGAATATCCAGAATATAAGATTGGAACTGAAATAAAATCTTAGCAATCAAGAATATTTTCCTTAGGTTTTAGTCATATGAAATCAACCAACAAAACAAAGACCAACAAAACTTCATGATTTTGTGGCATATAGGTGGGATAGGCTCTATTTGCAGTTAGTGGTAAATTTTGTTATTACACTGAATTATGGTATCATAAAACTGCATTTTGACACCTCCCTACTGAATTGTGACAATACAATGTAGACACTGTGACATCACAATGCTTCACTGTGCCACCTCCAGAGAAGACTTGTCATCATTATGTTCCATTAACACCACGGCTCTCCATCACAACATCACACGGTCACACTTTGACATCACAGTGTTCCACATATTAGAGTCAAATCAAATATACTGGCTTAATGAATAAAATATGATATGTAAAAAGGATACAAATGAAAAAGTCATGGAGTTGATAGTGGTCACTGCATTCACCTTGCTACTTCTTACTCCTTCTTAACTATAACTTATTAGCTGCTGGTCAACATTTGCCTTGTCCTTTCTCCCATCAGCTCTCCTCTTCCCACCTTCGTAAAGCCACTACTCTGTTCTCAACTCCTGTGAAATCAAACCACATTAGATTCTGTATGTGTGAGGTAACATGGAACTTGGCTTCCTGCACATGGCTTATTTTGCTTAGTGTGATGTGCTTCAGTTCTATTCATGTTCTCATAAATGGCAAGAGTTTGTTATCTCTGTGACTGAATGCCATTTTCACCGCCAGCAATTTCATTTCTTTATTTAACGTTCAGCCATATACACTTATCTTCTTATTTGTCGCTATTGTAAATAGTATTGAAATAGCCATCGGAGTTCATATGTCACTTTAACGTATTGATTTCACTTCTTTGCTGTACGTACCCAGCAATGAGATTGCTGATCATGTGGTAGGTTGGTTTTTAGTCTTTTGAGGAAACTTAATGCTATTTTCCAAAGAACAACTTTAATTTACAGTCCTTCCAACAGTATTCAAGCATTTCATTTTCTCCAGATTCTCGCCAGCAGTGGTTATTGTTAGTCTTTTGATAACACTCATTCTTGATGGAGGCAGTATCTCATATGTATTTAGATTTTCCTGGTGGTTAGAGCTATGGATTGTTTTTTATAAACCCCCACACTGGCCGTAGTTATGTATTTTGAGAAACATCTACTTAGATATGCTCTCTCACTTACTATTTGGATTATCTGGGCTTTGCTTCTGAGCTTATGAACTCTTTATACATTGATACCAAGTGCTGTGTTATTTGAGACTCGTTTCTCCAATTCTGTTGATTGTTTCATTTGCTTATAGCAAACAAATATTGAAATATTTTTAAGTTTGTTTTCTGTACTTTGGGTAGATTATTCAGCTTTTGTGTGCACATTCCAATATCAGAAAGCAAGTTTTTGGGCCTACTAGTATGTTTTAATTCTTTACCTATTATTAGTTTGGGAGCTGTATTTTAGGGTCTTGAGGTTACCATACAGCTTTTAAAAACATTTATTTTAGAATAGTAGCAAGAAATGGAAAAGGGGGCACGGGATAGGGGTTTTCTAGGGAGGGGAAATGGGGAAAGGGGATGGCATCTGAAATGTAAATAAAATATCCAATATAAAGCATTTAAAAAAATAAATAAAATAAAATAAAATAAGAATGCATGGGCAGAAGAGACAAAAAAAAAGGAATAGTAGCAAGAGGACATGATCAGAAAGACAACACGAAAAACAAGATAACATTAGATAACACACTAATGAGAAAACTGCAAGTACAGTGTACACTGCAGTCCCTACTCCATGTTGAATTGTTCGATTCATTATTCTTCTCCCAGACAGCCAGTCTCCTCATATACCAATGTAGTTACCACTGCAATTTTGTTCTCTAGTGTTCCTACAAAAAAAAAAAAATGGCTGGTGTACCTTGCTTATATCAGTAGGGCCTGCAAACAGTCTTGGATATTGTAATTCAGCAGTGAGTTTCATACCTTACTGTGTTTCTTTGCTTATTAATGTCCCTTTCAGTTTGAATAGCTTCCCTGTCCCTTTCAGTTTGAATAGCTTCCCTGTAACTTTGTAGTGGAAGATATAAACATACACACAAACACACATACTCAAAGGATATTAATATTTTAAAAATAAATCAGCAAAAGAGAGATAAAGACATTTCCAGACAAAAAAGTTGTATGTGTGTGTGTGTGTGTGTGTGTGTGTGTGTGTGTGTCTGTGTGTGTATGTGTCTGTGTGTGTGTCTGTGTGTGTTGTGTATGTGTAGATGCAGATGCCAACTAAGGCCGGAAAAGGTTGTTGGAGTCTCTTGTATTGGAGTTACTGGTTGTTGTAAGCTACTCAGTTTGGGTCCCGGGAATCAAACTTGGGTCCTCTAGGAACGTAGCAAGCACTCTGAGCCCTGCAGAGTTCTCTTATTTTGAGTGCTAGTTTTATTAGGCACATTACATTTATCTGCCTGTTTGCCTTTGTCCTTTAGCACTGTGTTGATCTCATGACACTCTTCATTTGGCCTCTGAGATATTTTTCTTAAAAGTCTGTCAGAAAAATTGCCAAAAATCGAATTATTTCCTCTCCTTAGCATCCAATCATTCTTTAACTTTTACTTTTCGAACCTAATTATAAGGTATCTTGTTATTCTTTCTTGGGTTGAGTCTGTTAGCATTTGACCTCTCGGTGCTTGCTTATTTACGCTCTCCCCTAGAGTACGAGAAGGGTTGGTTACTGTTTCTTATTTTTGTTGTATTCTTTTAAACTAAGCATTCTACTCTTTTGACATTCTCAAGTACTTTAGAATTTTCAAATATGTGCTATTTAAACAATGTCCCCAATGTTTCTGCCAGTTCTTCCTAGTTCTCATTTTCTTCTTCTTTTTTTTTTTTGCCTCCAAGTGTAAGTTCTCAAATATCCTATATTTGTGATTATTAATTCTTTCTTGTATTTGATGGCTTCTATCAGATTTGTTATTTCCCTGTGTTTATTCTTTAAATATTTTGCCTTCATTTTAATTGCTTTAGACCTCTCTGTTAACTCTGTTCATTAGAAGATTGAAGCATTGGTCTGTGTTTTCCTCCAGCTTGTTGAATTTTGTTAAAATGGTAGCTTTAAATCTTCTGTCTGGGCCATCTCCCACATACATTACTCTCCCTTTGGTTTCTCATGTGTTATCAAGTGAGGTGATGTTTTTCTGGAAACTTTTACTCTCTGTTCATGTGCATAGCTTCTCCGGCACTGATGGGGTAGGCGTGTGTTTTAATCTTCCTAGTCTGATTTTATTTGTTCTTGTTTTTCCAAATCATGAAAGTTGTGAGTTTAGTTTCTCCGAGCCTGGAGTCACTTTCTATAGTTTCAGCACTGCCTGCCACCGCATTAGATAGAGCTTGGGTCCAAAATAGCCAGGAATTGCTATGGTTACTAACACACTACTAAAAGGAAAACTAACCCCACATTACACCATCAGTGTGGTGTTCAGGAAGAACCAGTAGTGTGCCTAGAAAGAATATTCTATACCTAGACACCCGTCTAAGGCATCTTGGGTATAAGACGTCTAAGGTTCTTTCATACCTCATCCACAGTTCCTGGTGTATTCTCAGGTACTACAAAATTCGACCCATCCCTGGGCAGAATCACCATGGATAGAATACTTCTAGGTTCATACATCATATTCTGGACCACTAATGCTGCCAAGCTGTTTCACAGCCTGAACACGTAGCTGTTCAAGGCCAGAAGCACACCTAGGTGATCCTGAAGGGCCCCAGGTGGGAATAGGTGATCCTAGGGGACCGAATACGGTTTGCCATGTCCCCAGACTCTAGGTTCCCTACAGGAGGCAGCAGCCTTCCATAGATTTGTGTCCTTTAGTCAGGTGGGGCAATGCCCCTACTAGCCCCTCCACAGGTAGAGGGGTACAACTACATGTTGCATAGCCTTGAGACAGTTCTCCATTTTAATGAGATACCTAAAGGCCAGAGGGGCATAGCAAATTAAGCATTTTTTCCCAGACCCTCCTCCCTGCAAAAGGTATTTAACCTCAGGCCCGTCTTGAGAAACTGAGGTAGGGGTTTTTTGTTTGTTTGTTTGTTTTGTTTTGTTTGTTTTTGTTTTTGTTTTTTTGTTTTAATCTACTTTCCACCATGACAATAAATATCTTGAAACCATGGACTGCTTCTCTTTCGTTGGGGTTCGCTGTGGGAGACAATGGAGCAGGTCTTCACCTGAAGAGCTGCAGTCTTATCTCCCGCAGAAGACCTCACTGTGTTCCCAGCCACAGAGACTACCAGCCCAAGCCAAGTGAGCTGCTGGGACCAAGCCAAGAACTCTCATCCCCTCTCCTCTTTCAGCCCTGGGCCAATCCAGCTCATGAGTCCTTACTTCATTCTGGGCTCTTTCACGGCTTCCAGCAGCACCTGGGTGCCCAAAAGAGCCTGAGAACCAGTTTGTCCCCCCTGCCACCTTTTGGCCCGCCCCCTACACCCGCCCCTCTCGCCCCCCTCCCCAGTCAACTCTAGCAGTCCCCAGGAACCTCACACTGTGCTCCCCAACCCTGAGCGGGCTCCAGCCCAACACCAGTATGGGGAGAGCACAGTCAAACTTCCTGCACCTCTGTCTCCCCTAGTGGCCCTAGCCCAGTTGCGGGGCAGGCACAGGACACACTTTAACCCAACAAAATATTACACGTACCACCCTGTTCTACCTCAAGAGAATACGGTCTTGAATTGCACAATGGTCTTTAAACATGAGATAGCATTGACAGGAACAGTCCATTGGCCATTAGGCTGACGTTTAGTGGATTTGTACTCGAGTTTCATGGTGACAAGTACCTATAGGTGTAGGGAAGCATAGAGACCACAGGTGGCCATGGCACAGACTGACACAAAAATCCATTCCACGGAGACAAAGTCTCTTCTTCATGTTGACATAGTTACAGAACTTGATATTGAAATAGGCTAGCAGAAGCTGTGGTGTCTATATTTAAGAGGCTGGTGGTGGAGATGGTTTCTTGGTCATCAAGGCTGGTATTAAGTCAGACAACCTGAGTATTGAAGGTGGTAAAGAAAATTAAATGTATGTAAGTATCACTCTTGTCATAATAGAACCCATTGTTGAGCAGAGCCATGGCATCTAGCTCTAAGCCAGGACTCAGAAAGTAGAAGTTTCCCGCAGGGAACTTCACTATCTTCAGAGAAGGGTTAAAATTCTCAAGACTTGTTTTAAGACTGGAAATAATGAAATGTAGGCAGAAATGGAAGTCTATTCTACCATTGGCTCTATTTCTCCCTACTACTAGGGCTAGTTCAAGGCTTTGTTTATTAATTTTTGAATGAAAAAAAGATCTTCAGATTCTACCAATTAGATATCAATGATTTTTAAGGCAAAGATTTCCTGGTTTGTGTTCCAGAGGGCCCTCTGGCTCTCCTTTCTGCTATCCTTGGTTGGTGCAACAGAATTTGGACTGCTCTCTTTTATATGGAATAATTCTTTCTCCATCCTGTAGGCATAAATTTTCTTCACATGGGACTTCTAGGAGTTAAGGGTAACACTAGTAGGTAATCTCTCCTTTGAGCTTCTTCAATATGGCTTTTAATTTTGTTACTTTAGAGTAGGAAGTGTGATCTCTCACATGCTTTCCTTACTTTCTGTGACAGCAGTTTGCTGTATTGACTCCTCTGTTTGATGTGGCTTTGGAAAGATGCTCACCTACAGATCTTAGCTTCTGTCTTGCTTTGCCTCTCCTCTTTGGTCAATTTGATTAATTGTAAATCTTTGAGTCACAGGCACTATATTGCTTTAATTACCTGTGAGGAACATGCATAGGAAAATATGATCAATGAAAAAAATCTGTAGTTGTTTTTCTTCCAGGATGGTCTTAACTGTTTACGAAGATCAACTTTGGATCTACTCAGTACTTCCTTGGTCCAATTCATTTATGTGTAACCTGTGGTCTCAGATGAGAATGGGGTCAAAGAATAACGACATAGATGCACAGAGTGAAAGATATACCAGGCTCCAGGAAATGCATCTCTCTTACAATTAATAGGTTTAGTAATACCACAGCTAAATGCAAGTCTACAAATCTGAAGCATACAACTAAAATCTTGGAATCTAAATTTAGTTTTAATATAAATGAGGCAAATCTCAGGAAAACAAATACATAGCAGACGTTTGTCAAGAAAAAAATACAGAAACCAATCCAGTCAGCATCTATACAACAATTGTTTTCTTGCTGTTTTGTGAGTTAAGCATAATTCAAGCATAACTTCATATAAACCATCAAATTTATAAATATTGCTTCTACGTGAAAGATGGAGTAATTTCTCAGAGAAGGGGGGGAGCTTTCCTGGGTTTAATATGCTTAATTCTGACTAGGGGAAACAGCCAAAGGTGGGGAGAGAAGGGGCTTATAGCAGATGTGCCAGGGGTCACATGCAGCCACAGCTTTTGAGTACTCGTGACCAAGAAAATTATAGAAAAACTAGTTTCTTCCCTGTCAGAGAGTTTGGGCAGAATTTACTACTTCGGAAGGTAGCGCTTATCCAATTTCTTGAGATCTCCTACTTGAGAAGTGTAGATGGCTCCAAATAAGATCTGCAATTGTGTAAACTGGGGAGGAGGGGGGCTGGAGGTGGAGGGAGGGCTGGGACTTAACCCACTTCATTATCTTCTTTGACATTTTGAGTAAACATATCAATCATATCTCAGAAGGGGTATAGTGCCAACATTCTGAAACACATCTGGTTATGATTCCCAAGAGAGATTAGCCTATGCTGTGTCATTATCCTGTCAAGAACTCAAAGGCCTCTTCCTGCATCGGAGGCTGAGGTCTGTCTTTATTTGTCTATTTTTTTTTCTGACCCTCACCTGCGACTGGCATGCAGTCATCACACTAGAGAGCCATCACCACAGAACCCCTCTTTGGAGGCTGGTGTTCTATATTGACTTCAAATTCTTTGAAAGGTAGACCCTCCGACATAAAACACAAGTTAACGCTGGGATTTAATAATAAGCTAACACTTGGTTTATTTTTGATGGGGAGTAGAATATTATAGTTTTTTTTGTTAAATCACCTGACCTGTTTTTGAATTGCTGATTTTATACCTACTTAGTTGATTTCTTGTATCTTCTCCATTAGAAATATATAAGCAGCATTCCCACAGAATACTGAGAGAAGTGCTGTGGACACTAAATGAAAGGATGCAAATTTAAAAATTGAGTTTTAGATCTAAAAGTTATCATGAAATCACCAAGCCAAATCTTCTCATTTATATCAGACCCAGCTGTGGCTCACTTAGCCATACATTGAAAGCGTATGCAGTTCATAATATGCCTGTGGAGTACCAGAGCTACCGGTCCACAGGGAAACAATGGCGCACACAAAGGGACACACAGTGTGCTGATGATCAAATGTGCTGATAATCAAATGTGTACATGATGGTGAGGAAATTTATAAAGCTATAATATCTGCTTTGGAAGCCTGTGGGGGAGAAAGCTAAGTTTTGAGTGAATATATAGAGGCAGATGAGGTCCTGAATGAATGCATACTCTTGATTTGAATGTGGTCATGTCAAGGGTCCTGGTGCCTCAGACTTTGTGAGGAGACTGAGAGCATGTGAAGAAAATGTCAACCTGAACTTCCAGGATGTTTACAGCCTGAGACTCTGCATTCTCTACAGAGAACCTCCCATCTCCAACTCTCTCTCTCTCTCTCTCTCTCTCTCTCTCTCTCTCTCTCTCTCACACACACACACACACACACACACACACACACACACACACGCGCACGCACACGCACACGCGCACATGCACACGCACATGCAAGCGTGCGCATACATGCATTGAGACTGGATAAATCTGCCTGCTTGATGAGCTGTATGTAATAACCTTGCCTCCTAGTTAAGCCACGTACTATTAACCTGCCTCCTCAATTCAGATATTTAAAATAAATATACTGAGATTTGTGGCTCTTGCTCCATTTTCATCAGAATGCACAGCTCACCCAGTGTGAGTGTTTTGTATGTGTGCTTGTGTGTTTGTCTCTTCTTCATGCTCCATTCGCACTAATCATGTTTCCAGGACCCAGTCACGTAGCAGAGACCTGAAGCTTTCCATCTTTTATCACTGAATGAAAACAAGTTTTACTTGTGCAGTTTGGATTTTTACTTTTTAGTTATCATTTTGGTTTACTATTTTGATTTCGGACAGAACCTGACTGTATAATGTTGACTGGCCTTCAACTCTATGTGTAGAAGAGGTAGGATTAAAACTCACAGAGAGACCCAGTTACTTTTGCCTTTTGACTTCTGGAATTAAAGACACATGCTACCACTCTTAGCAACATTTATTATTATTATTATTATTGTTATATTTATTTATTTTTGTTTTTTTGAGACAGGGTTTCTCTGTATAGCCCTGGCTGTCCTGGAACTCACTCTGTGGACCAGGCTGTTCTCGAACTTAGAAATTCGCCTGCCTCTGCCTCCCAAGTGCTGGGATTAAAGGCATGTGCCACCACTGCCCCTGCTCGGCTTTTATTAGTTTACACATGTGTATTGTGTGTGTGCACAAGGGTGCTTGCTTGAGTGTATACGTGCACACCACATACTTGCAGGAACCCATAGAGGTCATAAGCAGGTACTGGGTGTTCTGGAACTTAAAACTATGTAGTTTTAAGTTGCCATGTGGGTGCAGGGGGACTGAACTTAGGTCCTGTGCAAGGGTAGTCAGTTCTCTTTCTTCTGAGCCATTGCTCCAGCTCCTGAGTTTTTCATCGATCAACTTCTTTTTTTGCCACATGAAGACAATCATACAACACTAGTTTCTTTTCTACGCCAGAGTTCAGAGGGGAGCTGTTAGCTTTAGACATAGTTCTTCATCTTCAATTTCTTTCTCTCCGGGTAGAAAAATTACAGAGGTCCCATAAAGAGAACACATATTTTCCATCTTAGCTGAGTTTTATTTTTAATTGGCCACTTGTTGCAGGAGATATTTTAAAACAGCGGCATCTGATCTGTCTTGCAATACGGGGCCACCATGTTCCGGACTACGCAAGGCCTGTGGCCGCTAGCAGCAGCCGGCATGTTTCCCGTATCATCACTGACGCTAAGCTCAGATCACTGGCTCAGGCAACCATAGACACCAGCCCTGCCACCCACAAAATGCCAGCATGGGAGATGGCTCTGCCAATCTACCCCGCTATCTCCACAATGCTTGGCTGAGCCCAGACCTTCCCGCCATCCACGCAGGCCCGGTAGGAATGAGACTCTAATGCTTAGATATGTTTTATATATTTGGTAATGCTCAATAACAAGATGCCCACACAATCGTAGTCAAATATTCAACCTAAATATATCAACTACCTTTGACTGCTAGAGACAGGCGCATGTCCTCTTCCATGTCTCTCTCTCTCTCTCTCTCTCTCTCTCTCTCTCTCTCTCTCTCTCT
>JANHMN010000012.1:55394547-55432080 GCA_030674055.1 Rhabdomys pumilio
TTCAGGCAGGCATGGTGGTGGAGGAGCTGAGAATTTTACATCTTGTTCTGAAGATTGCTAAGAGACTCCTGTCTTCCAGGCAGCTAGGAGGAAGTTGTCAAAGCCCACCCCCACAGGGGCACACTTCCTCCAACAAGGCCACACCTCCTAATAGCGCTCCTCTCTTGGCCAAACATATTTAAATCACCACAGCACTCTATCCACAAAGAGTGACTGCAAAGGGGCTCAATGAAGAAAATACACACTTCAGATATACAAGGATGAAGGGTCTTGAGAGGAAGCCAAGATGAATGATGGAGATAACGATGAGTGTGTGTGTGTGTGTGTGTGTGTGTGTGTGTGTGTGGTTATAATAAATAAGACAGAAGAAAAGTAATGGATAACATTAAGAGATTCTGTCAAACAATGGGATGGACTTGAACTCCTAAAAGGAGGTTGACAGGGACTGGGAGTCGGCTCAGCAGTGCACTGGCTGCTCTTTCAGAGGACATGGGCTCAAATTTCAATACACATCTGTAAGTCCAGTTTCAGGGGCTCCAACACTTTGGTCAATGTGGGCACCAGGAATTCAGATATTGCACAGGCATACGTGCAAATATAATACTTATATACATAAATGAATAATTTAGGCAATTTTTAAAAAGGCAATTGACAAAGAGGAATTGTCAGAACTTAAGCCTGGCAAGGAAATGGGTCTTACTTAGTTTAATACTTCTAGGTACGAATTTGAGAAAGTCAAGAAACATCTTTGAAAGTAATGTGCACAAGTTAAGAACAACTACACTGGGCTGGCAAGATGGCTCAGCGTAAAGGCACATACCAACAAGCCTGGTGATCTAGATTCCCAAGAAAAGGACTCTTGCGAGCTGTTCTCTAACCACTTGGCACCCACACACCTCTCCACCCCCACAAACACACAAAACAAATGACCAAAATGTAGTATAAAGATTAAAAGCAGGGTAACTTCTCTGAATCATTTTTTTTTTTTTTTTTTTTTGCAGACAGCATGGTTTAATCGCGTAGCTTCTACCATTTTTGCCCTGGCTGTTCTGCTTTAAGGGCCTCTGCTGCGTCTATTTTGCATCATATCTCGCCATCTAGTGGCTGACCTCGGTATAGAGCAAAACTTAAACCCAGAGTTTCCCTCCTTGGTTTTAAACCTGAAGCGTTCAACTTTGCGGGGATTCTATTTATTTTTGTTACATTCTGACTTCCACCAAAGAGGATATTTGGTGGCTGAACGCTGTAATTGAAATTTCAGATCATGACAGGGCTGGGTAAGTTTCAAAGAATAAAACCAGACAAAATTATAAATTTTCAACCACTAGTTTTCTCAACATTAAAAAAAAAAAATCACTTTTCTTGGCATTTCATTCCACTTGAAGTTTTTATGAGTTGAAATCGAGCAGTCGTTCTCCGGTCTAGTTCAGTCTGGTTGGTTTATTTTATTATTGTCTACTAAAGCAATCTAATTTTCATTGAATTATGTCAAAAGGTATAGACATTTTCCCATACTTTCCCAGCATGCCCTTTTCATTTATATTCCTTGTTTGATATTTTCTTATCACTAAAAATCATCTGTGGTTCAGCATGAGGCATGACCACATTCATTATTAAATTAGCGTACAATTAAAATAACTTATTTTAGAAATGCCCAATGTTTGTTCTACCTAGAATTAGGTCCCTTTAGGAATGATTGTGTAAATGAAAACCCACATTTCGTATTCAGCATAAACTGAATAGGCTGTAATTCAAACAAATGGACGAGCGAGCCTTTATACTGAATGGCTTAAAGAACAATATTAGAAAAGCACAGCACATTTTGAAACCTCATTTGAAAAAAAAAAAATGTATGCACAGGAACTTCGTTCTGTTGAATGGCTAAAAGTACCGTTCTCATTTTTTTTTCCTGACACTTGGTGTCCAGGCTGTCTAACTTCTGTAAGTCCCAGTCCCTTTATCTGTCAAACAAAAACAAAAGTTATCTTCTCCCTGTGAGGATTAATGCAAACAAGAAGCATGTAGCAAGCCATTGTTGGTATTGGATCCCATAGCAAGCCATAAACAGAAGCTGTTACAGCTATAATGGCAGTGCTGGAGAGGTGGCTCAGCAGTCAAGAGCATTGGTTGCTCTTCCAGAGGACCCAGAGGACCCAGAGGACCCAGAGGACCCAGAGGACCCAGAGGACCCAGAGGACCCAGGTTCAATTCCCAATACCCACATGGCAGCTCACACCATTATGGTAGCTCACACTTGTCTGTAACTCCAGTTCCAGGGTTTCTGACATTCTCACACAGACATACATTCAGGTAAAGCACCAATAAATATAAAAAACAAAACCAAAATGAACAAACCACCACCACCAACAAAGATAATGCTGAAAACTACTGGCTAGAAATCTGGGCTTTGCTCTTAATTTCTTATTCTGCCTGTTGCATGAATCCTTGTTAACCGTGAGACCCTCTCCCAGAGTCAGTCTCTGCATTGAGATCTACAGGCTAGAGGGTGTTAGCAATTGGAGGCCAGTGGTATTTCTAACCAAGAGAAGTATCTGAAAAGGGAGGAGTCTAAAGTCTTGAGCCTTACTCAATCACTCTGAAGCTGTTCGTTCTGGGTGTAGGAATACACTACAGCCAGCAAGGTGTAGAAGGGAGAAAGGATTTAACCATCAAATGTGCCCTCAAAACATGTCAGACTGTATTGGAACTCAGACTCATGTGGGACTGTAAACCATCTGCTTTATGAGGAACTATCTCTAGACTACACAGCAGATGAAGGAAAGGAGCCCCAGACTGATAGATCAATTTCCTGGCCATTTCTCCTTTGTTACATTTGCCAAATAACTTAACTTTGGGCTTTTTCTGAGCACTGAACATTATGGAGTCTGTTTCATTGATATCTTTATGGAACAATGTAGCCTTTGAGGTAAATCACAACACATGTGAAGCTGTTGTTTTGATAAGGTCCTGCACCCAGGAAGGCTTATTGGACTGCACAGTCTTGAAACGAAGAAGGTCCCTCAAGCACGGGTATGGTTGTTTGAATGAGAATGGACCCATAGGCTCATTTATGTGAATGTTAGTCACCAGGGAATGGAATTGCTAGGGAAGAATTAGTAGGTGGAGCCCTTTTGGAAGAAGTATGTTACTGAGGATGGGTTTTGAGGTTTCAAAAGGTCATGTCATGTAAATGTCAGTTTTATTTTTCTCAGAGGAAAGGATGAGATGAGAGCCATACTCAAGCTGTATAAATACACTGCTTGTGCTGAGACCAAAACATTTCTATGTCCTAACTATCCTCAGACATAGGCTTGGATGTTTCTAACCTCCATACAATCTATTCTTCCAAGACCACCTATTCAATCAGTCTTTTCTTGTTTTGACTGAATTGCTCTGCTTGGCTCATACTAACTTTGGTAATATTTTCTAAACTTCTCGCTCATTCTTATTCCCTGGCTCCTTCTGTCTTCACTTGTGTCTAGCTTGTTCTTTCTGCAACCTGTCTCTGTAAAACAGTTCTGGTAAAACTGCTATATAGAGACACACCACCTGGGTCTAGCTCGTTGTCCCTCTGTCCTGTTCTTAAGTAGCCTCTCTTTCCTGTTTGTTTTTGTGAGACATGAGCATATCCTATCTTTGGCTCATTTTGTCAAATCTTTCTCTGATTTACCACTTTGTCTGCCCCTCAATTAAATGTCACTTTTAAACATGGTTGCTTTCTTCAACAAACTAACCCTGCCTTTGTTGTTAGGAATTAAAGGTGTGTACTAAGGGTGTGTCTATATTCCAGCCACATCTACTATAATCCAGGGTGTATCTGCATTTCAGCTAGATCATATAGATCAGGAAGGTCTTTGGATGTGATCTCCTGCCAAAGCAGCAATGTTGCTGGATTAAAATTCCTCTACAATGCCAGGTCCAGTGTCTCTTTCTCTGTCTGCTACCTCAGGATCAGTATTTAAGGCTGCCAGCTACTGCTCTAGCCTGGTTTCTGAGATGTACACCAATGTGATTAGTAATGCCATTCATAAAGTAACTAGGCAAATAATGGAAATTAAACCCATGTCCCACATTGATAATGGACTAACTCTCTAAAACTATAAGCAAGTCACCAATTTAAAAAAAAATTATGAGTTAGCTTGATCATGGTGTCTCTTCATAGCAATAGAACATTAACTAAGACTACAAGCATTCTCCTGTCCTTCCTTGTAAGCTATTCTCAACAAAGCATGAACTCTATATCTCATAAGTATTTGTATATTTTCATTATAAGAATGAATGGATCAGTGATCTTTCCATCCTGAATCTCAGAACCCCAATTGCCTGAAAGAGACTACCAACCAGACATGTAAAATGTTGTACAAAATCATTGGGCAAAATCAAGTACTTGATTTCCACTGTCATTTGCCTCGTTCCTCTATGAATGGTATTACTAACCTCATTGATATACATCCCCTAACATAATTTTCCTCTTCCTCTTCTATCCCAAACTCAACTGCACCAGGAATATATTTAGCTTTCTCCATCTCCTCCATAGTACTTTCTCAAAGTCCTATTATAGACATGAAGACTACATGTCTATTATGATTCTCCAATTCATTAGGATTTCCTGGAAAAGGAAAACACGCATACATATGAATCCAGCTGAGGTGAAAAGATACATATTATCATAAGCAGAAGGAAATGATAGAAGAGACGGCCTCTAAATTCTAGCCCTGATTCTATTGATGTTTAGAAAACCTAATTTAGCCATTAATTTTAGTAATAGAGTTGAATGTGATGCCAACATTTTGGAAACCTGCAGACTCTAAGCAGTGGCAAATTAAGAAAGACCAAGGATTCACATGACACAATTACTACTGATGGGAAAGAAAGCAACCAGATACAAAATGCTGACATTTAACATGAGTAATCTTCCATTACTGTTCTATTTTGTTTATGAGTAGCCTCTGGCTGATAAGTGAACTGGTCTAGTCAAAACTGAAAATTTTTATGTTCATGGTTGTGAAGGAAGTGACTTATTGTTTTAAAAAGTCTTTTGAAATTTTAGTTGAAGTTGCAATGTATATTAACATTTTCCCCAAATGATAAATGTTGACTAGAAGGCATTAGACTGCACACTCTATAAGCAATATATGTATGTGTATGTATACATACACACACACACATACACACACACACACACACACACACACACACACACACATATATATGATACATTTATAATTTGAAGACATATTAATTTTATAGTTACTTCAAAGATATTTATTGAATCATTCTAATCAAATAAAAATTTGGTTATTATTTTCCTATGCCAACTATTTAATGAAATAGAGTCTAGTGGTAAGGGCTCAGAGTCACAACACTTGTTGTTCAGTTACCTAACTGAGGGTTATATACTGAATTTATTGCAATGATCCACTTTTTTTTTTGTATATCCATGTACCCTACATTGCAACTTTGAAGCTTTGTCCATGAATGGATTAATCCCATTTTTCTGCTGTTTGGCTGTGGCTGCCTTTGTACACTGTACTGGATAAGAGTATGGCAGAAGGGATGTTGCACCACTGTCAAGGATACTCCTCAACCTGTATTTATCTGCTTCTTTTGCAATCTGTCACCATTGTAAGAGTGAACTTGGCCCAGGCCATGTTAGAGTATATGTAGCACAGATAAAACATCCCAGGCAACAATGCTCAAGTCAGCAAGTCCTCAGCCAATCTGGAGCTCCCTGCAGACAAAGTGTCAGGTCAACTGAGTTCTATGAAGGCTGTTCTCTAAGATCTGAATTTCTGAATTTGTTTATGAAAAATGTGAAATTATTGTGGTGGTTTGTGGTACAGTATAATTTTAGGAATAGATAATGGGCAGACTTCAAGCCAAATTGAATCAGAAGAAACAAGGGATATTATACATTGGTAAAGAGAACACATCAGGAAGCCATAATGATTATAGATGTGTATCCACTGAAGTCTACTGCACTCAATTTTCCAAAAAAATGAAAGAAAAAGAGGGGGAGTTGTATATGCTTTGAGCAGGGAGTGGCATTATTAGGAGGTGTGGCCTTATTGGAGCAGGTGTAGACTTGTTGGAGTAGATGTGTCACTGTGGGTATGGGCTTTAAGACCCTTGTCCTAACTGCCTGTCTTCTCCTAGTAGCCTTCAGATGAAGATGTAGAACTCTCAGCTCTTCCTGCACCATAACTGCCTGGACTTGCCATGCTCCTGCCTTCATGATAATAAACTGAACCTCTGAACCTAAGCCAGTCCAAATTAAATGCTGACCTTGTAGAGCCCACCTCCAACAGGAAGATGAGACATCAAGTGAGGGAAGAGGCTGCCAGCCCACAGTCAAAATTATGACCCATGATTGTTCCTGTCTGAAAGAATGGAGAGAAGCCTGAGGAAAAGAAGGTTGAGCGACAGGCCCAAAGTGGGATCAAGGTCAAGGGAGATTCCCAAGGCCTAACACTATTACTAAGGCTATGGAGTGCTCACAAAAAAAGATCTATTATGACTGCCCTCCAAAAGACCCAAAAAGCAGCTGAAAAAGTCAGATGCAGATATTTGCACCCAATCAATGAACAGAAGATGATGACCACTGTGGTTGAATTAGGCAAAGCTGGAAGAAGCCGAGGAGGAGGGTGATCCTGTAGGAAGACCAGCAGTCTCAATTATCCTGGCCCCAGAGATCTGTCAAACACTGGACCGCCAACCAGACAGCTTACATCAGCTGATATGAGGCCCTTAACACATGTACAGCAGAAGACTGCCAGGTCTGAGTTCAATCAGAAGATGCACCTAACCCTCAAGAGACTGGAGGCCCCAGGGAGTTTAGAGGTCTGGTGGGGTGGAGATTGCGGGTGGGGACAGGCTCATGGAAACAGGGGTGCAGGAAGGAGGTATGGACTGTGGAACAGTCGGAGCGTAGACTGGAATGAAAATAAAATTTGGAGTTTAAAATAAATAAATAAATAAATAAATAAATAAATAAATAAATAATTGCTTGGTCATGGTGTCTGTTCACAGTAGTAAAAGCCTAAGACAAAGAACAATATTGTTAGATATAAAGGGACAGAAGAACAAATGATATACTCAATACAATTAGAGTGGTGACTTCAATAATAGATTCTATTTGACAGGTCATCAGGAAATGCTTTCCCCCTAAGAAACAAAGATACTTCAGTGTCAAATTACACTATAGGTCAAATAACTTTAGCAGACAGGTACAAAAACTTTTGCTCAACAACAACATAATATATATTCTCTTCATAAGTTCCTAGAATGTTCAACAAAATAGATTTTATGTTAGGATGCAAAACATGCTTTAACAAATACTTTAAAAATAATTTTATATTCACTTGAATGGTAATAAAATGAAAGTAGCAATCATCAGAAACTGCAAAACCAAGGAAGTCAAAACAACCTACTTTTGAGCAATCAGTGGATTGTTGGAGAAATCTTGGTGGGGTATTACAGAATTTCTATGTTCAAAGGAAAATGAGAATATATCTTGTTAAAAACTGGAGGGTACAGATTATGTAATTTATAGCTACCGTGTCTACATAAAAAAAATCAGAGAAAGTAAATAAATAATAATTCATTTAAAAACCTTACAGAAAGGAGAATAATGCAAAGCCACAATTAGTAGTAGGAAGAAATAAATAATAAACTCCAGAGGTAATATTTAAAGCAATAAAGTGATGTGTGTTGGTGTCAAGTTGTTAAATGACTGATTTATGATCATTCATTTCAATTCTTAATTTGAAAAGATCTTGAATAACCTGGTAGGTGGTCACTAAATATGCCTGTTTCTCAACAACAACAACAACAACAACAACAACAACAACAAGCGTAGATATCAAAAGAATCCCTGCAGATTTTATGAGGCTCTTAAAAAAATAATACCAATGCTTCTCAAATGATTCTAAGTGTAAAGAGAAGCAATGCTTTCAGATTCATTGCATTCGAATACAATGAGAAGAGTCTTGATTAATATCCTGGATGCATCTAGATTCCTATATACCCAACAAAATACTTGCAAACTGAGCTCAAGAGCACTTTTGAAATATACCCCTGGATTGCCTTCATTTTATTTAGTGGATACAATAATAGTTCAATGTGCCCTTCCCCCAGCCTTGAGCAGGCCTGAGAGACCTTGTTTACCACAACAGACCAAGTGATAAGGATCTAGGTGGAATTACCCACCTTGGCTGCACAGAACACAAGAAGCAGAACTACCCCTAGGCTTGCCTTGAGACATCTCTGGCTGTGACCTAGAACGGATTATGCATTATCCCACCCATCTCCCAATGAAACCAGGAGGGGTCATGGGTTGGGTCTTCCCCTTTAAATTGAGAGCTGAATTTTAAAGCTTGGAGCCTTGATCAGAGAACTTTGTCTTGGCTTCATCTCTTCTTGCCCTCTGTCCCTTTTCATTCCCAGCCTCCCTTTCAGGTGAACCCAGTTGACTTGCAGCTGTGGGTGGCTACAGTTCAACTTATGCAAACCAATAAATATAAGCAGGCACATAAATTCAAGAAGAAAAAAAATTATATGATCTTCTCAGTAGAGAGATAAAAATGTTTTGGTAAAATTCAAATATCTTCATGATAAAAGCCCCCAAAATTAAAAGTTAGATACCCAATAAAATGCTTGATATTTTAGTCAGAACAATGAAGTGAGAAAAAACTTAAAGGGAATATGGATATGAGGAAAGAAGTTAAATATCTTTACTTGCATATCACTTGATCATATTTTTAGAACATTCTGAATTTTTCACCAAAGACTTTTAACCTGTTGTAAAATTCTGTAAAAGGTCGGGATTCAAATTGAACATACATAAATCAGTAACATTTTTGTACATCAGTAACAAGCCTACTGAGAAAGAAATTAGAGAAATTATCTTATTTGTGTGTGTCTTATTTGTATTTAAGATGTCACAGTGAGCCCATTTCTTTGTATTTTAGCTATAATATTTGCTGAGGACCAGACTCAGCTTGGCTGGGAGTCCCAAGGAAGGAGTGCCTGGGAGCAGCACCCAAAACAAGTCCAAGTCAATAATTAGTTCAAGCTGACAACTCCGTGTTCTGCTAGAGGCAGTTCTCTAGATAGTTCTGTAGGTAGCTCCTGGCTTTTCTGACTTTGGTCCAAACATCTAGAAGAGCTGTAATAGCTCTCTGGATAGCTCTTCGTTTTCCAAACAAAGTCGGAAAACCTGCTAGACAAAATTCTAACAGAACTTTAATAGCTCTCTAAATAGATTTTTCGTTTTCCGAGCAAAGTCAGAAAAGCTGCTAGAAAAATTCTAAAGGAGTGTGTTAGCTCCCTAGATAGCTCTTCGGGTTTTGCAACCAAAGTCAGAATAGCTCTTAGAAAAATGCTAAATGAGCTATGTTAACTCTCCAAACAGTTCTCTCTAGATAGCTTTATCTTGCAGACTAAAGCCTATTTTTATTTAAATATGAATCCATTCATTTACCCATTTCCCTATTGAAATCAGCATTTTATGACATTAGCCCCTTGATTCTTAGAAAAAGACAGCAAGTACATTTCTTTAGACACAACAAATAAATTCAGAGATTGACTTGTCTTTGTAAATGCAAATATTAAACTTAGTTGGTTGGGATCTTGCCCTGAGATGACCGCTCTCTAAATCCTTTTATCTCCTTCCTTAATATCTTTGTGACAAGCTGGTTCATTAGTGCAGCTGACTCTGTTCTTTCAGGTCTGTGAAGCCCCTTATGTAGGCGTATATTTTTCAAAACCTACCTTTAATAAAGGTTCTTAAATGTTTTAACCTCCTCCCTAGTCCACCACCCACCAGAGATAGTGGAAAGGAAAGGTTAAAAGGGAAAAGGAGGATGAGGGCCTGCTTAGAAATAGTGTTCTGGAGTAAATCCTATCTGTGTAGTCAGGATATCAGCAGGTCAGTTCACATGAATCAGCATCAGCAGCTTGATCCACTTGCAAACGCCATTCATGAATCAGCATGGCAATTCTATCCAGAAGAAACCACAAGGCTCTGCCAATCAGTTGAATCTACAGAAGCAGCAAGAAGCTACCAGAAAACCAGCAGAAGTTCTTTGGTGGTGTTTCTCTCTATGAAGTCACAACAAATGATGGCCAGCAAAGAATGGCAAGGCGAACCAAAACCACAAAGCATTTTCAGCAAAGACTAGAGGCAACTAAAGTCCAACAATGGCCAGCAAAGGCAAGGCAAACCAATACCATACAGCATTGTCCACTGTCCGAACGGTTATATTTATAACCTTTCTAAATTTCATGTGTTCTCTCAAGCATCTGCTCTAACAAATTATTGTATGTCCTCTTTCCAGGCTACTTCCAGAAAAACATCACATGTCTGTTCTCAGCAAAATATCCTCCCACATGTCTGCTTCAGCAAAAACATCTCTCATAAGACAGTTTCCAGAACAACATTACATGAACAACTGAGCCTCCAAAGAAACTAGAAATTTCCACTTCACCCTCATATTATTTATATTGCATCCTTATAGTTTGCACAGTTAAGAAATCCTGTAAAGGATTGCCCTTATATTGATTTATGTAGTCTTGGATTCATATTTTCAGAATTCTTTCCCACAGCCATGAGGTCTGTCCTGAAGATTTCAGCTCACAGAAACACACTGTTGCTTCCAGGAATGGTGCTGTTTCTGATTATTACTGAGTCATTTACCCAGCAAAGGAGAACATTCTCTCAAAGGAGGAGCATAAAGTAAATTATATACATTATTATATAAACAATCTTTATGCCTACAGCAACCACCAACATTCACAGAGCTGATGACCACACACTGCTGGCCCTGCTCCAGAGGTGGGAACCATGTTATGCCATCCCTTCCATGGCCATGCAGGACCTAGCAAAAATTAAATGAGAATTAAATTCATGAAATAATAGCACCAGAAAAAATATCTAAGAATGAAATCTAATGATGGCACTCAAAGATTTCTGTGGTAAAAATTATAGAACAAAAATGTTCTAAAAAGCACAAAAAACCTTGAATATCTGAAGCAATCTTGAACTGAAAACAAAAGAAACAAACAAACAGAAAACCAATCCTAGTGTTTCTTACCACCTGATTTCTAAGTAGACTCTGAAGCCAAAGTAACATAACATCATGATATTGGCACATAAACAGAGAGGTAAATCAATGGGATCAAATACAAAGCCAGAAGTAAATACATGAAGCTATAGCAATATGGCTTTCAGCAAAATTATCAAAAATATACATTAGAGGAAAGACAGCCTCATTAACAAATGATATTGGAATTAACCAGGCATGGTGGTATATTCCAGTCATCCTATAAAGAGTTTTGTTCTTGGACGGTTACATATTGAACCCTTAACAACAGGAAAGCAAATAACAACAGAGTGAGTAGGCAGCCTACAGAATGGGATAGAAAATAAATATTATATAGAATCTCCAAAAAAACAGAAGAAGACAAGGATGAAAATGGCAATGACAAGGAAAATGGAGAAGGAGAAGAGGAAGAGGAAGAGGAAGAGGAAGAGGAAGAGGAAGAGGAAGAGGAAGTGGAAGGAGGAGGAAGACGAGAACAAGAACAAGAAGAACAAGAAGAAAAAGAAGAAGAATGAGAACAAGAAGAAGAAGATGGAGAAGGAGGAGGAGGATGAAGAAGAGGAGGAGGGAGGAGGGAGGAGCAGAGTTTGTTGTTGATAGTCTGAGAGCTCTGTCATATAAAATGTGAAGAAAGAAAAATTGGAGCTGTTTATGACAGAAAATAAGAAGATCATGAACAGCTCCAAATACTTTCTAGTGCTTTTTTTCTAGGCCTTTCCGGTGCTGTGGAAATTTAATTTCCACTAAATTTTGCAGCATCATATTTTAAGTGATATTATTTCTTTATAGTAACTACTGTGGGTTCCCATTTTTACCACAAAATTCACTCTCCTGTGCCTGTTCCTCACAGTACCTATCATGTATATCACTGTATCCCTCTATTACAAACATCTTTTTCCATTATATTTTTTGTTTTGTATTACTTTAACATATAAAATTCAAACTCTTTACTTTTCCCCCAACTAACAAAGGAACTCAGCTAACAAATGAATAAGTCACTAGTGATGTATAGACTAAATGCTGCTAGTTTCTCTTCATACAAGAAAGGACTGGACACCAACTCCCAAGATTCACAGCCTATTGGAAACAGGTTTCACTGTCTAGAATACTAACCCTCTGCCACTGAAGTTGACGAAGGTAAATTGGTTTCTTTGGTTTTATAGGGCATAAGTCCGTTATGAATTGCCTTAGGCTCCAAGGGTTTATTTAATTGAAATGTCTCAGAATAGATAAATCCAGGTAATCACACAATATCTGCAGGAATGGTATCTCCTCCAACCACAGCCTGTTTCTCTGTTTTGGCCCCATTCTCAGGCTGGCTGTCTCCAAGAGGAAGCAATGTGGCTTCCAGAAGTTCCAGGATTATATCCTGTCTGATTAGCAACCCCAGAGAAAAGAGAGTTGTTATTTTACAAACATTCCAGAAATATTCCTAGGATTAGCTCTGTTTCATTTGGCATGTGCCACATGAACACCCTGAGACTATCCCTGTGGCTTAGAGATGAGTTGCTTTCAATGGCTGCTTCTGTGTCCAAGGAAAAGTCACATCTATCACTTAAGTCAGAATCGAAGTCAGTCTCACTGAAAGAATATAACTTGATATTGTATGTGATAGAGTTCTCCAGAATGAAATAGTGGCACAGTAAACAAAGTACAAGAGAAACAATCTTGGAAAGACAACATTCATGGAACTCCTGTGATTAATGATGTCCTATAATTGTAACTGGAAAAAAACTGCCTGATTTGTAGGAACTTGTCTCACCCTGAATATCCTTTGAATTAGCAGAGCATCATCCATGTAGCAAAAAGTTCCTGGCATATCAGATAGCTCGGGTTGAGTGCATAAAGATCTGCTTTTGACCAACACAGAACAGGAGAGGAGAGAAAGCTGGAACCTGATCTGAGACCAGAACGAACATGAGTGGCTGGACTGGCCCAGCTTCAGAGCTTTGTCTGGAGGTCCCACTTTCAAGGGGCTACTGAGGAAACATTGACTTCTGTGATGAAACTCTAAAACAATTGTAACCAAACACCAAGAGATGTCATGATCGTCATCTCTAAGGAATGATTCTAAGGAATCCACATCTCTAAGGTAAGCCTATCATTTGTTTTGATATATTGTCTTTCTCAGGATAATCATTGAACTTTAATAGGTCTCTTTGCTAGAACACATTCTAGCCGAATCTAAACTAGAATTTATAGCTTCATCAGAACAGTCAATTGAAAGATGGTAGTAGCCCTTCCTTCACCAACAGTCTTCTCTTTTCATACAGCAATTAAAAAGCCTCCTTCAAGCTGGAAGAGAGTGACCAGAAAAAAGGGAGACAAAGTGGGTCTCATAGACCCAACCTGGTTCCAGGGAGTGTAAGTTCCCATAAGTAAGAACAGTAGGTAACTGTAATGAAAAATTTAATGAGTTATTGGGACATTTCTTTATAGTGTCATTAAGCTCAGAGGACCATGCAATGTAAGTTCCTGGAGTGAGTGGAATTCTTATTTCCCAATGGAATGCAGCTTGTCATTAGGAGACTGTAGTGCTGTAAAAATAAAAGTAAATAAATAAATAAATAAATAAATAAATAACAAAGAAAAAAACCCCCTCACTTATTGAGGCTGTTTATTGATAAGAGTTACTGTGAAATTCCAGGTGTTTTTGAGTGGTGAACAGTATGCCTAAGAATCGTGTCTGAGTCTAAAAGTATATGTGAGTCTGTATATCTGTGGTGAGTTTGTGTGTATAGTGTTGGTGTCATCTGCAGAGAAGGAGAGGAGGGTAAATGTTGACCTCAGAGCTACAGGCAGAGTACTATCAGCCAGAGTAACTGGCTTGCTTCATTCTGTACTGAGTTGGTATTGAGGCAATAAGCTATTGTGACATCAGGATATGAGGCTAAGGGAGTGGAACAGAAATGAAACACTCTGCTTCCTTGGCTGAAGCTTTAGCTATTAAAAACTGTAGTTGCTAATGTCCATGGCCAACAGAGTGATGCTTTGCAGCTTTGCCTAAAATGACTGTGGCTTCAGTTTCTTTCATGGCCATCTCATTTGTATCGCATTATTTTCACAATGTGAAACATGATGCCTCCCTCTTGAGTGTATGCGATGAGCTGAAGAGGCACATTCTATGTAATCTAATTATTAAAACGATACTACCCAGTGTGATTTAAATGCTTACCATGTGCAAAGTACTGTTCTATATTTTTGGGTCCATTATTCCCATAATGAACCTACATTAACTTCTCCAGAACATGTGTCATATTCATTACCAATCCTGTTTTGAAGGTGAGCAGACTAGGAACAAAGTGCCTTGATGCCTCTCATACCTAACAAATAATAAAGGCAAGGTGTGAACTCAAGCAGCGTGGCAGCTCAAAACTAATCAGATCACTATAAACACACACAGTTAGTGGCCATTGACATGCTCACAGTGAATCTTCCCACCACTAATACCTTCCAATCTTTTCCTCTTGTAGGTGGGCTGGTTCTACACTTGCTAAGGAACAGAATAAAGGGAAAATTCTGAGACATTATTTCTAAGATTGGGTTATAAAAAAATGGCTTCCATCATGCTCTTCTCATCGTCCATCTGTCTCCATCTCACTCTCTTTTCAAAAAAGAGCTAGATGCCTTGCTGTGCACTGCACAGTGGAGTTGATCATAAGGCACGGCGGGCAACTGAGGCCTTGTTTGAACAGCCCATGTGGATCTGAGTCTGGGTAGCAAGTGTTCAAGTGAACTTGAAAATCAAATCCTGAGGCGTCCAAAGTCTTGTCTGAGAGCTTCATCTCACCCACAAGAGAAGTACTGAGAAAGAGGCATCCAGCTGAACCACACCAGAATTCTTTGCCCACTAGAAAGGAGGAGGTGTTAACAATTTTAAAGTGCCATTTCCAAACAAGAATAATCCATACTTGGAGCCTATCCACTCCACACCCCTGCCTTCTTCCTCACCCCTCTGCTTCTGACTAGATCTTTGTTTCCCAATTTTGCTTTTGCTTTCACAGCATAGCTACAGACATGTTTCTATGTATCTAGAAAGTTTGGTTCTCACATATGAGAGAAAACAAGAGGTATTTATCTTTCTTAGGGTAATGGTTGGTTGCCAAAAATCAAAATCACCCAATGGGGCTTTGTCTGGTTGCCTTAACCAGTGTGGAAAGAGCCAAGAATAGATAGCATTTTCTGGTGGCATCCCAGATAGAAGAGGGCATGGACAAAGGGAGATTATTCACCCTTTGTTCCCTTGAACTTGCCTGCCTTTTCTCTGTCTAGTTGCTGATTGGGTTCTTCTTTTTCTCACTCTTAGTTCTTGATGGTGTCTCACAGACTGGTGGCACCAGATTCCAGTAGAACTCCTTTTTTCCCCTTTGGGGGCATTTGCAAGGCAGCTTTAATTAGGTGCTGAGCTCTCTTTGCTCCTTGGGCTGAACTAACTGCCTATTGGATTCCCTGCCCTCCACCTGCTTCTCTATCCTTCCAATTCCTAAAGTCAAGAGATTGATGTAGTCCTTGGTAAGGACCAGTGACAACTGCTGTACAATTTGCATTTTTACTTTTTGAGTGGTGGTAAATTATGTTTTAAACTTGCAAGCCCAAGTGCAAGTAGTGATGGGATTTTCTGTAATAGTTAGAAGGCTTTCAAAGAGTCTAACTGATGTTAAAAGCACGTCAACTGAGCCTTTTTTAAAAAAATGTTTATTTTCTTAGTTTCTGAGAAGTGCTGTGGGCATGCTCTTCTAGTAGTGGTATCCCACATTCCTGTAGGAACTCCCCGAATGGGAGGGACAGAGGCTATGTGCACAGAGGTCAAAGTTACGCAGAATGCTGGAATTCGTATCAGTGTAAGCATGTGGGGATGTAGCAAAAATGATTTTAATCCATTGAAGAGCTGAGAAATGCTTTGTACTTGGGATGTTTAATATTGCCAATTTGAAAGACCCTGGAGACAAACCTCTGGGCTATCTATGAGGGATTTGTAGATTAGGTATTTTTGGTTGAAAGACAACGTCTAACATGGTAGCTCTGGCTCTCTAGGCATGCCTGTGGCTTAAATGAGAAGGAGAAAGTGAGCTGAGCAACAGCAGTCATTGCTCTACTTGCTGACATCATAGATGAGATGCAACCACTGCCTGAGTGCTTTATTCTCTTCTGCCATGATGTGTTCACAGTGATGCACACTGTCCTCTCAAACCATTAAGGAGAAACAAAGTCTTTATCCCTTAATTTGCTTCTTGTCAGGTATTTATCACAGCAACAAGAAAAGCAAATCATATGCACTTTTAGCAATATATTGTATTTTCATTAAAAACCATTATTTTCTTTATAGAAAGACAAAAGGAAATTATAGAATAAAGCTTGTATAAATTACTGGGTCATAAGGTACTTGCTCTTAAAGAAGATCAACTTTGAAATCTGATACCTAAAGGTTACCACAAATCAATGTGGTGTTTTTAAAGGATTTCTTACTATTATATTTCATTTATTTATTTATTTATTTATTTATTTATTTATTTATTTATTTGTATAAATGTTTTGCATGCATGTATGTATGTGTAGTATGTACATTTCTGGTCTCCATGGACACCAGAAGAGGGCATCAGCTTTCCTAGACCTAGAGTTCCAAACGATTGTGAGCTGCCATGTGGGTGCTGGGAACTGAAGAAAGGTCCTCTGCAGGAGCAGAAAGTGTTCTTAACCACTGAGCTATGTCTTTAGTCTTGTGATTTTAAGTTCTAAATCAGGGGCAAAACTTTAGATAGACTCAAACAGCCTACAAGTGTACAAAAGTTAGTGTTTTTTTTTTTTTGAAGTGGGAACTTCTGGTTTCTTTGGAAAGTCAATTATCTCAAGTAATGTTTTCCTGAGGCATACTGGTGAAAGGAGACATATGTTTAGAAGGAATATAAATATGACCCCAAGAGACAGTGGGAGCCTGACCATTGGTTCACCTTACTCCACCTTGCTATTCTTCACTGATGATACACATGTATTTGTTCAGCTTACATTGCGTTGTAGAGTTTTGTGTGCGGTGACATCATAGAGAGAAACTTCTTGTTAGGTCCCTGAGGCTTCTTGCTGCTTCAGTGGCCTTGGGTGATTGGTGAGTCTCATGGTTTCTTTTGGATTGAACTGCTGTTGCTGATTCAAGTGTGGTATCTGCCAAGTGGACTGGACTGCAGCTGCTGGTTGTGTTTGGTGCTTACTACTGAACTGGACTGAAAATGATGAGTACTGGAATCTCCATAAAGAACTATTTCTAAACAGGTCCACTTCTCTTGTATCTTAATAGCCTTTCTTTTCTACTGCCTCTGGTGGGTGGTGGGCTAGAGGGGAGGTTAATCCCTTATTAAAGTAGATTGAAAAAATATATGCCTACAGTTTATTATTCCATTAAAATATTAATGTTTTTGCATTTTCTTAGTGTACACCTTTTCTTCTTTGCAAGGAGATGCACAAATGAAAGATATTTTTATGAATACTTTCTTTCCTACTACACAGACATAAAGAGCCCTGGGTCTATTCAAATTTCAGCACCCAAATTGTTTCTTCCTAGTTGTGTGGATTTGACATGATATGAAAATAAATTTATATGCTTTCTCTTAGGCTTTAGGTCAGCTTTTACTAATCATATTTGAGTTGACTTCTCAGAAAGGGCTCGTGTTTGCGTGTATATTATGATCTCTGAACATATCTACTCTTGAATTTGTTGATGTAAATAAAAATTCGTGGTTCCCATATGTAAAATAACTACCCGACTATCTAAACTGACTGAAAGAATTTTTGAAATTGAAAAGTTAATACTTTCGTAGTTTTCATTTTGGGTTGTTTACCAGGGTCATATTACCTATGCTTAAATATTCTATTAATACTTCCTCTGTTATTTAACATACTTCACATTATGTTGTGATCACAATTTCATGTCATGGCCCAGCTGAATATCTTGCTTCTTAATTCTGGTTTTGCTGACCTCATGTTGGCAATGGTCCTGCCATTCTCAAAGCAGCCTATCAAGAGAACTAGTGGCTACCCTTCCCATTATCCTTTTTGCCTAGCCCTCCAGTATTCCCAATTCTGCAAATAACTGATCTCAGAAAATGCACTAGGTTTTCTGCCTAAGGTACTCTCCACTATGCAAGAGCCAGAGGAATCTCTTTAAAACTTACAAATCTGATTAAGCTATCTTGCAGCTTAATTTCTTTTAATATCTTTCCACAACTTCATTTCTATGTGTTCTTGTATTGTGGATTATTGTTTTAATTCCAAGTTACATTTTTCTCTTATTAAGAAGAATTTGGCTCAAATAATAAAAATATAGATAAAACCATGGAAAGAAAAATATGACGAACTTTCATGGACCAGTATCAGCCTTTAATGATTACCAATATGTAGCTAATCTTGTTTACATTTTTCATTCATCTCATCCCAGAACCCTGTTTGTTGAGTTGAAAGCAGATTTTGGCATTCCCCAAAACACTTGGGATACTACTTTAATTTTTGTACTTCATTTCAGATCTGCACTTAGGACTTTAGACTCACTGACTTGGGAAATAGTGTTTTTAGAGAGCAAATTATTAGGTTCTGATTTCAAGGTGTGTTTTTACCCACATTCCAATTACTTAGTTTCCAAAGACCAAGTTTATGTTGATAAAGACCTGATTACAGCAGATAATATATAGATGGCTAGCTATGACACATTTTACTCAGGATTTATGAACTTAATGGAGCTTCTATTCAGTTTTTAAGAATTAAAGTCTTTTAAAATTTTTAATGAATTCATTAGTAACAAAAATGCAAGAAGTAAGGAGAATTTTCTATTTTCAATAAGCAAATCTTATGAGTTCTAAGTGGCAGGTAAATTTAGTAAGTTCACATACCTTGAAAGCTGTTCACTTTACATAAAATTTCTGAAATCTGCTTAGACAATCATTTATATTTAAGTGCCCACTAAGTCTTCGGGCATTGCAATTTATATCAAGACAGATTATTATCTCGCTGAATACAGGAGCCATGTTTATACAGTCAGTCACGTGCAAGAACCTAAACAAATCCTTGGTGCATGAACAAATAAAGAAGTGTGAGCAGTGGTTTTGGTGAACAGAAGCAGTAGACACACCCAATTTGGACTATGGAATGTTATTCTTAAGGTCTGATTTCATGCTTTACATAGGTCAATATTCAGTATTCAAATAACCTCACATTGTATATTTCCCTTTTCCTAGCCTTTACCATGTATGTTGATAACAACAGCCAACACATATTGCACTTTATGGACTGCTTACTTAGTGTAACTTATCTAGAGTCTGGGATGTTCTCTTATTCCACACATTTTGGGGGGAAAGGTGGCAATGCTCAGTGCTTGTAGAGTGCCAGACTTACCTCCTGGCAGTGGGACTTTGGGGTATACATAATAGCTGCTAGGCTCATAGGCTCTTAATTAATGATTTATTTTGTGTTTTAGAATACAAATTCCACGACACTGCTTTATCTACTTCATCTTAACGTAACATTTTCTTGTATATTAGAGTGTGTTGAATGAAACACAGGATTAATTTGTTGATTTCCTTAGTACATCCTAATTGATAGAAATGAGTTAAAATGTGATAGGTATCAAAGTTCACAGATTATTTCTTTTTCGTGTTTGTGTGTTCACATTGCATGCATGTGAACACACACATGCATGCTTGTGTGGGAGTGCACATATATCTATGCCTGTGTATGTATGTGCTCCTATATGTTTATGCATGAGGAGGCGTTGAGAATTCTCTTTCATCACTCTTCCACCTTAGTCCTTGAGGCTGGGTTGCTCAATTCAACTCAGAGCTCAACAATATGGCTAGTAACACTAGTCGACTTACACTGGTGATCAAGCAGAACTGGAATTACAGGCTGGCCACCACACCTATCTGTCATTTATGCAGATTCTGGGAATCTACCCTTCAGTTCTCATGCTTCCAGGGAAGAAGGCACTTTAACCACTGAGCCTTCTGCCTGACTTCTGAGTTTATAAGTGTCATAGAGAATGTAAAAAACATAACTTATAAGAATGGCTATTTTATGGAAATATATAAGAAATAATATAAAATAAGAAAGACATTGAGATATTCAGCATTTATTTTTCTGACTCTAGTTAGACCCACTCCTTCTGAGTTCAGGGTTTGAATTAAACCATTATATTTTTGAACTGGGTTGGTTTACATGACACAATTAATCAAAATGCTGATACCTCCCTACAACAGAAAACTATGTTTATCTTAGCACCTTCTTGCATGATTTCTTGTAAGTACTTAGATTCAATGCAATAGAGATATTTGTATAAAAGCATTTTCTAGACTGGAAATACTTAGGTCTATCATGATCAACACTTTATTCTGAGTCACTTTGCATATGAATGAGTTAATAAGTTATGAGGCTTATTGGTATCAAACTCTATTAAATATGTATGCTCATAAGCCTGTGGGAAGAGTGGCCTTCTGCATTTTCTTAATTATGTCAACTCTAGTGAAAATGATGAAGATAGATCAGAACAAGTGTTTCTTTGATTCATTCATGATGTCCTTGGGATTTCAGTTACATTTAGACTAAATTTTTCCAACTGGTGATTTTTATCATTTTCCCCCATAACTACTGATTTGTTTCACTTAACTTTTTGCAGGAACTAAAGTGTATTGCCCACCTTGGTTTAGCGTAAACTCTACAACTAGTATAAATCCAAAATGATGTTGGCTCTTCATGAAATTAGGTACTTAGACTGTGGAATAAAAGTAACAGGACTGTTGTTTCAAAGATTAGTCTTTGAGTTTGCAGGTGCTAGCTGTGAGACATAATTACATGATTTATTTTCTCAATAATTGCTAGTGATCTGAATCCCTACTTCCCAATTTAAGCAGCAGTCTCCTTTAACTCCATCCTAGCCTGATGCCTAAAACTTTCAACTACTTTGTTTCAGGTAGGATCTATAAAGTAGGACTCTGTGTGTGTGTGTGTGTGTGTGTGTGTGTGTGTGTGTGTGTGTGTATGTGCTGGTCCTACCTGTTATACCTCACTCTTCTCTCTTGCTTTCTTCCTGTGCATACACTGGAGACAAGGAATGAACATCACATGCTTCTATATGACTTCTAAGGAAAAATCGGTGATTATCTTTATTTGTAGTAAAATAATATCACCTATAAGTAGTGTTGTTTTGGTGTGTGTGTGCAAGTTCTTGGGCAATTTTTTTCTATTATTGGTTTTTTAATAGCCAATTTAATTTAAAATATTATGTAAAATTGACATAGCCTTCTAAGATATAAAGTTTTATCAGTGACATTTTAGATTGGCAGGGATTGAGTTAAATTTGTGTGTTTGTTTCTCATTACCACTGACATTCCTTGATAAAGGTCACAACTATATCCGCCCCCCCCCTTTTGAAGTCCCTTTTTGTTAGGGAAAAAAGTTGTTTCTGTTCTCTACTGGTATGTTCCCAGCTATTTTTGTCTCTTGTATTGTGACATAAAGTTAGCAAATACTGTTATCAATTCTGAATCATGACAATTGAGAATTTTCAGAACACTGCTTCCTGCTTGCTTATGAAATTCTCTGGGACTTTTCTAAAGGCTGATGGTAACATTACAACTAGACTGCCTTAGCCTGTGGGTAATGGCTCTCAACGATTCCTTTGGAGGTTTTTATTTTGCATTATTGATGTGATAACTCACATAGATTTTTCACTTGGTATAGAATACAATGTGAACAGTCATTTGTTTGATGCTCATTTCAAATCCATCATGTAAACCCAGAGTGACTCATCTCTTCTCATTGTTTTTCTTGCAGTTGTCGGGAAAATAGTTTCTAGTCTTAGAAAATAACATCACAGAAGGACTAACTCTGCTCCTAGATTACTCCCATGGGGATGATATTTGGCTCCTTGTGAAGGCCAACAAGGGACTATAAAATTTCATAGTGTAAAATGTGAACTAAAGCTTCCTCTCTATTTTGATGGAGACCACATGTAGGCTGTCTTATATTTTTGTGGTACAGAACCTTCCTCAAGCATGTAGCAGCCTGTGAACCAAATAGAAGGTATGTATTCGAGTTACTGTTTCACTCAGAAGGGACATGCCATCACTTGTTTGGGAAAGCCAAATCATGGAAAATGAATGACCCTTACCAGGTTGCCTCTCTTAGCCTTGATATCTAATTGTATAGTAGTGTTCCGTTGGTTCAGATCTCAGCAAATTTAAGGAAAAGGTAAAATTAGCATTTTGAACCTTAGCAGAAAAAAAATTGGCCCTGGGCACTGCCATTCCTTTAGAAAGAGAAAAATAAATTTGGGGCATAGAAGGGGAAGATGAATGATGTGTGTGTGTCTCCATGAAACTCCTGCTTCTATAGAATCAAACTTTTTCATAGCTGCCTTCACTTATTTCCCCATAATAGAGATGAGAATTTAGGAGTCATGATCCAAGCCCAGCAGGTTTGCTGTCAACTTGTTCAGGGACAACCTCAGCCACAGAGAGCTGCTCCTTCTAAATTCAGCCCACTTGGGACATGTATCTTCCTATGGTGACTAAAGGATAAGAGAATAGGCCTGAGATGGAAGGGTCAGCCTGTCCATTTCTGCCTCACTTGGGGCACTCCAGTGGTTGCCACTCCAGGCTCCATGTAAAGTTGGCTGAAGTTGATGGATAGTCCACTTTTCTTTCTGCAGATCCTTCTTCCTCCATGCCTCCAGGGATACTTTTGCTACATTTGCGTCTGAGAATTACCTGCCATCACCCCTCAACCTACTTTTGTATAAAATGGAAGGCTGTGAAGTTGAGGAAGGAGGATGTTTTAAAGACAACTCCTGGAGGAAGTGTCAGACTCCGTGTTCGCATTGCTGCACAGCATTGGGTATTTGCATACTTACTTCTTCCTCCCTCATTTGTGGCTCTGACTGCTAGATTTTGATAAAAAGAAAGATCACTTGACCATCATATATCCCCTTAGCTGTAGCATTCCATTAGTTTGTGTCTCAAGCATAGGGTTTGAGTGGCAGGAAGTTGTCTTGTTGTCTGGGTAGAAGTTAGCACAAGTCTGGGCATTTTCTAAGTGACTAATAAGTATTTTCTCATGTATGTTTTAGAAAGGTATTCTAAATTCCCATACTCACAAATTCAGACTGTGGTAGCCAATGCCTCTTCTCATAAGGATGTTGTTCCATGGGGCTGGGAGTCCCTCTTGTTTCCTCTGCTAGGCTTCTTTAGGAGACCTCCAGAGGGAACTCCAGAGAGTCTTCCAGAAGTGCTCATCAAGTCACAGTTCTTCAGTAGCTTTCCACTAGAGGCATTCACATTCCTTCCTGTGACAGAGCATCCACCTCTGATCTGGGTATTGTCCTTCTTTCCAAGGTCAATGTCCTACTTCATTTATATAGTTATAAACGGCAGCTTCTTTCTTTCTTAAATATGCCAACTCTGTTTTAAACATGCGGACAGTTTTAGTTACTTTTCTGTTGCTGTGACAAAATACTCTGAAAAAAGAAACTTAACAAAGAGAGGGCTTATTTTGGCTCACAACTTAGGTATAGTTCACTATATTCAATGTGGCTTGAAATAGCTGATGTATTCATCCATGGTCAAGAAAAAGAGCATTACAGGGGACACATTGTCCTTATGTTTTCTTCTTTGCAGAAGGATCTTCCCACAGATAGAGCTGCTTGTGTTGTGCTTTCCATTGTTCTCATGTGACTTACATATTTCCTTAGGAAGACCTTGCCTATCCTAGTAGGGTGGCTGAAAAGATGCTGTGTGTCATTTTATAAACAGCATACCTTGCTACTAACTACAATTGAGAATAGTCTTTGTGTTTATCTGCCATCCCCTTTGAATGGAGAATCCACGGGGACAGGGACACTGCCATATTTTCTACTTCATCCCTAATGCAGAGGATACATCTTGTCATAAAGAAGCAGCCCATGATTGTTGCTGTCTGAACCATGATTCCAAAGTTTCATTGGCTCTATAATGCTTGCCAAGCTCTCATTTATTTGCTTCGTGTCTCAGGAAATCAGTGCTTAGTTTAATTGCCCAGGTATTAGATTTCCTGTTTTCTAATAGCTTAACTTTCAGTTTTCTAATTTTTCTTATTACTTTTCTTCCCTCTGAGTTTCATACTCGTAGACTCAGTTCTGCTATCCGCTCTGCTTTACCCACGAAGGTTAAGCAAAACATACCTGGATGTAGAGATGACATGCCATCACAAGGCAGCTGGAGAGATGTTATTTTTGGAGTATATTCTCCAGGTTTGTGCTCTCGTGAATTTTTGTGTGAATAAAGAACTCAGCTTCCTTGCTTTCAGATAGCTACTCTGGGCATTGTGCTGGATTGCTGCACCAAAGTGATTTGTCTTTGGCATGGTGGAAATTTAAGAATGCACTTGTTTGTTAAGTGATTGGGAGGTCAAGTGGCCTGTCAGTAATCATGTATGAGGGCATGGCTGCCACCCAACCTGTTTCACAGCATTCCAGTCTGTTCTGCTACAGCTTTTGGTACTACTTTTCAAACTTACACCTTCTGTGCATCTTTGGTCTTAGGCTGCCTTTGAAATAGAACAGGACACTGAGTAGATATATAATGATTAGGATATGTGGTTAGTCACTCTATGATTCCATAATCTTTTATTTTGTCTCTTACTGACAGAGACAAGGCTGAGAATAAGTTAGGAAAATATAGATTATGAGATACAAATTTGAAGATACTCAGAGATCTTGAGAATTTAAGCAACCTAGTATGCCATCTTAGGAAAAGACTGAATAAGGTAATGCTTTCTTCAAACCCTAAAAGCGAAGCACATACTGATTGAAGACATTTTGGAGTTCTTTTATTTAATAATGAACTAGGTGATAAAACTTAGGAAAATCTAAGTTTTTTTTTTTATATTTGTTCTATGTGATGAAATTATTTCCTAGATCAACATGTGGTTTTCTAAACATTCTTTATTGCTCAAAAATATAATTATATCTTTCTCCTTGCAACATATAACAAAATAAGAAGCTAAAGATAATACAAACTTAATGAAGAAAGTATATAATTTTCTTCCAAATAATTGCCTGAGAAAACAAAATGTCAGGTTCATTATTCAAAATTCTTAAAGTTGTAAGGACACACATATGTGGATGTCAGGGCTTTTGTGTTTTAGTTTTTTTTTTTTTTTAATTTATAAAGTGATTCACCAAATAGAGAATTAAAGCTAATCTTAAAACATAGGATATATATTCATACATATATATCTCACGTGTCATTCATATAAATGTACACTTAACATATACATTTGTATATTTCTGACATATATAAACATATGGCCAAGTTATATGGTGTATAACAAGACATCTGATTTCAACACTGCTGTCATTTGAAGCATAGCATTCCATATGCTTTGCTTTATCATAAAGTTCAAAATTAAAATTTTATTATAAAACATTTATGTAACTCTGGCCTGTATATTACTCAACTAGAAAAATTATTTTTTAAAAATTGATCAGATCTTCAAAACTTATCTCTTGAGAGGTGAGGAAAAATTTGGTCATTAACTTTTTTAAACTATTATTTATTTTCTGTTCATATTTATAGTATTCCCCATCCCCTTTCCTTTCCATCTCTTCTACTGTCTCTGCTTCCCATCTATACTTTATGCCTTTTTCTATTATTATTATTACTATTATTTTATATACACACACATACACAAATATATATTAATGCAACCTACTGAGTCCATTCAGTGTTGCACATATGTATATGCTTTGAAGGATGACCACTTGAAACTAGTTAGTGGATTATGGGCTCATCTCTGAGGAAGACTGAATCAATTCTCTCTCTCTGTCTCTCTCTCTGTCTCTCTCTCTCTCTCTCTCTGTAACCATTAATTGCTGGTGCCTCTTCATTTAGCATGGGGCTTTGTGAGGGTTTGCCCATCCAAATTGGCATGTCAACAGCTGTTGCATTTGTTCATGTCTTATTTATGTATTATTTTAATTTATTTTTTAATAATTATTTTATTTATTTACAATGCAAATGTTGTTCTCCTTCCAGATTCCTCCTCCACAAACCTCCTGCCCCATACCCCCTCCCTTTGCATCTCAGAGGGTAATCCTCCCACCCACACACTCCCACCTCATCTCCCAGTATCCCACTTCTCTGGAGCATCAGTCCTCCACAGGATCAAGCACATCCTCTTCCACTGAGGCTAGACAAGGCAGCCCTCTGCCACATATGTGGCAGTGGCCAAGAACCAGCCCGTGGTTGGTGGCTTAGTCACTGGGAGCTCTGTGGGGTCCAGCTAGTTGATACTGTTGTTCTTCCTATGGGGTTACAATCCCTTCAGCTTCTTCAGTCCTTACCTTAACTCTTCCAAAGGAGTCCCTGGGCTCAATTCAATGGTTGGCTGTAAGTATCTGTATCTATCTCGGTCGGGTGCTAGTAGTGCCTCTCAGAGGACACCCACGATAGGTTCCTGCCCGCAAGCACATCTTCGCATCAACAATAGTTGGTGTCTGCACATGGGATAGATCCCAAGGTGGAACGCTCTCTGGATGGCCTTTTCTTTAGTCTCTGCTCCATTTTTTGTTCTTGCTTTTTTTTAGACAGGAATAATTCTGGGTTAAAAATTTTGAGATGGATAGGTGTCTTCATCCCTCCACTGGTAGCCATGTCTACCTATTGAAGGTGATGTCTTCAGATTCTATCTTCCTGCTGTTGGGTATTTCTGCTAATGTCAATGGAGAGGACAAGAATGTCAAATCCCAGAAGAAAGAAACAAAAGAAGATTTCACTAAATGGAAGTATCTCCCATGCTCCTGGGTCAGTAGTATTAAATAATAATTAATAGTAAAAATGGCCATCTTACCAAAACAAATCTACAAATTACATGCAATCCCATCAAAATTCCAACTCAATTCTTCACAGAGATAAAAAGAGCAATTTTCAGAGACATCTGGAATAACAAAAAACCCAAGATAGCAAAAACAATTCTCAACAATAAAAGAACTTCTGGGAGAATTCACCATCTCTGACCTCAAGCTGTATTACAGAGCAATAGTGATAAAAACTGCATGTTATTGGTTCAGAGAGAGAGGTTGATTGATGGAATAGAATTGAAGACCCAGAAATAAACCCACACACCTACAGACACTTGATCTTTGACAAAGAAGCCAAAACCATATAGTGAAAAAGAAAAACCATCTTCAACAAATGGTGCTGGTCTAACTGGTGGTCTGCATGTAGAAGAATGAAAACTGATCCATTTTTATCTCCTTATACAAAGCTCAAATCCAAGTGGATCAAGGACCTCCACATAAAACCAGATATACTGAATCTAAAAGAAGAGAAAGTGGGAAATAGCTTGGAACACATTGACACAGGGGAAATTTTCCTGAACAGAACAGTGACGGCTCAGGCTCCAAAATCAATAATTGACAAATGGGTTATGAACTTTCCAAAGTCTTTGTGTGAGTCACTTTTCTATAGCTGTGAAGAGACACCAGGACCATGGCAACTCTTTTAAGACAAAGTTTTAATTTGGGGATTACTCACAGTTGTAGAGGCTTAGTCCATTATGATCACAGTGGGATATCTGGTGAAAGACATAGTAGGCTTAGTGCTGGAGAAGTAGTTAAAAGCTACATCCTGATCTGCAGGTAGAAAGGGAGACAAAAGCCAGGGATTTTGAAACCTCAAAGCCTCCAATGAGCTACTTCCTCCAACAAAGTGACACTCCTAATCCTTTTAATCCTTTCAAATAGTGACAATCCCTGGTGACTAAGCATTCAAATATTAGTCAAACCACCACAACCATAGTTGGTCTGGTTGTGATATTTAGCTTACTTCCTATTCTGTTATGTATTTTCCTGTCTTTACACATGGTGACACCTTTAGTTTTATAGTCTTCATCAGAGTTCAGAGCTTTTAATGTAGTTAGTTAATGTAGTTAGTTAGTTAATATATTATCGTTAGAATTTTTTTCTTCTGCCCATGAGATTTCTTGGACATTCATGTTTTAGGCTAAAAACATCACTTGAGGTTATTTGACCTTATAGTGGAGTAGAGAGTGAAGAGAGGAGGGTTGGTAAGGATTGGGGTCATATGTAGAAAGACAAGATACAGTCAATGCAATGCAGAGTGATCCTAGTTCTGAGGATGAGATCAGAGACTCTAATCTTAAAGACAGTTGATTGCCATCCTTTGTGGATTTTGACAGTTGAGTATTGGTCTGCTATGTAAAATTTACTTGGTATCCTCAAATTAATACAGTTCTTTATCCTGCAGGGTTGTGTGCAGTGTTAAAGGTTTGAGTTACGTGGTGGGAAAGTTCTTAGCTCATGAAGCAAGGTGATGACTTTCCTTCCTGTATCGGCTCTCATGCTCTGCACTAACTCTTGTCTATAGATGCACTAAATCTGCGTTTTAAATTTTTTTACATCTTTCTTTTTAAGTTGATCTCATTGTTTAAAATGATGTCGAAATACATCTAGTACTCCTATGCACACAAGAGAATTGTCGTGTGCCCTACTGAGAAAAAAGTATTAGAAAAACCGTATTCAGGATTCCTGGCCGACTGTTAGTCAGTGCTGTTAGTTGTTAGTCAACACTGATGAATATTGGTTTGAGGTTAAGGAATCAACTGTGAGTGTCAAATGTCTTTGAAAGGAAACCCAAATACACAAGGCTGGGTATCACTCAACAAAAGAAATGATACAACCTGATTCTAAAAATACAATCTTACATTTTTTAGAAGGAACAGCTTAATGTTTACTAATTCAGTGTTTGTAGCATGTATAAAGAAAATCTCTATCACTGTTGAGGAGAATTTCCCCTAACTTTTCTCAAAATGCAATGAGAAGTCATAGAGACATTTAACATAGAGGACTGAATCACATAGTGTTAAGGTATAAAGCAAGTCAACATCTACCTGCATGTTATAATCAGAATTTAAAGTAGACCCTGTTTCATAAAGTCCTGCTGAGAAGACCACATGAGTATTTGTGGTCTCAGAGTCTTCACAAGTTGTAATTTGTGTATATGCACTTACATTCAGAGCACTGTATAAGTTAAGTTGGGGAACCCACCCAATGGAGCCATGTTTAGAAAAGTCTTATCCCTCTTCCAGTCTTACCCCTCTGCTGTCTTATTTCTCCCTCAGGTGGCCAGGCCCTTTGTGAACTTAGTTAGACTGGAGTGAGAGAAGCTTAGCCTGATGTGGCTAAATTCAGTGCCGTGTCTCCGTGAGCATGAGTGCACAGGCAATGAACATAGTGGGGAACTTCTTTAGAGAACTTGTTCATTTACTGAGGGAGAGGGTAGAAAAAGGGGTATTTATGCCCCTAGGGAAGGGACCAGAGTCTCTTGGGCAAGGTTTGTGTGGCCATGTACCATTGGTCAGGGCAGTGGTGTTGGAAGATGCTTCATCTACATACTCAGGGACTGTAGAGTGTCTGTGTGTGTGTGTGTGTGTGTGTGTGTGTGTGTGTGTGTGTGTACCTTAAAAAGTCAAACAAGGAGTGAAACTTGATAGCTGTCAGGGTAATACATTCTTACTAGGGATGGTGCTGTGGGAGCTCGTTGAGAGGAAGGAGGGAGCCAACTCCTGCTACCCTCATGTTTGAGGTATCCAGGGTTTAAGCTCCCTTGATTTTTCCCATGTAACGTTGGGCCATTATGGTCTCTGCATAAATGCATGGCAGTGGGTAAGTTCAGAAGTTTGTCCTGTAACTATCTAAAGCTCATGCATTTGTCTAACCCAAATGCTACATAGACCACCTTTCAGGGATGCAAGGACCTGGTTTTCTCAAATGGGCTTTACCTACCTTTTGTTTCTTTGACCCATCTTTCTGCTGCCAGTGTTAACAACTCCATGTGGGAGGAGTTGAGAAAGGCTGTAAGAAAGAACGAAATGTAGATATTTTTGTGCTCAAGTTCCTTCACAGTGAGAGACAGAACTTGAATTAAGAAGCAAATGGTTCAGTTAGAAGTAGGAATTATAGAGCAAACAACAGTGCTCCCAGACTAGCACAGTTTAGATATGTAGGCTTTCAGCAGAGTTCTCACTTCAAATTTATATCTAGGTGTGGGAGTCTCTTCAAATACCATGGCCAGCAGAGTAACAATCTGCTTGAGGCAAGAAGAAAATCTGATTCAATATGACTCATTAGCTGGTGCTGGTGAATACTTCTAGAGCCTGACACTGGGTACTTTATTTTAGGCATCATTAAATACAGCGCAATCTGCACAAAAAGCTTTCTGGTGTAACACCATCCTGTGTACACAGGGAGGCATAATTGCATCGGAACTCTTCTCACAGCGTACATCACTTGTTCTGTGAAGCTGCATTCTAACGGTAGACTACTTGTCTTATTTTAAGGGCTTAGGGGACACATCTGGTGTAATCTCCATCATACAGCTCACCTAGACTATTAGCTATCTATGGTCCTGCTTGTGGGAGCTTGATTTTCTAGCCTCCTGGGCAGAAAATAGTATACAATTGTCTTTGTTGAAGAGACAATTGTGCGTGTTTAACATTCTTGGTTTCCCCAGTGCTTCTCTATGAGCGTAAGAACCATTGTGCCCCCAATACTGGAACTTCTGGATCATTATAGAGGTTGATTTCTAGTGAAAGGAGGTATAAAAGACACATTATTTAGCCACTTGTTAGCTTAATTTACAATTAATAGAAGTTTGCAGAGAGAGTCTTTAGTCTAGACTGGCCATGAATTCCCTGTGCAGCCATGGATGACGTTGAACGTCTGATCCTCCTGACTCCACATCTTGAGTGCCAGGATTATATGCACTTTAACTCCCAGTTTTGTAGTGCTAGAGATCAAACTCAGGACTTTGTTCATGTTAGGCAAACACTTTATCAACGGAGCCACAGCCTAACCCTATAATTATTTTTTTCTGAATATTATGTTGGCTCCTGCCTCTGACCCTGATCTTGTAAATGCTATTATCCACTGCACACATGTGTATATGTGCATGCATTTTTATTTCACTAAACAAATACCCTTGAGCATGTTCTCATCCGGAAGCAGGTAGACATAGGTTTAAACACTGAATATTTAAGAAGGGACATAAAAAATATCACTAACCGTGGAGTGTGTAGTCCAGTGCTCATCTCTTTAATATTGGATGTTTCCAAGAATTTTCTAAGAAATACATTAAAACCTCATTACTGAACTTATGCTCCCAAAGTAGTTTTCTAGGAATAAAAATCAAAGCACCACACGTTTGTTTAAAAAAAAACTTTCTGAAATGATTTTTGTGGATGACCAAGTTTCAAAAATAAACAATTCTAGTAGAGAAACAGTGACTCAAATTGTGCTTGTTCTGTGTCAGGCAATTCATTTAACGATTTGTTAATCATAGGTGACGTTAGGCACCAATTCTATGCTTAACGTATTTAATTTGATGAGTTTTCACACCCCTACACACACACACACACACATACACACACACACACACACACACACACACACACACACACACACACACACACGCATGCACATTTCCAGCACCAATAAATAAGTCACTGAGCACTTCCTGTCCCCCTCCTTTTCTGCCTTTGTCACTATTTCTGTCCCTTTATTTTTTCTTTTTCCACTTTTTTCTCCATCTCTTTTCTTCAGTTTAGGTTTTGGGTTTTTTGTCTCTGGCATGAGCACATACCTTCAGTTTTTAAATGCACAGTACCATGTCATTAAACATAGGCAATATTTTGAAAAGCACATCTGAATAGCGTGCATATCACTTCAATTTTTTTTAAAAAAAATAAACCACTGACAATAAAATTCTTACTGGGTACCAGGTGATATATAAATATAAATGATATTTTGTGCACATATATCATATATACATACAACTTTAGACATTTATCATTTCTTTGTGGTGACTATAATAGAAATTCTTCTAGCTTTTTTGAAACACATTATCATTGATCTACATTCACCTATCACTCATTCAGACACTAGAATTTAGTTCCTCATCTAAATTAGTAACATGGGTCAATATTTTCCTATATCACACTTTTTTGCACTCTCCGGAGCCTCTGGTAAGCACTATTCTGTACTCAATTTTTGTGGGATTTATGACCCAACATATGAGTGAGGTGATACGGTTCTTGTTTTTTGATGACTGGCTTACTGTATTCAACATAATGACTCCCAGCGCCATGCATACTCTCAAGACTGGCACTTGTTACTCTTTTCTTGTTGTTGCTTTTGCTATGGCTGAACAGTATTACATTTTCTTTCTTTCTTTTCCTCATATGTCTATAGACACTTAAAATGTTACCATTTCTTCCTGTTGTGACTAGAAGTGCAAACAACAAGTGAGAACAGGAGTCTCTGGCTTACCGAGTTCATTTCCTTGGACTGTATATACAGAAACAGGATTGCAGGATTATAGACTAATGCCATTTTGAATCTGGGGGAATTCTATGATATTTCTCATGCCTTTCCCACAAACTCACTGAGACTTTGCTCACATTCTCAGAAGAACTTGCTACCCTTAGCAGTTACTCACAATGGGATGATCTGATGTTTCTTTGCACTTTCGCTTTACTTTACATATAAAAGGAGTGTTCACAGATTTTCATATCCTTATTGGCTTTTGATCTCATCTTGCGCAACACATATCTTATATCTATTGATCAACACCGTCTCCACTAGCTCCTTGATGGCTACTGTTCTACGTTCTGCTGGATGTGGGATTGTTTCAGAAACCTCATATAAGCACAGTCATGGGGTCTTTTTCAACCTGCAACTGGCCTTTTCACTTAGCTCAGTGTCCTTTAGAGTCAAAAGTGTTGTCACAGTAGGAGAATTTCTGTTTTTTTTCCAAATTGAATAGTATTCCATTGTATGGCTATACCAAATTTATCCATTCATCTGGGAATGAACATTGGCCACACTTTATAGTCACTGTGTCTGCTTAATTCCCAAAACACAATTCTGAACTTAGTTATTATTTCACTGCTTACTGGATAAGAAAACTGATGCATACATTAGAAAGGCAGGGTTCAGAGTTCCTGCTATCCACAATCACTTCACATAACGTCTGGCCTCGAGTATTTGGTTCTGATGCAGCTCCTTGTCTCAAGCCAATCAGCTTTTCTTTGCAGATTATAAGTGAGAGTCAGTGTGGGAATGAGAAGTTAGAGGGCTACTGAAAGGGTGCCTGGCTCTCAGCGAAGCGAGATTCCCACCAGTGTGAATTGTGGAATAGTTTGATGAGCAATGTAAGTCTCAATTGCTTTATTTTAGCCGTTTCAAGGGTTCTCCCAGATCTTCCATCTCCCTGCAGTATGAACTGCATTACATCCCTGCTTCATTTAAGCTAGTTCAAATCCAAGTCAACTGTGAATAAAAATTCTGCTAATATGTAGTGCTTTGGCTATATTCTCTAGGTACCACATGTATGGCACTCAGATAGCAGCATTGAATGAATTTATCGCAAACCTTACATCTGTGCCTGCCTCATCTCCTTGGTAATCTCTCAATTTGTATTCTCCAAACACTTATCTAAATGTACAACAACAGTTGAAGCTAATTCATTTTGTGGAGCTGAATGTTCCCAAGGATTGCAGACAATACTCCTGAGAGATTGGTCTTCATAATGCCAATGTAGCAATAAATATTTTTGTCCTTACTAAATTCAGAATCTTTTTGGGAGCCTGGAAAATCTTTTTATAGCCTAACCTTGGGCTCTATATATGGCCAAGAACATATATGACCTATTTTTGAAGAAGGTTCTCTGCTTCATTTGTTTTGATTTTAGATGAAAATTGCTCATCATATAAAATTCCAGAATAAACACCAATTGAAGCCATGTTGATATTTGTACATCAGAGCTATTGTGTGTGGCATAGTCAGCCTAATTTTCAGCTTGAAGATTGTATTAATTTTTTTTCTTGCTGGCAAATAGTATTTTATGCTGTATGTCACCCCTCATATTTGTTTAGATAAACAAGACAGAGCAGAGATAAACAAAACTGAAAAAGAACATGTGTTTAGTAATTCAAGTGAAGTCTAATTACTGTATCTTTTGAAACTACATCAACAAATAGAGGCAGAGAAAATGTTCTTTTGGAAATATTAAAGCATGGCATTCACAAATATTTGTAAAATCCCACACTGTAAATATTGTTCTACTGTCAACATTCTGCCACTGGTGACATCCACTTTATTTTATGCTATACCCTCTCACTCAGTGTATTACAATTTGATTTGCTTATGAAGCATTACCTGTATGTTGGTATGGATCTTTAATCACCGGCAGTGATCTGGAGGGAAGCATGAATTATCTCTCTCATGCATAGTCCCTTTACCTGCCTTGCTCTGCCTCAGCACAGTGGGAAACCTCCTGTGTACCAGCAAAAATCAATGATCTAAGCAATACAGCACTAGTACACATGGGTTTGTACTACAGTAAGGCTGTGATAGGGGAGGAAAACTCACTCTATTTCACTGCAGTGGATATTGATTCAAGACAGTTGAAGAGAGAAAATATTTTGGAGATCAGAGTTTTTAAAAACATTTCTTCCAAAGTCTCTACTCAGTGTGTTCCCCATTTCTCTGTATTCTCCCTGATTTCAAAATTATGGCTGAATATTTGTTGATGAAGCAATACAAGTACCAGCTTTATTAATGTGGGAGAGTGAGAAAGAATGGAAGCTGTGTTTTGTTTATCTTTTGCATTGGCTTCCCCTCCTTAGAGCTCATCCGTCTTGAAGATCTTTGGCAAGTCCTCTAGCAGAAAGTGTTTGAAGATAAGTTTTCATCTTCAGCTAGAAAGAAAGCATGTGATTCTTCAGAAGATTACAATAGGCATGCCAGGAAAGAGAGTGAGAAGTACTTAGGAGGTGTAGAGAAAAGTGGTCTCCTACGACTGAAGAAAAGATCCATATGGGTCTTGGGAAGAGTGTGGAGTTGCAGTTCTCTTCCAGAAGTACTGGGTGAACGCATGCCAAGAACGAAGATTTAGATGTTGGGTAGATATCCAAGCAGAGGGCAGACAACTGAAGGGACCATTCCATAAACTTTGTCCTGTGTTAGGGAACATGGTCTGAAAATCTGAACCCTTAGATTAGAAGTACCAAAGCTGAAAGTCTCCATAACTCAGTATAACATGGACTCAGTCATAGACTCTTTAGATAATGGGAGATAACAGGAAAGAACAGGGGGGATTTTTTTGGACCTACAAGTTTACATTTCTGGTGCAAGCTGTCCCCTTTGAAGCCCTACACTCTGCAGAAATGACCTGCCCTACAAAGGGTAGGCTTTCAACCATAATATATCCAAGTCCTTTCCTGATTTGAGAAGCTATTCTTCATTTATTAATTGTGTGCCAAGATGTTTCCTCTGGACAAGCTGTTGAGAAACTGTTGGTGTAGCCTTTTCCTGATCACAGGTGAACAAATTCACCACATGAACTTGGCTAACACACATTGTATATACTTAAACACTTGTCATTTACAACCTTAGCTTACAAGTTAAGAAACTCAAGATATACAGATTATAAAGTCTTTTATAATCGAAGTCAACTTTCTAAACTCAAAATCACAACTGCCCTCAAGTACTTTTTTATAATTTTGAATATGTATTTTATAATTTAAAACAAATTTTATTTTAAATATATTTAGATTATATTTATTCCCCTCTCCCAAGTTCTTGCAGATCCCCAAAATCAAGAAAATAAAATAACACTATGCCCAAGAAGAAAAACAAAACAAGAAAAAGCAAAATACCAAAGAGTAACCAATTAACAGCAATGAAAGCAAGCAAACAAACAAACAAACAAAAACAAGAGACCTTTTCTGGAGTGGTTGATATACCCAGTGTCACTCTAATGGATAAAACTTGTTTTCCCAGCAGATATGAATGACAGTTCAGTTATTAATCTTTACCCTAGTGGCCAGGTATGCATTTACTCATTCATTTATTCATTCACCTTTTAAAAGTATAACAAAATGAAATAGAATAAGTTAAAACAAAAACTATTGTATCAAAGTTGGACAGGACTAACCAACAGGAAAAAAAAAAAAGACTAAGAGAAGGCACACAAATCAGAGACATCCACTTTTACCAGCCTCTTAAGTTGAAGATGCTGTTTTTTTCCAGTGTGTTTTTCTGGCTTCTTTATAAAAACAGATATCTGTTAGGTTGTAGTGTGCGTGGATTGATGTGTGGGTCCCATGTCTGTCTTGCCATGGGGCTAGGTCCTCTCACGGGACAGAGGCACAGGAATTTGACTGCTCACTCAATGCTGGAGTCAGGTGGACATCGGGCTATGTGAAGCTGCAGGACCCAGCTTGGGGTGCTGGGAGCTCTTGGCTTGAGGGTCCTGGGGCCAAAAAGCGGCCGGGAACCAGCTGGTTCTTGGGCTCTTGGGCTCTTGGGCCCCCAAGTGCCACTGGGCAACAGAAGGGCAGAGAACAAAGTGGGAGCATATGGGCTAGGTTGGCTTGTAGCTGAAGGGGAAGAAAGGGAGAGAAACTCTGGCTGCGACCTGCGGGAATGAAAGTCTCACTTGGCTGGGTCACGGCTGGCCGGGCTTGCTTGCCTGGGTTGGTGGTCTCCGTGTCTGGGAACTCATAGAGGTCTTCTGCAGGAGATTAGATGGTGGCTCTGTAGATGAAGTCCTGCTCCAGTGTTCCCCACGGTGGATTTTGAAGAAGAAAAGCAGTTCATGGTCTTAAGATGTTTATTCTAATGGTGGAAAGTAGATGAAAAACTATTTCCCAGTTTCCTCCGAGCAGGCCTGAGGTTAAATACCTTTTGTAAAGAGGACGGTCTGGGAAGGAATGTGCAATTGGCTATGCTCCTCTGGCCTTTAGGTAACTCATTAATATGGAGACCTATCTTGAGGCTCCACACCTGGCTTCACAACCTCTACCTGTGGAGGGGCTAGGGGGCATTGTCCTACATGACTGAAAGGCACAGATCTATGGAGGTCTGTGGCCTCATGTCAGGAGCCTGGAGTCTGGGATCATGGCGGAAATGCATGTTGTCCTTTAGGGTCACCTGCGTCCCACCTGGGGCTCCTCAGAATCACCTGGGGTGTCCAACAGTTTCCAGCCAGTGCTCAACCAGAAGCCAGGCTGTCCTTCACGGTCCTACAGATATCCATTGGTGTGTGACTTTCTATTTGTATCTTCAATTTGATTCCATTGATCAACATGACTGTTTTTATTACAATGAATTAGTAGTGCAACTAAAAATTGGGAATGATGATATATTCAGCAGTTCTTTTATTGTTTTAGCTTTCCTGGATTTTTTGTGTTTCCACACAAAAACTGTCCTTTCAAGATTTGTCAAGAATTCTGTTGGGATTTTGATGGGGTTATCATTGAATGTGTAGATGGCTTTTGGTTAGATGACCTTTTTTTTTTTTTTTTTTTTTTTTTTTTTTTTTTTTTTTTTTTTTTT
>JANHMN010000012.1:55432090-55455277 GCA_030674055.1 Rhabdomys pumilio
TTTTTTTTTTTTTTTTTTTTTTTTTTTTTTTTTTTTTTTTTTTTTTTCTGTGTTAATCTTACCGATCAGTGAATGTGCGCTATCTTTTCATCTTCTAATATCTTCAATTACTTGAAGTTTTTATTATTCAAGTCTTTCACTTGTTTGACTAGAGTCATTCCATGATATTTTGTATTTGGGGCTACTGTAAAAGGTGTTGTTTCTACAATTTCTTTCTCACAGTGTTTGGGATTTGTAGATAGGAGTGCTATAATTTTCATGAGTTAATGTTTTATCCAGCTACTTTGCTGAAAGTATTTATCAGCTGTAGGAGTTTCTGTGGAATTTTTGGGACACTTATGAATAGTATCATGTCATTTACAAGTAAGGTCACTTTGGCTTTTTGCTTTCCAACTTGTGTCCCTTTGATCCTCGGTCTTATTGCTCCTGCCAAGACTTCAAGTACTATATTCTATAGGTATGTAAATATTGGTCACTTCTGTCTTCTTCCCGATTTTACTGGAATTACGTTGAGTTCTCTATTTAAGTTAATGTTGGTTAGGGGTTTGCTTTAAACTGCTTTTATTATGCTGCTTTTATTATGTCCCTTGTGTCTCTATATCTACATATCTTTTTTCATGAAAGTGGTGGCTTTGTATCAAAGGCCATTTGTGCATCTCATGAGATGAACTCCTGGTTGTCATCTTTTAGTTTGTTTACATGGTGTACTACATTTATTGATTTAAATATGTTGAACCATCTCTGCATCTCTGGAATGAAGCCTGATAGTATGGTGAGTGATGTTTTTGAAGTGTTTTTGTATTGGATTTATAAGTATTTTATTGAGAAGTTTTGCATGTGTTTTCTTATGGAAAACTGGTTTGCAACTTTCTTTTTTTGTTGAGAAATACCAATGCTTAATGATATATATGATATATATCCCTTGTTTTGACTTTGCTGTTGTGGAATTATTTATTTCTTATGTTTTCTTGGATACACTTAACCTCTTTAGGTTAACCTTTTTAGGTGCTTTCAAGTTTTTATTTTATCTTGTTAATCAATTAATTTCAGGTGTATAGGGTGTTCTCTCTCTCTCTCTCTTTCTCTCTCTCTCTCTGTGTATAATGAATGCATATTAGTATGCAGATACTGTATCTATGCATGAACATATGGAAACCAGAGGAGAGTGCCATTGAGGTCTTCCTCTATTGCTTTCTACTTTATTCTCTTTAGACGAAGTGTGTCAAGAAACCTTAAACTTATTCTTTTATCTAGGATGGCAGGAACAGTGAGCTCCCAGAACCTGCATATCTCCTTTGCCTCCTTTCCCATGCCAGTGTTAAAGGCATGTTCCATCATGTCTGATTTTTATGTATGTGCTAGAGTTTTGAACTCAGGCCATCATGTTTACACAGGCAACAATCATACCCCCTGAGCCATCTATCTGGTCCCTTCACCTGACTAAGAGTTTTTGAAGTGTTACAAACCAGTGTTACAATCCCAATAATTAAAAGATGCTCCATAGATCTGTGCTTGGTTGCTGACCATGTAAATAAACTGAAGTTGAGAATGATAAATGACATGGAATGCAGCTACAAGTTTAAATCCTATACTTCTTCCACAGCTTGACAATAGCGGATCATATTTTACAGTACACTGAAATCCTTGTGTGTGGTCAACACTTTTGCAATCATCATTGGAAACCCCCTTAGTCAATGCAGATTACAGACTGAAAACTCAAGATGGTGTCAGAAATGTTTAAGCACAAGTGAATTACTTCTATTATACAGAAGTACTGTCAGTAAAGGCCACACAAAACTTCTACAAACACTGGAAACCTATGTATTATTCTGGGAATGTCTTGCTGAAAGTCCAGTATGGTCTCTGTTCTGAGTATCACTTTGCAATTTGGCCAGTAGAGGGCAGCCTCAGAGCAGGTCTGGGATTTTAGCGACTTTAGGCTCTGGGAAGAAGCTTCTGCAAGTATAAAACCCTGAGAATTATTATGCATTTCTAGGTTCTGGATTCACGTTCTTATTACATCAATCTTTTCCTTTTTGACATGTTTATTTCCTTTCAGTTGTTCAGGATCTGAATTTTTTTGTTGTTGTTATTAGCAAGATCATCTTAATTTTAATGTAGCCTGATCTATTTTTAAAAACACTCCTCAAAAAGCAAAGAATTAAATTCCCTCCGTGCCTTTGAAAAGTCAGAATACAACCTAGACATACTGAAAATAGGCTGGATCAGCAAGAGCACAAATAGGAGATGCCCAATGAAGAAAACGTAAGTAAACCTCACTTAGAATTACATTGGAAAAGCAAAACTCTTGGTTTTAATTTCCCAATTACTCAACTATTAAATCCCTCCTGAGACATAGCAGGACACAAATGCCCTTCAGGGGCAGAATTTCTGGTACTTTCAGAGAAAAATTGTACATAAATAGGCATTTTGTCAGCCCAGGGCCCCTAGTCATTCTTAGTTCACATCCATTTACCCCCAGGATGCAGTGAATCGTGTAAGTGTCAGAATCAAGAGCAAATGAAAACGCAGCGGAGTTCAGCTTTAAAAAAAATGGGTGAAAGTTCAAAATAATATTTCCAACCTTTTTTTTGTATTGTTATTGCACACTGGTTGGCATGGAAATCAAACAATGCAACATTAATATTCAGTCCAGCAAGCATCTCAGTGTCACTGTGTCCAAGCACTGTGCCCCAGCCCTGATGCCTGAGCTCGGTGGGCAAAGGCAACTGAGTAGGACCAGTGCCATCATGGAGTTGTGGCAGATGTGTTCTATGCTTATAGCATGTGATGATCTTAACCCCTTTCTGCACCACTGGTCCTCATCCTCGAATGGTGGGTGTGGCACACAAGCAGCATCAGGATTATGAAGCACTTGTGAGAATCGCGAACCTGGGGACTCTCTTCAGGTGAAGCCCAGCACTGAGTTTTAACAAACCTTTAAGTGTTTCTGCTGGGCATTCAGTCTTGATAACCTAGTCATCTGCAGCCCCGGGAGGTATGACTATGTGGTTTTGCATGGTACCTTTGGTGAAATAACTGGGCCCACTGCCCTTCCTGTGTGGAGCCACTCCTCTATCCATCCAACAAAGGTGAGGTCAGTGCCATGTATTAATACCGTCTGACCTAGCTCTCTGTATAGCATCCATCCACATAGTCCATGCCTTGGTTCTTTCATTTGATCCAGAAGCAAGGCACAGGACAGCAATCACTTTTAAAGAAGCTTCTGGAGAACTTCCACTGAGGCAATGGATTGACATAGTGCTAGAGTTCAGACTGAGAATCTCAAGCTGCCTAAAACCCTGTCTTCCTCTGATGGTGTGCAGAGTTGCTCTTTTTTTTTTTTCCCCTGCAGTTTTCCCAAATTTGATTTTCTTGATCTCAGAAGTTGCAATATAATCCTTACAACAAAATTTGACAGTTAATAATGAGGAACACAAAACAAACAAGCTGTTCACATGTGGTTCTCAGGGCTGTTGTTTTTGCAAACATATTTTCGAGCTGGTGATGTAACCTAGCAGTAGCGGGCTTGCTAGTAAAGGCAAGGCTCTCTGCACATTCTCATTGCTAAAGGGAAAATACATTTCCAATACTGATTTCTGAACTATACCTAATTCTAAGTGTTATATTATGTATATAAGTACATATGAGTATGTTATAATATATATTATGTACTTACAATTGATCTATCCATGTTTTGAGAAATTATATTTGGAGTTGAACATTAATATCCTTGCCCACCCTTCTCTGCCTGTCTCTTTCTGTCTAAATAAAGTTTCTTTTCTTATCTGACTCAGTTGCTAGAGACCTTTCTTCTCCTGCATACCCATAGATCTAACCGCTTGGTCTTCTTACCTTACACTTTCTTCAGGCGTCCTCATTATCTGCATTGTCTATAGTCGGACAACCACAAACACACCCAATCTCATCTTATCCACATACTCTTTTCTCAGATATGTTGTGAACAGCCAGTGTGTTATTCTTCACCTCAACTTCACTGTGGGTAATACTTAAATATGTGACTTACATCTACCTGAAAATGTGATGTTGAACAAGCAGCACATGTTGACAATACCATCTGTCTCTTATACGCACCTTAACATCTGAATTTCTACTCATTCAAGAAATGATTCCAATTTGCATTGTAAAACATTATATACTCTATGTCATGTTAGTTCATCCACTGACTTAACCCTCATATCTGTCATTTTTAAAAAAATACATCATGGAGCCACGTATTACAGGGCACATCCCCTGTAATTGCTGTCCTCAGAGGCTGAAGCAGGAGGATCTCAAGTGGGGGATCAATCTGGACTACACAGTGATTTCAAAGCTAAAGATACATAATGAAACATTGTTTTATAACATGATACAAAAGCCATAGGTACACAAAATACATTCATGATTCAATGGGGCTAGGGATGGGGGCGAGTGTGGGCGTTGGGGTTGGGAGTAAGGGGATACTGAAAGTATAAAATTGTGGTGATGGTTTAGATTTTATATCCAATTTTGTAGATATATTAAACCCATTGAATTGTAATTTTAAATGAGGAAATTTTGGGAACATGGAGTATCTCTCCATACAGCTGTGATTTGAGGCACTCCATAAAGGCTAGAGAAAGGATGAGTTTGTTCCAATATTTTGACTTTGGTGTTGGTAGGTCTGTCTCCACAGCTATGAAAACTCACATAACAGAATAAAAAGTTTGAAATGTTGAAAATCTGTATGAAAAGCTCATAGTCATTTTCTCTCCAGCTTTCCTGATAAAGAATGCCAACTCTTTCTCTATCTCTGTGTAGACTTTATTTTTAAGTTTCAAATCATTTTTCTACCCAGGGATGAAAACATCATAAGTTTGATTTCTGACTGTAGACAAGAGAGGCTTGGTTACATATTTTAAATTTTTTTTGAAAGAAATGGAATTGTAGAGTGTTCTATTAAGCCCCACAGTGGACTTGTTTATTATAACTAATGCCTAGGAGTTATTGCTTATTATCCTTGTTTTATAACTGAGGTGACTAAACTGTGGACACTAAGAACAAGATCATTTTGTCCATAGGAACAAAGCCACTCTAATCTATAGCATTACTTCCTAAACACTGGGTTTTGCCTCCACTTGGACAAACCTTTTTCCTAAGAATAAACATTCTCCATGACCAAGACGTATTTCTTGTATAGACATGAAAAAGAAAGTAGTGATATGTCTTCCATGGAGTGCGGGGAGAGGTGATGTTAAAATACTGGAGTAGAATAGATACAGTCTGTAGACTCTTATAGTCTCACCCAACATGAGCTTCATTCTTTGTAGCAAACCTAGAGGCATATGCTCTACCTGGAAGAACTCCTGTGGTCTAGCAACAATTGGTGTCAAGTGTCGGTCATAGAGACCTAGAGAACATTTAATTTGGTGAATAAATAACAAGGCACATATTTTGTCAACCACACAGGTATGATTTTATTTCTATATGATGCCTTCTAACCAGAAATTCAGATTTGCAAATATTTTCTTACTCATAGTCCAGGTGTGGATGCTTGACAAATGTCTATGAAATTTGAAAGGTTGGAGGAAACAGTATTGAAAAGGAGAGAAATGAATTCCAACCAAGGCATTGTGTGTATTTTCCTGCTTTCTTGGGGCTAGATGGTGTTAATGGTGCTGTATGCTGCAGTTTGCATCACTCAGATAATTAATTCCATAGCCTTGGCTAAGTATTCCCCGGATGTCTAATGTGATTTAGGCACTTGTCATAGAGTGTACCATGAAGAAGACAGCTCTGATTTATCCTGACGTTTGCCTTCTAGGAGAAGTAGAGGAATAGAGACAGTAAACAAGGCAAAGTAAACAAGCACAGCAGAGAAGAACTAGAGGTGATGAGTGCTAATAGGTTAACTGAAAGGATTTGGCTTCGAAGGGGACTGCAGCAAACCGTCTGGGTGTATCTTGCTGATTCTAAAAGACAGCTTGCTGCTTACAATATATTGATCTTGCTACAGATGCCAGCCAGATTGCAGTGGAGCATCTCCCATAGACTGTTTTTGGCTTTGTTTTTAAAGACAGGTTCTAATTAGGAAGCACAGGTTTCCTTCGAAAAATTCTGTATGGACTAACATGGTCTTAAACTCAGATTCTTCTGTGTCTGTCTCAAAACTCTGTGATCACAGGGATGGGCCACAAACAGCGAGAGAGAGAGAGAGAGAGAGAGAGAGAGAGAGAGAGAGAGACAGAGAGAGAGAGACAGAGAGAGAGAGAGACAGAGAGAGACAGAGAGAGACAGAGAGAGGGACAGAGAGAGATCTTTACAGTCGGGTTTATAATAATAGTAATCAGTGTCTCTGTTGAGCTTTACAGAACAGACTGAAACCCAAGGTATGCAGGTATGCACACTAATAGAACGACATAGGAGAAGACATTCCAGTCCTCTCATTCAACACTGCCTGCTCAGCAGCTTCAACCACTTCCAAGCAGAGCCAGTCAAGTAACATAGCTTGGTTCAATAATACACTCATCTTGTCTTACTAGATGAAGTATGTTCATGCCTTCACTCCTGTGCATCTGGAGAGGATTTATTGTTGTAGTTGTTTTTGTTTTCTCACTAATCACCCACTTGTCTCTTAATCTTAAAGCTACAGGTAAGACCAGGATAGGCATAATGTGATCTTCTTAGGTGGATGCACTTCTGGGAACAAAGGAAGAATGGTGTAGCAAGGCAATGTGGAAGATGAGTTCATTTCAGCTCCTGAGTGTGAGGCTCTTGGTTAACTTCAATTGACTTGGTGTGGATGGTTTGATGGTTTACAGCAGCCACTTTTCACTAGGACTTGTGTTAAAGTGGAATAAGTCTAATGGGCTAAGAAAATATTTGGTTCTGCTTGAAGGAGTAGCCAACACATATGCGATTTGACTTAAGGCTTACTCCATGAGAAGGAATCCATATTTGACACTGTTTGAGTAACCAAGAACCAAAGACTAAACAGCCCAGAGACTGAGGGCAAATCTAAACATTATTGGACTGAAAATGAAAAGGATCAACAAAATGATGACTCCTGGTGATATTCTGCTGTACTCACAGAAGCTTCCTCTGGAAGCAGACATTAAGAGATACAAAGACCCATAGCCAGACAGTCTGTGAAGAAAGCATCCAAATCAAACTCTTCCCCATAGAGCTCAAAGAATCATAGCAAAGAAGAAAAAAAAAAGACTATGAGATTCAGAGGGAATGGAGAACACCGAGAGAACCAAGTCCCCTGAATCAACTAAGCAAATCACGTATGTTCTCAGCATCTGAAGCAAAAAACACGGGGACCTTAGGCAACATCAGGTCCTCTGTGTCTATACTGTAGATATTAATTTAGTATCTTTTGGGACTTCTGACTGTAAGAATAAAGAGTCTTTGACTCTTGTGCCTGTTCTTGAGATTCTTCTCTTGTTAGGTTGCTGTGGCCAACCTAACAGTATGATAGTTTTGGCTTCATCTTTTTATATTGTATTTTGTCATATTTGATTGTTATCTTTTAGAAGTCTGTCTTTTTCTAAAGAGAGACAAAAAGAGAGGAGGTTCAGAGGGGATGAGAGGTGGAGAACTATAAACAGGGGGAGGGGGAACTATAAACGGGGGGGGGGACTATAAACAGGGTATATTCTATGAGAAATAATCTATTTTCAACAAAGTGCTAAGAAGAGAGAATTAGACAAAATAAAATGCTATAATTAATTAATTAATTAATAAAGAAATGAGGTTGGGTGAGTAGGGGTTAGGGTGATTCTAGAAGGTGTTGGAGAGGGGAAATAATATGATCAAAATAGATTATATAAAAAACTTAAATGAAAGAAATTTAAAGAAAAAGAAGAAAACATTTGGTTCTCAGAGGTAAGCCGTGGCCGCACATCTCTGTATGTGTTGTGTACCTCTTCTCAACCACTTCACGAAGGAGAACTCTTCAGAGAGAAGGCTTTCAACTACGCCCCAGTCTGCTCCCTCTGGAGGAGGGCACTCTCAAATTTATCATGTTGATCGGTTTCACTGCACAGGAAGCTGTGACTGACTGTGTTTTGGTTTCATTTTCATTTTTTTCTGTTTTGTGTTTTTAAACAAAATGTTTTTTCCAAAGTGATCAGATCAGGCCTTGGGAGACATAGTTCATGTATGTAACCCAGAGTTCAGATCTTCAGAATCCCATTAAAAAAAAAAACAAAAGGCAGTCAGGGCAGGCCCCGACCTTAGAAGTAGCTTGCCAACGCAAAACAGACTTCAACAATTTTTTAAAAATGGTTTTTCTAGCTTTGCTTTATTCGTTGTTTGTTTATGTCATTTTATTTTTTTTTTGTTTGTTTGTGGTTGTTTTTGAGGAAGAAATAATATGCAGTTGGGTGGGTAAGAAGGCTGGTAGAATCTGGGAGGAGATGGAGGTAGGGAAAGAATGTGATCAAAATGTATTATGTGAAAAACAAATTTAAAGTCAACAAGCAAAAATCAGAGTAGGCGTGGAAGCTGCCTGTCACCCACGTTTCTCAGCTAGATTTTCTGTAAGCTGGGTTTTGGTTATTCAGGTGTATGTGTGTATGGTGTACATGTGTACATATATAAGCTCATGTGTGCACTCTTGTTAATGGGTGCACCTGCTGTTGGAATCCCAAAATTGACTTCTGCTATCTTCTTCAGTTGGTCTTCACTTTAAACCTGAGTCTCTCACTGAACCAAGAGCACAGCAAGTTCCGGCTACCTTAGCTGGCCAGGCTGGTCATGGAACAGCACAAATATACCTGAAGAACCAAAACCCAGCTAGGAGAAAATAGAGCTGAAAACTTGTGATCAAATCAAATGCAAGAAGAGTCAAACCCCAGTGAAACAACTGTATCAGTTTCAAATGATTACTTTTATAAGATGATATATTGAAATTACAAGGCAGAGTTTTGTAGCTTGAACTACACAGAATTGTCACTCGGAACTTCAGAAAATGCAGATCATAAATGACTTTATGGTTTAAGCTAAGCAAATAGGTCAAGTTATTTTTTAAATTTTTATAAACACAGACCATTTTGAAAGTGACCATTAGAAAAAAATAATTGAGTCAGTGACATGCCATTCAATTCCCTTCCCCTAGCTCAACTGCCTGGTTGGGCCTCAGTAGGAGAGGATTGATGACTGCTACTTGATGTCCCAAGGTGGGGTGGTATGCACTGGGGGAGGCTTCCCCTGCTCTGAGGAGCAGGGAGTGTTACGGGGGGGTTTGTAAGAGTACAACTGGGAGGAGAGGAGGGGAGAGGCTTTGATTGGGATGTAAAGTGAATAAATGAATAAGTAAATAAATAAATAAATTTTTTTAAAAAAAGAGAAGAAAACAAAGAATCTCTGTTGGTGTGTTTAGAGTAAACTCACACAGAATTCTTCCACTGTGACAGTTTAGAATACAAGAGAGAAAGAAGATGGCATATTCTCCAGCAATCCAAAAATAGTAGCACTATTTGTTGTAAATGAGTGAGTCCTATGTACTGGGGGTTCTCAACCTGTGGGTCCTATGTACCGGGGGTTCTCAACCCGTGGGTCCTAAGTATCAGTGTTTCTCAACCTATGGTTGAAATCCCTTTGAGTTCGAAAGACCCTTTCACATGGATTGTCACCTAAGACCACTCAAAACACAGAGATTTACATTATGATACACAATAGTAGCAAAAATACAGTTAAAAAATAATTTAAAAAGTACAGCGACAAAAATAATTTTATGACTGGAGGTCACTACATGAAGGAATCTATTAAAAGTTTGCAGGATTAAAAAGGTTGAGAACTACTGCTATATACCCATTATGGTCGGTCTCAAAAACACACTCTTTTTAAAATTACATTAATTTTTAATACTTAATTTTACTTTACATTCATTTAATTATTTAATTCATTTAATTTAATGCATCAATTAATGTATTTTTAATACATTAATTACAACTTGTGTTTTTTTTTCTTTAAAATGCTACTTAATTACAGATGTGATAGAGATTGTGATGAATCAGGTAAACTCACCATGATGGACTCAACATAAAATCTAGTGGAAAATACAACCAGGACTGTTGATGAATTAGGTACTGAATTTGATGAAGAATTGGTAGACTCAATGAAAGCGATATCTCTGAGCCAAGAGCTCTAGATGGTTCACTTCTGCCTCTACCCTGCATGACAGGACTTTGAACACACTATTATTTGTTGCACATTTAATCGTGCTAATATTAAACAGGAAGACTTTATAGATTACATGAGACACAAGACAGTGCTCAAAACATATGGTGCAGGTATATGGTGCAATATATGGTGCATGTAAAATGTAGAGAAATAAGTGTATTCTTTGAACAAAAATATTTATCTTCTCTAGTAAATTGCATAAAAGCCACCTGGTCTGAGTATTGTCAGGTTATTGAATTTCTAATGCATTATTAGTATCTTCATTCATATCTAACAAATATGTATGTTTGAACCTCAACAAAGGCCAGATACTGTGCCTAAGTTTGAACAAAGTTGGTATATTGGTCAGTGTGTTATCATGGTAACAAAATGTCTCACATGAAAAACTTAAAAGAAAGAAGCATTTATTTTTGGATTACAGTTTCCAAGCTTATAGCCATGATCAACTAGCTCTGTTGTTTCTAGCTTTGTGGTGAGAAAGAATATCATGACCAAAGAGACATAAGGTGGCTGGCAGAGGGCAGCAGGGAAACAGAGGAAGACAGAAAGAGGAAAGGGCAAAGGATAGAAAATACCCTTCAAAGGCACCTCCCTAGGAACTCACTTCCTCCAATCAGATTCTACCTTTTACAGTTTCTATTTCCTTTTATCAGCCCACTCAAACATGGCTCCATCACTGATAAAGTTAAAGTACTTGCCATTCTGTCACTTTCCCAAAGTTCCACTTCTGAATGCCACATTGGGTACCATTTTGTCAACACATGCTCCTTTGGGGGTTCATTTCATATGCACAGTGGAACAGTTGGTGTCCTAGAATACCAAGGAAGTACCTCTTTCTTTGGTTACAGATGCTTTGTAGTTTTGCCTATTCCTGGCATAGCATATTCAGAGTTAATCATTTTTGGCAATTCTCTGGGCACCCAGGTAGTCCAAGATTTTGTTCATTCTCTCTTTTCTTTAACATAGATTTAACTGAGAATGGAAATGTACCAGAGTGATATGTAGGCACTGCCTTTAATTAATCATGCTTGTGTCCAGCATCTGGAAAGTATAATAGCACATCTGCTTTGTATAGAGGCACCTAAGAATTATTAAAATCTGCTATTTTATGTCTTTTTATGGTGTAAGTATCATGTGCTAGTTATTCTTTAACACAAATGATTTCAAGATAAATTTAGTGAAAACATATCTCTATTGCAGTACATTAAATGAAGCTACCCAGGCCTACAAGTAAATCTTTTTTTTTTAATTAAAGTTTATTGATTCTGTGATTTGCCTTGAAAAGGGTATAAAGGGTGGAGTTAGGTAGTTGGAGAGTATCAAACAAAAATTAGTCATTTGTGGAATAAGTAGCTTACAACAGAGACTTTGAAAACAGACAGATAGGTAGTGAAGGCAGAGAATGTATTCTCTTCTAGTTAAACATGGTCTAAGTCTTGCTTTACCCCAAAGGCAATTTAACAGCATACAGTTTTAAGGTCTGTTATATTACCATGTGTACTCTAGAAGTGTATATTTCTGACTTACCCACTTTCTCCCTCTACTTGAGTCAAGTTCTAGCACAGTATCATAAAGTAATTGTTCTTAATTTTATTTTCATAAATTAACAACGACTAAGAGTATGTGCTTTTGTCTTCTACCCCAAATCACTGTATTTGCTAACAACATTTATTTTACAACTCATATAAATAGTTGTGTATATTAGAGATATTAAACATGAAGACTGCAAAAAAGTACTAAATGGTATTTTAAGGTATACAAGCTCTAAAATATTTCCTCTATGGTATTTTTGAGTTGTGAAGAGTAGATGGAAAAAGAATTGCACTTTAATATACTGAAAATAATTAGTAGTGAGCACACAGCAATATTTGAGTACATCTGGAATTGTGTGATTTTCAAATAACTAATATTAAGAATACAGCTCTTTTATTTTTTTGTTGAAAATACAAGCTTTTTTTTTTCTCACACATTCTTCTGTCACATAATACATCACCAGCAATTTCCCCTCTCTCCACTTTTCCCATCTTCCCGCTTTCCCAGATCCAGTCCCCTTGAGTTTTCTTTCAGAGAAAAGCAGGTTTCCAAGAGTCAACAACCAAACATGACAAGACAAGATACGTTATGACAAGACAAAAGCCCTCATACAAAGACTGGACAAGGCAATCCAATAGGAGAAAAAGTGTCCCAGGAGCAGGCAAAAGAAACAGAGACATACTGCTTCTACTGTTATGAGTCCCACAAAGTCCCCAAGCTAGCAGCTATAACTCATAGGCAGAGGGTGTGGTACAGACCCATGCAGGCACCATGATTGCCACTTCAGTGTGTGAGTCCATGTGAGTTCTGCTTTGTTGAGTCACTGGGTCATTTTCTTCTGGTGTCCTCCATCTGTCCTGACTCTATGGGGTTCGCTGATACTGGGTTTGCTGAGCTCCATGACGAGAGTGAACAGATAAAGACCTCCGATTTAGACTGTTTTCACATGATTTCTGTCTATGGCTCTTCTCTGTATCTGCTCCCATTTGCTGCCAGAGGAAGGCTCCCTGATGATGACTGGATAAGGCATCAATCTATGAGTATGGCAGAATATCATCAGGAATCATTAGATTGCTTTTTTTTTTGTTGCCAGTTGGGTTGGCCACTCTCACAAGTTCTGCACCACCATTAGCTTATTCTACTTCAGAGGTAAAGACTAAGCTCCTGACTTTACTAAGCTTCTTCACACAGATGGATTGTTCCCATTAGGTTCCTTAGTACTGAAAGACTAGAAGTGGGCAGAGGATAATCAGGGACACCAGGACAGGCAGGAAGATCAACTTCAAATGCAGAGATCGCAAAGGATGTTGACACATAGCAACAAATGTCACAGTGTAGATGACACCTGGGCTCTGCTAGATGCTTGTTTGGTGCCTCACACTGTGGTCCTCTGAATGCACCTACTGTCCTTACTACAGAGGTGAATAAGCTGAGGCTTAGTGAGGTTAATCAGCTGATTCAAGGTCACATAGTAGGCAGGTTATACTCCATAGTCTATTCTAATTATGGTGAAATTTTCAAAAATTTTGCCTTTCTCTTTTTGTTTTCTTGAATATTGGTTCATATTGTTTTTTAAAACATTTAATATGACAAATGTGGGAGAAAAACCATGACAGAGATGATCTTTCCTGAGACCATGGTGTAAATAGAATATGTATGTATGTATGTATGTATGTATGTATGTATGTGTATGTGATATATACATATATATGTGATATATATTAAATATAAAATATATATGGTACATATACATATATCTACATATATACATATATGTAATATATATATACATATATGTAATATATATATATTCCATTCTGTCTGTCTGTCTGTCTTTTTTTCTCTCTCTCTCCATATATATATATATATATGATATATATTAAATATATATTTAATCAGACACATCTGTTTGCAAACCATCTTGGGCAAAGAACATAGTACAACTCGTAGTATTATGTATCCATGAACATAAGTAAGGATATCCTGAGGCTGAAGTGAAAGGTATTTCTATTCCAGCTTTAAGAAAACGTTAGAGTGTGTGTCTGTGTGCATCTACGATATGGGGAGGAGGCTAACACATCATGGCACTTAGGTAGTAGTCAGAGAAAAATTGTGTGTATTTATCTTCTGCCACTTTTATGTGTGTTCTATAAATCAAATTTAGGTCACCAGATTTACAGAGTATGCAATATCAATTTGCAGTTCAGTGTTTTCTAAGCTTGACAGAAACTAGGGTCATCTGCATAAAAGAAACTACAACTGAAAAAAAGTCTCAATCAGATCAGCCTGTTGGCATATTTTTGAGGCATTTTCTTGATTAATGACTGGTGGGCAGGTAGTCCTGGGCTATACAAGAAAGCAGGTTGAGAAAACTACTGAGAGTAGTAAGCAAGTCAGTAAGCAGTTACCCCATGGCTTCTGCTTCAGTTTTACTTCTAGGTTCTTGCTTTAAATTCCTGCTCTGACTTTTCTCCATGATGCACTGTGACCTAGGATGTGTACATTAAACAAACCCTTTCCTTTCCACAACTTGGCTGAGTCTGTATTTTACCACAGCACCAGCAAAGCACACCAGGACACAGGGTGAACACTTCTACTTGTTGAGCAATCACTCCAGTCCACACTGGCTTCTTTCAGTTGAGTCTTGAAGTTGATAGTTTAGACAAAAGAACTCAGTTTGAAGTAAGCTGTGGCCATAATCTTTTCTGAAAAATGATACTGAAGAATTAGAAGCAGAGAGAGAGAGAGAGAGAGAGAGAGAGAGAGAGAGAGAGAGAGAGAGAGAGGTGAGGAGAACCAGGCTTGCTGCTTTTATTCAATCACATTTAGTTACTTTCTTGCTAGACCGTCCTCCAGTGACCCATACACCTCTCAGTAGGCTCCATCTCTTCAGTGTTCTATGATCTCCAATGTTACTGTCCTGGGGACTAAGAGGCTTCCAATACTTGAATGTTTAGGGGAACATTTAAACCAAACCATATGCAAATTACAACACCAGCCTATCTTTATCTTCTCCTTCCTATACCTTCCCATATACCTGAGCCAAATCCTAGCTCTGCAATTCTGAGAGCAAGCCACAATGTTTTTATTTTTGACTGCGCTGATCCATCTGCCTGACAGCTTTTCTTGCCTGCAAGGACAGAATTGAAAACATACAGTTTTCTGGGATAAAATGTCGTACAAGATACCTTTTGGGGGTGGAAATACATTCAAAAATAATCACTTTGCCACTAGCCTTTCTTATTGTATCAGCAATCTTGGCATGGTGCAAAGCAATTTTTCAATTTTCTTATGTCTTTCAGCATTTTCCAATTATTTTCAAATTCTTTCGTGTTTCCATTTTTTTTTTTAATGAAAATTATGTTTTGAGTGAAATATAAAATAGAAAATACATTTTGACTCTTTGTGAAGTTTTGGCAAACTTCAGCCAAGCTGTTTCTTTTCTTTCTTTCCTCTTTTCTTTCTTTCTTTCTTTCTTTCTTTCTTTCTTTCTTTCTTTCTTTCTTTCCTTCTTTCTACTATCCTTCCTTCCTTCCTTCCTTCCTTCCTTCCTTCCTTCCTTCCTTCCTTCCTTCTTTCCTTCCTTCTTACTTTTCTTTCTTAATACTATAAACTGGAGACCTGTTATTTATTCTGTTAGAAATGCCTTGCACCCAACCTCTCTCTTCTTTCAGTTGTCCTTTAAGTCTCTGTATAAAAATCAGTATTTCTAGGAGTCTGTGGGGTGGCTAAGTGTGTAAAGATGCTCCAGCCAGTCATACCTGACTATCTCAGATCAATTACCCAGCCCCAGATGGTAGAGGAAAAGAGCCATTTTTCTCTAAGTTGTTTTTAGATCTATCCTCCACCTCCCTACACACAAATGAATATAATTCAATTGAAAAAATATCAGTGCTCCCGATATTCTTCTCATGACATTAGGTTCAATTTGGTTTTGTTTTTACATTTTCATGGATGGTCCATTTCTATAGGTCGCAAATCAAAGTCTACCATGATATATTTGAATGGTACACGCAATAATAGTATTTAACTGTACATGTACTGAAAACAGAGTATTTGGGATCAAATCCCAGCTCTGACACTAAGAGATTGCATGACCTTCAGATTCAACTTTCCTTTCTCATTGTTTTTGAGTAAAATAAGGCTAAAATTAATAATGACTTCATCCTTCTATTATGAGGAAAGGATGAAGGAATGTGTGTGCACTTTACACAGAGCCCTGACACACTGAAACAATCCAACTTCTATCTAGCTCATATTTAGTTTTAATTAGTTAATGTTTGTCTTTTTTTGCACATAAGTTCCATTTGAGTAGAGGTGATGTCTATTAACTGGGTTTGGACCCTCTGTGAACTACTCTACCAGGCAGATAATGGTCTAGTTGAGTGAATGAATGAATAAATGAAGTAATATCATAGCAACAGGAATAAACTTATTGTATTTAGCCACAAAACCACATTTGGCATTTTAAGTAGGCCATAAAATTACTACTTTGAATTGTCTGTTGATTTATTTAAAGAAACCCTAGAAAATTATGAAGACAAATTTCCTTGGAGATTTTACATTAATTGAAAATGGAAAGAATGTAATAAGGCAGCTATTGGATCAAGTGAGAAAAGTCACCTGTTTGAATTTCAAACTATCTTGGAATACATTGAATTTCAACCTATGTTGGCTTCACCTAGAGGTTTCTGATACAAATATTCAGTTCAGTCTTTTGACACCCAGGGGTCAAAACCTTCCTGTAGAAGATTTGAGATTTTACGTTTCTGATTGTAAAGAGAAGAGTGTGTTGACAAAGTCCTCACTCACTGAAATGGTGGTTGCTATGTGAACTGGAGTTTCAAACTAGCCCATTGTATCTGTCACTGAGGGGGCATGAGGATTTCAACATTGTTAATCGAGTTGTTTCATGTGCCACTAAAATCAAATAGTCTTTACTTCATTTGTTTCCGTCATTGTAAAAACTTCAAGGGTGGTTTTACACTTGAGAGAACACAAAATGTCAGTTCCTAAATTCTAATACGTATGTACATTTTCAAAGTTCCCACATGACACTGGAAAAAGCTATGTGTCCTGATCCATCTCTTGTTTTTCTGTTCCATCTCAATGGAAACAATGAAGTCTAAGATTATTGTCATGAACCACAAGACAGTTCTTAATGAATACTCATATTTTATTCTATTTTTCTTATAAGTAGTTATTGTCACATTAAGTGAAGATTTATTTTTCTTTAAAATCTAAATGATTTTAAAAAATAAGCCATGTAGAATATGAAGGAATATCACTTGGGCAATTGGCATTGTACCATGGGCTGAATCTTATGCCAAATCTGATGCATGCAAGCAGCAGCTATGGTCAGCCAGTACTTAGTCTATTTTGAATTTCATACCCAGCCAGCCTAAGTCTGACAGACTTAATTTCATTAATTCAAGAAAGCTTGCCCTGTTTTCCACATGTGCCAGAAATTACCATGGTTCACTGAGATGGCTGAAATAAAGTTAGCTAAATAAACCTTTATGAAACAGAGATGAAGTGCCATGGTGGTGACAGAAACTGGTGATACATTAACTGTCATCCATTTGTTGTGATAAAAGGCATCTAATGAAAATGTTTCTACACTCTTTGCAAGTTCTTATTGTTTAAACAACAGGCCATCGGCATAAGAAAATGTGCTGTACCACTTTGTACTCTACAGAATGACCAAATGCACAGATGGTTTGCATTATCTCAGGATGTCACATATGGCAATGTCTTGTTAAGAGCGTAGTGATGGTCTCTCCAGTTGGTTTTCATTTTCCAAGTCTTGACTTGCTGTTGTCCTCTCTTAAGCTGCCATGACAACACACCAGGATTGAGTGATGTGAACAACAGACATTAGTTTCTAGTAGTTCTGGAGGCTACAAGTGCAAGGTCAAAATAAAGGTTGGTTTCCTGGGACTTTTTTGTCTTAGTTTGTAGAAGATACATCATTAGAGATGACTTGTCACAAGACTGTCCTATTCATGAGTGAGCCTGGGGGTCTCTTTGTGTGCTGCATTTTTTCTTTTCTTGTAAGGAAGATCAACTAGACTAAAGTAAGGCACACCCTAAGAGCCCACTTTAACCTATCAGGCCTTTTAATACATTATTTCCAGGCATCTCTAAAGTCCTGATGCTGAGGGTGAATATGGGACAAGAGGCAAAACTGAGCCAAAAACCCTTGGAGATTTTTATTTCATAATATTGACATTCACAATTTCTAGTAACTAAAGCTGCAAGGCAGCATAGCTCTTCCAAATATGACCAATGACACACTCATCTTAAATTGTAAAAGCAGTTTTATGTTGAAACCACTACTTTTTCTGCATTATGTGTTTGAAAGTGGATTATTAAAGACAGCATTGAGAAGGCAGTTTCCTGACAGAATAACAAAAGTAACTAAGATTTATCAATCTATATCTCTGAATACATTTGTCCCCAGGCAGTCTGCAGGGATTCAAGGAGCCATGCTTACTTATATCCCTATAACTAAGAGTGCCAGGCATAAAGCAGTTACTCATAAGTAATAACAGCATTTGCTCAATGAATGGTTAATGGTTTTGCAGGAAATATGTTATTGGATATTATAAAACAAGGATACAGTACGCTTCAGAAGTAGCCAGCAAACTATTATAAACATGTCCTATTCTATGGACTAGTGGAGAAATATTTTTTATTGTATTGAAAAAGTGTCTTGCCACACAAAATAAGCCATCTTTGAAGGGGTAATTGTGATTTCCTTTATTTTTGAGATTATAATATAGTTACATCATTTGTCCTCTCTGGTTCCTCCATGGAAACCATCTGTTGTACCCTTTCTTGTTTTCTTTCAAATTCATGGCCTCTTTATGCATTAATTGTTGCTCAGGGTATACATAGATATGAATATATACTTTTATTCCTAAACATAACCTGCTCAGTTTATACAATATTATTCTCATATATGTTTTCAAGGTTGACCAAGTGGAAAACCTATTTACTCTACTGTCAGTATTCTTTCGTTTACCTATATGACCTGGTGATACTCTTACCTCAGCCTCCCCTAAGCAACCCTCTATCTTGGGATTAGAACCTTATTTATTTGTACTCTTTGATAGTTTCATGAAAACATATAGTGAATTTTGGTTGTTTTGTTCCTCCCAGTTTCTCCTCTAATCCCTTCTCCATACTGCTGAAACTCTTCTGTTTCAAGAGTGGAAATTGTTGGTTTGTTTGTCTAAACCTTATCCATGTATCCATGATTGAAAGCAACTGAGAGTTGTTGACAAGGAAATGAAACAGCTAAATCCAGGCAGAGTGTTATGGGGGACAATCGCTTGTGCATGACTGATGGTGAAACTAGAACCACCAGCTTCTATTAAGCTATTACCTTATAGAAAAAGATAGCAAAAACACTTCTAATAGAAAAATAAGGCATCTCTATTCGGCAACTCTCACTGAACCTGGGATGTCAGTTTTCATTGTAATGTTATTACTAGTTAGTATTACTATCGGTGCTCAGAGAATAATCCTTTAAATTTTTGTACATGTGTTCAGAGTTTGGGGACTTGTGGTGCATAGGTGTGAATTTGGCTTCATGTGTACATATGATGATGAATGCCTTTCTTGAATGCGGTCCATGTTATATATTGAGCCAGACTCTTTAGCTGAACCATGACCCCAAAACTCTTCATTTCTACTGGTCCAATTTGGTGGACTTCCTTTTTCTACCTCTGATGTACTAGGATTATAAGTGGGTCGGTCACTGTGGTCATCTTGCTTTTAGGTTACTTCAGGAATCCAAACTCAGGTCCACACTCTTATGTAGCAAGTATTTTAACTGAAGAGCAAACTTCCTGCTTGAAACTTTGATTTTTTTTTTAAGTTAAATTGACACCTGTTTAGATGTTATCAGCTTATATGAATGATAAACTTACAAAAATTAAAATGTTGGTTCCAATTAATTTCCTTTAATCCTGGTAAATTATGCCTTTAACATTCTCACTACAACTGTGAGAGGTTTTTGTTTGTTTGTTTTTCTTTAGTATAAATCTGTATTGCAGCTTGCTGGAGAGACACAGATATGAGTGTCGGTGGCATTGTGATTTAGTGGGATTATAAACAAGTAGCCTTACCTTTTAGCAATGACCTTTATGGAACCATAATGATCTTGGTGAGAGTATGGAAGGGCCAAGGCAACGCGTAATCAAAGAAAAACAAGGTCCCAGCCAAACTATGAACAACCACATTAAATAAAATGTCTTAGATACAAGCTTTTGAAGAAATATCCACTGTTAGTATGGCAGAAAAACTAAACTGTACTTGATACTTTCTGTAGAAATTGTGAGGGAAAATATAAGGAGTGAGATATTGATGCGTGGATCTAGTACACCACAGGCAAAAGGATTTGTCCTGAAAACATTCAGATGGAGACTGGGAGGACGGCTAGAATGCTGTCTCTTCTTACCTGATATAGTGTTCAACAAAACATTTCTTTATTTACTTGTGAATGGAGTTCAAAAGGCTAAGCTCAACAATTCACTGAATTTCATGCCTCCTGAAGGCCATTTCTTTTGTGTTCTCAGGTGTACAATGATTTTGCATTATCTCCTCACATAGGCACTTCTTGTGTCTACATAGAAGCACTGCCTACCCACTGTGTCCTCATGAGAGCTATACCTACCCTTTTCCTCACAAAGACACTACATTTTCCTGTGGTCTTCACACAGACACTGGTAACTGCCTCCTCATTATGTCCTCACACAAGCAATGCCTACTTACATCCTCACACAGACACTGCCTAGTTGCATCCTCAATAGGTACTGTCTAGTTACATCCTCAAACAGGTACTGCCTAGTCACATCCTCACACAGGCACTGCCCAGTTACATCCTCACACAAGTACTGTCTAGTTACATGCTCACACAGGCGCTGCCTAGTTAAATTCTCACACATGCTCACACAGGCACTACCCAGTTACATGCTCACACAGGCACTGCCTAGTTACATCCTCACACAGGCAATGCCTAGTTACATCTGCACTTAGTTGCTGCATTCCCACTGTTCTCATATAGGTTTTTCTCTGTGAGTATCCCTGGGTTACTCTCTGCTCTGGAGTTTCTTTCCATATTAGTACATTTATTATATGAGGCTAAGGCTGGCCCACATGTCTTGATTCTAACTTAAACACCTTGTTAATTGTCTTGCCTTCAGAAGCATCTCCATGCTGATGTAATAGTTGTTACTACTCCATATTGAAATTTGGAGAATGCACACAATGCAATAGAACTACTTGGTATCCTATTTGCAGATCATCCTGTCTTTCTAAATTGATTTTTCACATATGTGGTTTTTTTTTTTTTTTTTTTTTTAGCTAAGCTTGGTGGGTCCAAAGTACTTGAAAACATATACTGAAGATTCTTATTCTCACTTACACTAACATATTACACACTTATAATTTAGCATACCTTCACCTAGAATCACTTAATGATTGCCTGTGTTAGATGGGCTTTCTTGTCACTGTGAAAAAAAAAAAACTCACAGAAACAACACAAAAAGGGGTTTATTTTGGATGAGAGTTTTGGTTTCAGTCCATCCTAGTAGGCAAAGCATGGCAACTGGATGGCTTGAACAATTCTGCCATGGATGTGGGATGTCACAACATGATTTGCTCTTATCATAGTGGATCAGGAAATGGACAGCTCAGACCAAATCCAATATGATTTAACCTTCAAAGCTTGTCCATGTGAACTGGATCTACTAGGTAGCTAGCACCATGGTCCCAGCATTCGCAAAGGAGCATCAGTGGCTTGGGCTTGGTATTCAAATGCATGAGCCCATTGGAGATATTTTAGATTCAAACTATAGTGCTCTTTTCTTTATATTTATTCTTCTCTCATACAGTACAGTCTCCCCTCCCACAAAACCCTAAGCTAAACAACCATAAGATGTTTGCAAAGGGCATAGAGCAGACTCACACAGGCTTTGTGATTTCTATTTCTGTCGCTTTGAGTCCCTCTGAGCCCTGCTTAGTTAATTCTGTGGGCCATTTTCTCCTGGTATCCTCTACCCCTTTGGCTCCTATACTCCTCCCTCCTTCTCCTCTGCAGGATTCCTGTAGCTCTGCCTAATGTTTGACTGTGCGTTTCTTAATCTGCCCCCATCAGCTTCCAGTGGACACAACTCTGATGACAAATGGACTAGACAGCAATCTATGAGTATAACAGAATATTATTAGGAATCATTTCATTGACTTTTATCTAGTCATGTTTGATTCATCCCTATGTCTCTGGGATATCCATCCTACTATTTCTGGTCAACTAGGCCATGTAAAGCATGGACTCCATCTCCTGGAGGTGGACCTCAAGTTAGACCAGTCATTGACTGGCCACTCCCACAAGTTCTGAGACACTATTGTCCCAAAACACTTTACAGACAAGACAGATTGCAGATAGATTTTGTAGCTGGGTTGGTGTCTTATTCCCAGCACTGGAAACCTTTCCTCATTATAGAAGATGCCCTGTTCAAATTCTGTATCCTCCATTGCTCAGAGTCCTTACTAAGTTCATGGTCATAGATTCTGGGAAATTTCCATTGTACTATCAAACTATGTTTAAATTTATCCTCTTCTCATGCTTTCCTTTTCTGGACATACTGGTTATCTAGTGATTAGATATTTAGTGAGTAGTCAGTCAGGCTTAGATTGTATCTACCAACTTCTTCATCTTCTTCTGTATTGTAGCTTTGGTTAACTCTGCCTTCAGAATCCAGCACAAATCTCTTTTTCATTCCTTATCATTTCATTGCTGTGACCAAACCCTTTATTTTATCTATTCTTGATGCCCACTGTAATCCATCTTTGAATTCTGATTTGTCCTTGCCTTCCTCAGTGCATGAATTTCTTGGTTTAAACTTTTTCAGTGGCTTGAATTGCCAAGGGTGAGCCCTACTAAGGAGCTCCCAAGACAGGTATTTCCTCTTCTTATTCCCTTTGTATGCTGAGTTGAGGACACATCTACTCCATCTACTTTGATCCCTGACTATGTCACTCAGATTCCTTTGTTACAGCTCATGCAATATTTCTGCTATTGCTCAAGTGACCATTTCTCCCCTAGCTCTTTCTCTCTCACCCACTTTGCCCTGGTGAATTCCTGTTTATCTGCTATTGTTCACCAGTTACTCACTCTTGTTTATCCTGGAGAGTTGTGTCATTTATAAGACTGCTATAATTATTTGTTTTGCTGATTATGTTCTATGCTCCACTGAAAGCATCTCAACAAGACAGTTTCCTAATAGTCTGTTAATGTTTAGCATGCTAGTAAATATTGTGGGATTGTGAACATTGTGGAGTTTGTGCATGAGTTTCACTGTCACCAATAATTTCATCTTAGAAAATTTGAACATGACCTAAAATAAGCAAATGCTAGTGCAGGTTTGTGGTGTGTGTGTGTGTGTGTGTGTGTGTGTGTGTGTGTGTGTGTGTGTG
>JANHMN010000012.1:55456076-55554233 GCA_030674055.1 Rhabdomys pumilio
ACACACACACACACACACACACACACACACACACACACACACACACATGCCAGAGGTTAACATCAGGTACCTTCGTTAATCCCTCTCTATCTTATTTTGAGACAGAGTCTTTCAGTGAACCTGGAACTTACTGTTTTGGCTGGGTTAGCTGAACTGCAAGCTCCAGGGACTGCCTGTCTCCAAGTTCCCAGTGTTGGAATGACTGACATTTAGCTACCACATTCTTTTTTTTAAATGTGAGTTCCAGGGATTTAAAATCAGGCCCTGATAGTTTCGGGACAAATACTTTATTGATGGGGCCACTTCTCCAGCATCCTTTAGTTCACTTTTTAATGGAATTATAGTAACATAGTATATAGAGCGAAAGATTAGAAAGTAAACCCCATTGTTTGCTAAAGTATGATTTAGTTAGGATAAAGGAGCTTATTCTTAAGAAAGACCTAATAGCACTATTTAGGTTCCTCCCACACCCAGTATTTTATAATTTACTATTGGAAAGGTTCCCAAGCTTTATTATACTATCATTATAAACACATCAGTTAAGAAGATGCATTGTTTGCTATCGGGATGTTTCTTGGCATCAGTAGTGGTTTTATATTTATTAAAAAAATTCAATGTATATCATCTGTTCTTTTTTTCTTTTAAATGAAAAATACACTTTTAAGCCTTTGGGCCTTTATTAATTTCTTTATGTGAGAAATCTTACCTTTTTCTTTACACAAGCAAGCATAACATTAATAATTTAAACATCAAGGAAATAGGACATAATAAGCATTTGATGTGTATTTGTCAGAAGATATAGCATAATATTTACCTTTTAAATATTGATGTCAGAGTCTATAAACCACATTAAAGAGAATAGTTTCAGGTTATTTCTGATGAGATGGAATTTCAAATCACCAAAGCAAATCAACTGAATCCTTCTGTTGGTAGTTGATTTTAGATCTCAGAATATTATTCCTGTTCATACTAAGGGTTCATGTTACAGATCATAAATCAAATTTTCTCTAATCCTTTAAGTGTCAAACAATTCTTTGAGAATAAGCCAAGTACTTTTCTCTTTTACATAATGGGATATGAGTTCAGATAAACATTGAGGAACATAGATAGGAAAGAATTTTTCATTAAAGGAATACAAAAGAGTTGAACATGTAACATTTTCATAAATTCACTCCGGCTCAGAATGCAGAAACAGCCAGAGAGCAAGGCATAAAACGTTTTTCATAAGCAATAACAAACATTGTGCAAATAATCCCTCCAAGGCGTGCCCTTCACCCACATAATAAAAATGTAACATTAAAAATAGTACAACACGAATAAAGAATCACGTATAAGCTTGAATGTGATTTTCTTTAAATAAGTCCTCACTTTGTGGTTCTCAGGGAGCCTTGTTTAAGAAGAAACATCACTGACTTTCAAATAATAGTATTACCTTTTATCAATAGCAATTTATCTTTAACTTTAAAATAATGTATTTAGAGGACCTCTCTGTGCTTGCAAGTTAAATCTGGGGTCAACCATGCATCGCATTAAGTGTCTGCTTCCTCTCAGGTAATTTGCACATTGATTTGCAAAGGTAAAACCTATGTACATCTTTTCCTCTGACTTAGCACTTATGTGTAATGAGATAACATGTTTTAGAAAAGAGTAACTTCAGGCCATTATCAAAATTCTATTGCATGCTTCACTGTTAGAAATTGAATTTTTAAAAACATATTCAGAGTTTTGATTTCCTCTCATACAATAATGCACCATTATAAAAGACAACAAATAGACAAAGAAAGCTTTGGGACTTTTTAGTCTCCCAGACTAAGAATAGAAACAAGCCAGGCTAGTGATGGAATATACAAGGTAATGATATGATCCCTGTTCATGTTCAGAACCACAGTACCCCTGTCTGGGAAGGTAAATACACACGTGGGCTTCCAAAATCAACTCACCTACTTTATCTAGAGCCTCACAAGGCTTTTTGCAAGATTTCCAAGTCAAAGACAGATAAAATCATAAAAACCAGTTTGCTACTGGTTTTAGGAAATGTCTGCTTTCCATGAAGAAATGATTGTAGGACATACAACCTTGTCAAAGATGATGAAATGCCTAACCCATGTGTATTTCAAGGATGCCTTATGGAGGCATCATAAAGAGACAAGGAGCTAAATTGAAGGTAATTTAAAAAAGAAAAAAAAAGCAAGCACACCATAATACCTAAGACAAGGATTAGTACAAAACAATTGTACTTTGAGAATGATCCAACGCATGGTCTTAACTTAAAATTGACATCATAGAATTCTCTCTTCGCTAATTTCTCCCTTTGGTACCAATGAGAATTAGTTTTCTTTCTTTAATTGAATTAGAATTATATGACTCTGGCCCCCTTTTTCTTTCAACCATTTCTAACTACTTTTCTTTAAACTTTCACAGAACACTCTACTGTCTTTTTCTTGGATTATTATTGATTAAAAACATGCACACACATGCACGTGAGTGCACACATGTGTGGGTGTGTGTGCATACACACACACACACACACACACATACACACACACGCACACGCACATGCACACGCACACGACCATGAAAACTAGAATAAAGGGGAGAAATTTTCAGGTCAGATCCGGCTTGCATCATCTATGTCTTGTGTCCTAAGTATATAATGTCTTCAAAATTTAGGGGTCAACCTTCAATCACTGAGAAACAACCAAGGGATACATTAGTAAACTACATTGCTTTGAAACCAACCTGACCCACCATTAAAAATGAAATTTCTTGTGCTGGTACTGGGTTTATGTTAGTATGTGGTTTTGGTGGGGAGTACTGTAAGTCCATTTAGCTTAACTCTCTCTCTCTCTCTCTCTCTCTCTCTCTCTCTCTCTCTCTCTCTCACACACACACACACACACACACACACACACACATACATACAAACACACAAACATACATACTTATATGTACTCTATATAGTTTTAGGTAAATATAAAGCAACATGATTCCTTGAGGCTGTATCAAACAACTGACAACTGGGATAACATATAACTAAGAGGTTTCTGTACAACTAAAGAAACAATCAATTGAGTGTAGAAAAACCCTACAGAATTATGGGAGATAATCTTTGCCAGCTATACATCTAACAGAGGCTTACTATTCAGAATAAACAAAGTACTCAAAAGACAAATGAGTAAAAAAAAACAAAAAACAAAAAACAAACAGCATCAAAGCAGAGAGTTCTCTGTAGAACAGATGAAAAATAACCAAGAGAAGATTCAAAAGTAATTCATCATCTCCAGTAAATAGAGAGATGCAAATTAAAAGAATTTTAAGAACTCATTTTACCCCAGTCAGAATGGCTAACTTCAACAAAGCCACTGAAAAAAGTGGAACCCTTGTCCACTGTTGGTGGGGATGTAATTGGTGTAACTAACTCTGGAAATCACTATGTTAAATCCTCAAAGAGTAAAATATATCTACCTTATGATCCAGCTGTACCATTCCTTGGCATATGCCCAAAGAACTTGACCTTCTACCTCAGATAAACTTGCTTAGCATTGCACATGGCCTCTTATTCACAATAGCCAGAGAATGGAAGCAACCTAAATGTCCTTCAGTGGATACATAATGAAAATGTGGTACATATACCCAATGGAATACTGTTTTGTTGTAAAAATAGAACAAAACAAAAACAGAAAACCTAAAATAATAAAGTTCTCAGGTAAATGGATGGACCCAGAAAAGATGAATTGACTGAGGTACCGCAGACACAGAGAGACATGACTTGCTTGTCTATGGTTCCTAGCTCCAAATCCTCAGATGTGAGTATACAGCATGGGGTAATCATATTAACTAGAAAGTAAAAGAAACCATAATGGAGTAGGGGTCTTGCAGGAACAAAGCAGGATATAGATGATATGAAGTGGGAAATGGAATAATGGCAAAGGAATTTCAGCTGAGAAGGGTAGAGGGAAGTCAATGTAAGAAGGAAAAGGGATGACAAATGATACCAAGGTTGTTTGCTAAAGCCCCAGGGAATCATATCAATTGTTACCATTTTTCTGTTGTTATGCCAAGTGAGAAGCACTTTGAGTGTCTTGCTCTCTGTTTTCATTTTTGCCTTCCACAGAGGCTGAGTACTCAGGAGAAAGGAAGGAATAGCAAATGATTGGTATGAACAAGTGATTGAAGATTACGCACATGATTAATTAGGACACACACAGAGAGACACGGGTGGGGAGGGAAGAGAGAGGGAGACGGATAAATAGATAAATAGCTCATTAAATAAATAATGAAAAGAGAGCTAAGCCCATTCTTATTTGCTTATTATATCATAAGAAAAAAATGGAACCTTTCTGACAGCTCAATTCAGAAACTGAGATGGTTATTTCAATTTTTTAAAGCAAATCTTATGTTTTAGGAGAACCATCTTTTTTGTTGATCACCAAAGTTTTAGAGGTATGCCTTTTGATAAAGTTTCCTTAATGAATTTGGATGGGATGGTCTGAGAGAGGGCCCCGTGTCATCAAGATCCTCTGAAGAAGGCACATCTGGAGCGAAAGAGGGGCTCTTGGGTTCTTCCCCCCAAGATCTCTTGTAAAGATGGATAGAATAGAAACTGATGAGATACTAGTCTGAGCAAGCTATTATAGAGTCTGGAGTCTCTCGCATTTGACTTTTCAGCTAGCAACAATTTGAGATAGAATAATAACTTAAAGTTAAATTTGAAGCATATAAAACATATGAACCGGGTCCCAGAATCTTTTACAGTATGATTTCAGACTACTGAGTAGTGAATAAAGTTTTTTTTTTTAAACCTTTAGAATAGAGATACAATATCATTTAAGCAATTCTTTTTGTTTGCTTCTGTTTTATTTTAAGCCATCGTCTCTTATAGCTTAGGCTGGCCTTGACATGTTTTAGACATCCAACAATGAACTTAAACTCTTGATTCTTCTGTTTCAGACTCAGAATGCAAGCTTACATATATGCATTGCTGGGTCAAGTTCTGGCAAGTCTTAACATCTGGAAAAATTAACTTGTCTTCTACTTGAGATTTTTTTTCAGTGATAACTGAATGGTTTTAAGATGGAAAATAGGACTTGGGAGGCAGAGGCAGGCGGATTTTTGTGTTTGAGGCCAGCCTGGTCTACAGAGTGAGTTCCAGGACAGCCAGGGCTACACGGAGAAACCCTGTCTCAAAAAACAAAAAAACCCAAAAAACAAAACAAAACAAACAAACAAACAAAAAAAGAGAAAACATTAAATTAGAAAAAAATTTAGTTTTATTCACTATTTTTTTTACAAGTATTCATTTGTAAGATGGTTATGTGGAACTTAGAATTTTTCCACAGACAGGTTACACACTGACGGACAAAGCATCCCAGATTCTAGTGTACCAATAGTGTAAGTAGCACACTTGTTGATCATGGCTAACAGTGTTTTGTTGTTTGTTTGTTTGTTTTAAGGCATTGAAATTTAGTCTTTAAGTTGGAAAACTTTAGCCATGATTTAAACACTTCTTTAAAGGGCATTTTAAGCAGTGTGTGTGTGTGTGTGTGTGTGTGTGTGTGTGTGTGTGTTTGTGTGTGTATGTATGCATGTATGAATGTATATTGCATAGTTCATATGTGTATTTATATATATTAAGCAATATATATATTAAGCAATATATATATACATATACATATGTATATATATATGAATAAAAATGTTCGGTATAATTGGACATTGAGAAAAAAAATAATTAAATCTACAACTCATTTACAACTTGATCCCAAAAATGTCTAGAATTCATAAGGTTGAAAAGAAAACATGTCAACATCAAATGCAGATACGAAAGAGAATGAAAATCCCCATGGATTTTTTTTTTTTTTTGGTATAGAAATTTAAAACAATGTAGGCCTTCTCAAAATGAATACAGCAGTTTCTTTTATAGATTCAATATATTTGTTTCCTGATGATCATGGCACGAAAGGGAAGAAAACTCAAATGAACCACCTGAAACCACCAAAAGCCAAGATCCTGAGAAGTTATTTTCTAGACCAATGTAGCAGACATTTTACTGATCACTTCTATTTTAATCGGAGACCTTCAATTGGTTTTAATAACCAAACTATTAGGAAAAATATAAATAGAATAGAAACCTGCAATAGTGTTGAAACCCAACCCAGCAGTGGGTGTTGATGGAACAAAAGTACACAACCACCTGAGAGAACAGAGAACATACAGGCTGCATTTGCCATTTTCTCCACAAGCCATTTGTGAAACATTAGAGAGGCTGTTTGAAGGAAAAAGGAGGACTTTACCAGAGACTATTGTAACCACATGTAGCTCATGGCAGAGGAGGAAAGTTTCTTGAGTATTTTGTATTCCTTTGCTTACTGTAGCACTTGTTAGAGTTTGACAAGATCAAATTCTCTGGCACAAGACCAACTTTTGAAAACAAATTGTTGTGTGTTTGCTTTATGGTGAGAGATAGTATGAGGATCGAAAGAAAAAGACTGATGTTTTGTTGTAGCAGTGTGTAAAAGTTAGATAAGCCGTCTTGGTACTTTGCAATTTGGGTTTCCCCAAATACCGTCATACTTGATGTAATTGAGCATTGGGATTCTGAGAATGCTGAAGAACCACATGAAGCTATTCTTATCAGGACAAGCTCTGATGCTATCCAGTCAGCCACAGTTTGCATACTGGTCTGTTTCAATCAATAGAGCTTGATTACTGAAATTACCACCAGGGTTGGTAATCTCTTCTCTTTACTATCACATGTAATTTAACTAGGATCTCTTCTGGTACATATGATTAATCAACACACTTCTGTTCAGTCTAGGGACAGTCGGGAGGGAAGTAACCAGTTCAGGGAATAACAGTTCTGGAGTGCATATGGGTCAGACAGGACTTTGAATAGTTCATGTTCTGCATGCTGTCTACAGAAGAAAAATCAATTAATCAATTGCATTTTGGTGAGATCAGTTTTATAATAGGTATAATTTCCACAAGTCAGAAACATGGTCTTTACTATCTCTGTCCTTACACTCACTATCAATCATAGTGCATAAACTTTTTAGTACAAAAATCAACCTTCATTCTCAAGTACTTTAGCACCATAAATGGTGTGTATGGCCTCGTGGGTCATCGCTCTTAATATACTGAAAGCCTGAGTGCATTCAATAAGTGCTGGACATTGAAAGCCAAGGCTAGTCATCATCAGTTACTTGTTTCACTTTTCCTCTGAAGCAGGAGAGAAAGCCAGATTCCCAGAGCTCTTCAAGCACCCCTCCTCCCAACTGAGGGTGGGGAGAGAAAGCTTCTGCCAAAACAGATTTTTGTGCAGCTCTCCATGTCTCAGGGACTGCCAGTTTTCCCAAATCTAAAATCAGAATGAATGCACCATCTTGGAACTTTAAATCTCTGATGTGCCTTGACACTTGGAGTTACCCAGGCACCAGAGAAAGAGATAGAGAGAAAGAGAGGGAGGGAGAGAGGATGGGAGAAAGGGGGGGTGGCTCAGTAGTTGACTCTGCTTCTTCGGCAGTTTGTGCCTTTGTTTCAATCCCTTCAGTCTATATGAGGCACAATAGGGAGAATCTCAAAGTGATTTACTTGTGGCCCTTGGGAAAGGCTGGGATGTATTGAATAAAAGATTTTCTGACTTATCAAGAAAGGAAGAGATGACATTGGTTTCTAAATGTTAAAGTAGTGCTAGCAGAACCAGGTAAAACTGGGAGTGATCACAAGTGAGGAAATGTTCAAGATAGGAGGACAGTGGAGGCTTAAAACTTGTTTCCAGAATATGCTGTCCTCCTCCCAGTGATCTGCCGAATTCCCGGATTGAATTCAATTATTTTTCTTGTGAATCTAGGAAGATGGATGTGTGTTCTAACCAGACCAACCGATGTCTCACAGATGTCACCGAGAGCTGAGAACAGCAGCCATGCCTGGATGTTGCCAAGTGTTAATGTGGATATCAAGAAAAGGATGAAGAGAACATGCGGAGAGGAACGAAAATTGTGTTTAGGTAGCTAAGCTAGATAGGTGTCTGGAAGCCTGTGTCTTGGCACAATGAATTCGTTATTTCTGTGCTAGGAGGAGCTTAGTGACACTCCCTCTGTGGGGTAAAAATACACCCAGAAATTCGACAACACAGTTTATCTTTCTGTTTTACCAAAGAAACTGCTTTCGTTTTGTTAACACCACTCTGGAGTGCTTGGCCACCCAGAAGTAAAACCTTCCAACCTCTTCTTTCTGTGGAGAACTCTCCTGAGATAAGAGTAGACCCATCAATTATCTTCCTGAGAACTGACAACAAAGACTTAACTTACCATACTGAAGTGTCACCGTAATAATTGCTTCATTTGAGTAAATGCCTATTACATTTTAAACAGCAGAGACATGTCAGCAGCATAGGTCAGCATTATAGAACACTTCTTTTCTGGTGTTGGAAGCATCTTTTGGAATGAAGTTGATGTTTCTGAATCCTATCCCTATAGGTGATATAGAAATGAAGGCTTTTCAAAGTTAGGCCATGTTGCTCTGCTTTCTATTTTTACACTTCTGTCAGACCACAACCAATGAGAAAACTTTTATGTATGTGTATGTGTGCTGGTAATTTTATAGTTGCAAATTTCTTTACCATCAGCTTTGGAGCTAAGTTATCTCACTTGAATTCTGCTTTAAGTTCTAAACTCAATCTAATCATTTATTTATTTATTTATTTATTCATTCATTCATTCATTCATTCATTCATTTTAAGTTGAGAATCAATGCCAGACCATTATTCATGCTAGGCAAATTCTCTGGACAACTGAGCTGTGTCTTCAGCCCCAAAATTACCTCACTTCTACACTTCCTTCAAATTATGTTAATAAAAATACCCACTACACAGGATTTGTTTAGACAGTAAATGAAGTAATTCCTAGGAAGCTTTTAAAACATATTGAAATTCTCACATAGTGAAATCTAAACTCTTAGCTCTTTATTTTACCTAAAGATATTAGTTTACAGTTAAGAATAGTAAAATTTAAATTTAATATTCATAAATTTGAATTCACAAATTTTATTATTTAAGCTTTTTTTGCCTTGCAATTTAAGACTTGTGCATTCTCTGTATGAAATGCCAATTCTTATTAATGTTAAATCAAAATACAGCTATCCCCTATTAGCCCTGAAATAACCTATTTTGATAGAATTTTAGTTTAGTCTCATATGTGGTCTAGACACATATAAGAAGCCAGTGATCATAGACATTTGAATACACCACTCAAGGAAACATGCTTGGATTTCACCCTCTTTCATTGCAATACATGGGTCACACATTTAAAGAAAAATCCAGTCCTAATAAGATGGCATAAATAGATTCTATATTACCCGACAACCTCTAGGACTCATTTAGTACAACACTTTTAGGTTCAGAAGCATTATTATTGCCAAGACATTGCATCATTCTTGATTCTAATTTTGTAATTTACTCTCAGTGTTTTGAAATCTTCAAAGAAGTTAAGGGAAACCCTGAAAATATGATACCTTAAAATTTTCCGACTTCTTTTACTTATTCCACATGACCACTAAGTAAACCTTTCCAGTGCCCATTTCTCAAGAAAATGAAGTGCTCATTATAATTTCTGTAACTTGGAGTCAGCAAGTAGCACTTCTAATCTGAACAAAACAGTTTACACCATAGAACATAGTTCCAAGAATCATTCATAAGCTCCCAAGAACTCTGGCTACCCTGTCAGACACCTATCTGTGAATTGTCTCCTGCCAGATGATGGCTGTGGCCCTGTCACCCTGGCCAGTCCCATCAGACTCATTCACACTCTGTTAATTGGCAGGTTCCCACTCTGGGCACCTCTGTGACCCTTCTAACATTTTTTAAGGCAGATAACTTTACCCTGGACATTTGGCCCAGAGCCTGCTACTGTGAGATTTCTTTGCTCCCCCTTCCAATGATCATACTAGTTCATACCCTTCATGTTCCAGCCTAAACATTTTGAAAAGCACATTCCAAGGCAGAAACACACAGTAGCTTCACGGTGTTGGCTAGACCCTTCAACTGGACAAAAAAAGGGATTGGGTCATTGAAGAGGAGGAGGGTGAGGAGGTGAAGAGACAAGGTGTTTTCCTTGGACAGAGAGGAAGAGATTATCTTTCTCTCAGCTATTGAGGACTCAAGGAAGCCTAAAGTGTGTGGCATTTGGCTTCCAACATGATTTTGATTGTGGCAGCTATCTCAGGAGTCCTGATAACAGCTTTGGTGACCTTTGGGTCTGGAAACAGTTTCCCTGATTGAAGTCATATAAGTTCAGCTAAATTTGAATGTGCTGTAAAATGTGTTGTAACTATTTATCTGGCAGTCTGACATACAGTTGTCCCTGAAATTAGGGGTCAAAGCCCTATCATTCTTAGCCTATACTTTTTGAAATAGTTTTCTGGATGGGATTTAAGATTATGCATATAACAGAGTTATAGTTTTTATGCTAAAGTTCCTCAGGCTACAATCTTCTTTTACAGAATAGAGAATATTGTCTGGCAACTTCTTTTTTTTCTAAATATACTAGAGATAGCACTGAAAATTTCTTGAGGAATTGAAACCCGAGGAAACATAAACAGACTGATCCAGTCCCAGCAATATATTTCCCCTCAAAATTTCAGAGATGCTGGTTTAGACGAGCAGAAATCCAATGGGTCTTTTATGTGACAAAAGTGTTAGCAGAGCAACATTCCATTCCAGTGAATTATGAAGTTGGGTAGTAGCAGGAGAGGCTGGAGATGGCCAGTTTTCATGAGATCATTCTGTGTTGCTTTAAAGACTACCCTGGGCCCAACCTCTTGTAGGTACAGCTACATCTAAGACATCAGGAGCACATACAAACAGGAAAGCAAAGCCCTGGAAGGCCTCACATGCTATGTGTCACTCTTGTCTCATCAGCAATGGCAACATTTTTACTAGCAGGAGTTCAGACTGGAAAGAAGACTGCCAGGAATGAAAATGTCCAGGCTTGGTTGAACCTGAGACCAGAACTGATTTAATGCAGGCATTGTTAATGGACTAGACTTTGTGGTCTCATTTACTATAGCAGACATTTAATTACAAATGTGCCTCTTTGTGTACTTCCTAAGTGTCTGTCCACCAACAGGAAGATATATCACCTCTTCAGTGTTGGAAACTGTAAGATGATGGATTACTATTTCCTCACACATATATTTTTATGATATATTTCAATTCATGTGTTAGGTGCAGCAAGATCAACGATAAATAATAACAAAATAAATGAAATAGAATAATTTGAGCCACAGTGAGATGGTTCAGTGGGTGAGGATGCTTACTTGCTCACTACTGAAACTTACAACTGAAGGGAAATGCCCAAATGAACACCACGTGATGGTAGGAGAAAACTCACTTCTTCAAGATGTCCTCTGACTTACACACTTGCATAGTGTGTACTCACACATCCAAACACACACACAAACACAAAAATAAATAAAATATATTAAGATGTATCAAGTATAAAACATACTGTAAGTTATTTAATACTTATTAACTGCTGACTTCTGAAAGATTTTATGTGATGTTTTTGAAGGATAATTGGTCTGGAGAATTGGAAAACACAGAAAGCAGAAAGAAAAAGTGTAGTTAAGGGGAGAACTATTATGTAAGTCAATTTTCTCATTTGGATTCAGTTTAGTACCTGAGACTACCTCTAATTTACCTTTTGATATGTAACTGGAAAATGTTATCATCAGGCAACTGTCATCCCACCTGACAGCTATAAGCCCGTTCCACTGGAAGAAATCCTAAATCCATACTATGGATTCCATCTATGGTGTTCACACCAAGCACTCACTCATTACAGATATGAAAGTATAATGCATTAAGGCAGATGAACCGATTCTGGTATATTAGGCAGTGAACAATCTTGCCCAGGAGGAAGGGTACTCAGGTTTTCCCATCTAACTCACCAGGATATAATTTGAAATAGGATATGTTAGTGAAATGTTTGAGATATCAAATGTCTTTATTGAGAGAGGCATAACCGGGTATTGGAGCCATCTTTAGCAAAATAAAGTGTGTTGTGCAACTGAGTTTTTTTAAAATAGCATATTTTCACTTAGGGCCCTCCTCATCTTATCAAATAGAAGTAGATTGTACTTCAAACCCAAAGTAAACTTGCTGCAAGAAATATGATAATATAAGGAAGGAGTGACATTTGTGTTCGTATTTGTCCCTTCAGTGATCATTGCATATAGAAAATTTGATGATGGATCTCTTTCCAAATAAATTTAACCTCAGATTTATTACTCTCTATACAGCCTTCCAAATAATCACTACCAATCAATTCTGATAGACATATGTGAATTGACTTTTAACCAGTCTGTATATAAGTAGTCTCAGAAACCATGTTATTGGAACACTATTCTGTCTTTACACTTGCCTGGAGGCTATGAACAAGAATAGTCTTAGAACTCTTGTCCAGATACTCATAATTTCTACTGGACAATAACTTTGGAACTGAATCTTTAGATTTTCACAATGAAAATGACTGCTCCATAGAGGAGTTGAAAAGCTCCCTGCTTACTCTGGACCTAGTGTTTTCATGGATAAATTCAAAAGACTGGAAGTAAAACCTTCATGGTTTAAATATTTCCTTATAGACTTTTTTTTAGAGTGAGTTTAAATTTCATGAAAGCACCAGGTTTTGGTTTAAGCAATAATTACAATTTATGTGCAAAATATATAACATTATATAACTCTTCTACAGACCCTAATGGTTGAATTAGTAACGTTAGAATCAGTTATGCTTCAGTGATGAAGACCCCAAATTTTGGTGGCTCAAATGATGATTACTTCTTCACTAAAAATTTCTGCAGACTTTGGCCAGCTCAGTGACTACTAACATGTCCCCTCTCCCCCTGAAGTTACTACTCTTATTGTTTTTACCTTTTGATATTACAATCACTCTATTTCATAAAAAACAGCATTGTTATTTTCCACTATGATGTCACAGTCTCTTCAACATCTTTACTTAAATTATTTTCTCTTTTCCACAATAATCTTAATGCCAGGAAATAGCAACAATTTTCTTTTTTTGTTATCTCATCCAGTACACAAACTAGAATTTTACATAGACTACCTAGTCTGTAGATAGATTAGACGTTCTAAAAGTGCTTAATGAATAGTTATTTGTAAAGAGATAAGTAAGACCTCAGTCTAATGGTGGGCTGTAAATATCTGCATCTGTCTCAGCCAGCTGCTAGGAGAGCCTCTGAGGGCAGCTCCTATCTTCAAGGACAACAGAGCATGAGTAATAGTGTCAGGGTTTGGTGTCCATGGGATGGATCCCAAGCTGGGATGGAAGAGTTAGAGGAAGAATTGAAGGAGCTGAAAGAGATGGCAATAGAAAGGAAGACCAACAGTATCAATTATCATGGACCCCTGGTAGCTCCCAAAGACTAAACCATGAACCAAAGGGCATACATGGGCTGTCTGAGGTAACACCTCCCTAAGCACATATGTCCCACATATGCCTTGCCTGGCCTCAGTGAGAGAGGATGTGACTAATCTTGTAGAGACTTGATGCCCCAGGGAGGGGGATACAGTGGGAGGATGTGAGGTGCAAGTGGAAGGGTGGGTAAAGGGGGTGGGTGTGGTAGGGGTGGGGGGAAGCAACCTCTCAGAGGCAAAAGGGAAGGGTGATGGAATAAAGAACTCTTGGAGGGGAGGCTGGGAAGGGGACAACGTTTGGAATGTAAATAGATGAAACAATGAAAAGATAAATAAATACATACATAAATGCATAAATCAATCAATCAGTAAGGTTTCCGGTCCAAGTGGATCAAGAACCTCAACATAAAACTGAAAACACTAAATCTAATAGAAGAGAAAGTGGGATAACCTTTAATGCATTGTACAGGAGACAATTTCCTGAACAGAACACCAGAACACCAGGCTCTAAGACCAACAGTTGAGAAATGGGACCTATGAAACTGCAATGCATTTGTAAGACAAAAGACACTGTCAGCAGGACAAAACAGTAGTCTACAGAGTGGGAAAAAATTACTAACTCTACATCCAATAGAGGGCTAATATCCAAAATATATAAAGAACTCAAAAAGACTCCAAAACAACTAATAATCCAATTAAAAATTGGGCATAGAACGAAACAGAGAATTCTCAAAAGAGGAATCTTGAATGGCAAGAAGCACTTAAAGAAATGTTCAACATCTTTAGTCATCAGGGAAATGCAAATCAAAACAACCCTGAGATTTCTCCTTACACCAGTCAGAATGGCTAATATAAAAAACTCAAGGGGCAGCACATGTTGTTGAGGATGTGGAGCAAGGAGAACATTCCTCCATTGCTGTGGGAATGGAAACTTGTACAACCACTCTGGAAGTCAATCTGTTGCTTTCTCGAGAAAGTGAAAATAATTACTCCCGAAGACCGAGCTATCCCACTCCTGCGCATACACCCTAAAGATGCTTCATCATACCCCAAGAATATATGCTCCACTATGTTCATAGCAGCTTTATTCATAATAGCCAGAAACTGGATACAATCCAGATGTTCCTCAACTGAAAAATGGATACAGAAAATGTGGTTCATTTACACAATGGAATATTATTTAGCTATTAAAGGTAAAGACATTATGAATTTTGCAGGCAAATGGATGGATGGAACTAGAAATATTTTTCTGAGTGAAGTAACCCAGACCCAAAAGGGCAGGCATGGTATTACTTATAAGTGGATATTAGCCATAAAGTACAGAATACTCATAATACATCCTACAGTCCCACAGAAGTTAAACAAGAAACAAGGTCCAAGCAAGGATGCTTAAATCACACTTAGAAGAAGAAACAAAATAGTCATAGAAGGCAGAGGGAAGGAGGGCCCTGGTGCGGGGAGAGGAATGGAGGGCAGGATCAGGTGCCAGGAGATACAGGAAAGAGGCCCAGAGTGCCAGAAGAAAGAATGGATATCCACAGTTGTCTTGGGTAGTCGGGTAGTCAGTTGGAGAAAACCTCAAGGAAGTAGCAGAGACCTGAGATAGGGGAGATTACCAGGAGTCATTGCGGATGATTTCAGCTGAGATGCTTAACAGTGGGAGCATGGAACCTGAAGAGGCCACCCACCTCCTCTAGTCAGGCAGGACCCCTGGTGAAAAAATAGGGACACCAACTCACCCACAACACTTCCAAGTCAGAATTTGTTCTGTCTAGAAGAAATGTAGAATGGAGCAGAGACCAAAGAAAAGATCAGCCAATTACTAGCCCAACTCAGAACCCATCCTATGGGCAAGCACCAATCCTTAACATGATTAATGTCACTCTGTTATGCTTGCAGACAGGAACCTAGCATAACTATACTCTGAGAGACTCTACCCAGCAGCTGACCGAGACAGAAGCAGATACCCACAGCCAAACATTAGACAGAGATTGAGGACACTTATGGAAGAGTTGGGGGAAGGATTGAAGGTCCAAAAGCACATGGGAGCCTCACAGGAAGACCAACAGAGTCAGCCAATCTGGATTACTGTGAGGTCTCAAAATCTGAGGCCACCAACCAAAAAACATACATGGGCTGGAACAAGGTACCCCAGTATGTATATAACAGATAGACAGCTTAGTCTTCATGGCTACCTTGTTTGGTCTCAGTGGGAGAGGATGTGCCTAATCTGGCAGAGACTGGATGTACCAGGGTGGGAGGATAATAGGGCAGGGCAGGTGTGGTTTCAATCCTGTCTGAGGAGAAGGGGTGGGGGATGGGAGGAGGGACTCGGTGGGGGAAGGACCTGGAGGATAAGTAGCATTTGGAATGTCAATAAATGAATAATAAATTAATTTTTAAAAAAGATACCAGTATTAAATGAAAAAAAATGAGTAAGGATGAATAGACCAATCTGTAAGCTCCACTATGTTTCTTCTAGCACAACTGACATCGATTGAGCCCTTGCTTTATTCCAGGGAATACATAGGTATTGTGCTAAGGTTTATACTAAGATTAATTCATACAACGAAACTATAAGGCATACAATTCAAACTTTACATGAGAGACATTGGAGCCCTGAGAGGTTAAGCAGCTCGCCCTAGGTTATCCAGCTAGACAGCAGCTAAACTGGAATTGAAACCTAAGATGAGTCAACTTTAGTGATTAAGCACAGTTGTGTGCACCTTCACCAACTTTAACAGCAATATAAAAAGACTGCAGAAGAAATGAGCCCCAAAGTACAAGGAGAAAAGTTGACAGAACTTGGATAACTAAAATTTTAGGATAGGTGATTCCTGTGTTAATGACATCATATTGACTAAGGCTGCACAGTTTTTCAAAACCAAAGTCAGAGGAATCTACTGCACCCGGAGGAGTGAGAGGATGGCAAATTCTAATTCTAATGCCATTTCATATTTCATTGTCACACTTTTAAGGAAAATTAAAACAGATCATATGCATATTAAGAAATTAATATTTTGCTGGACATGGTACTAAATGTGCATAACCTCAGAATCCTGGTTGCTGAAATAAAAATGTTCTGAGTTTGAGTATAGCCTGTACTCCATGGTGAGAACCAGTCTGAAATAAAAGAAAACAAATAAAAAGCTCACAAAAGTTCAGTGATGAAAGATTTATTTTCTTAATTCTATTAGATAAAAGACATGAAAAACTATCACCTTTAGAAATTAGACTCTCGGAGGCTTGAAATTACGCCCTCTGGAATACTAGGGTGAACCAATCTGTAAATATAGCTTCTGATTTAAGCTGGAAAAAAAACCCCAGAATTCTGTTTTAATAATGTATAACTAAGTTTTTAATCCTTAACTCTGCCTTTGAAAGTTTATGGGCAGAGATTAAAAGTGCAATGTGTATTGACTCTAACCACTGATGATGGTTCTTGCATGAACTTGCAGTAAAGATATTAATAGAAGGTAAATTATATCCATTATGCCAGCATCTCTATTAAGAAGATGGTCTTTAAGCTAATAGTTAGCAGTCAATGAGATGTGGGTAATTGAACAATTTAGTCTAAGGCTACAGCTTTGGCTTATGTCATTTTAGTGTGACAGTTTGACTTAATGATGTTCTAAATGACCTCTTCTGGTGATACAGTTTGAGAAAATGCATGGCAGTTTATGGGAACTGTAAAGATTGATACTGGCTTTACTCATGATGAAAAACATATCTCCTCATATTTACCACTAGGATATACAGGGGGAAAGTCACGTATGAGCAATGTGTTAATTACTTTTAAAGTTTTCCATCAACAGATTTTCACATTCACCTTGGTCCTTTCTGCTTTAATCCAGTCTTGATGTGCAGCTATTTGATAAGAAATTGCTGTTGCTGTTTTGGATCTGTAATAAGTACCCTCACCTTCAGATGTTAAATCACACCTATAATAGCTATAAGGAATGTCCATCAAAGTTGCTGATAAATCATAGTGAGGGGAACAGGATGAATGACTGAAGCATTCCTTGGTTGTCAGGTCCTTGGAGTTCAAACACTAACGTGTTGAGCACTGCTGAACTCTCAATGCCTGGGCACATCACTTGACCTTCCTGTGTTTCCATTTCCTTATCTACAGAACCAGGCTAATAATACTGATTGACCTCATAAAGTTTAATTAGACCATTGGGAAGTTCTTTGAAAATGCCAAAGTATCATTTGTTGACACTTAGCTTTGTGAAAGGTTTGTGTTTTTAACACACCGTGCCTTGAGGATGTGTCAGTATGGCTGCCAACTTATTTTCCCACCATATCTCTTTTTGGCTCCTTTTGAAGTCAATGGGAATTAGGCTGATTGAAAGCACTGAACAGGAGCTTTGGGTGTACATTGTGTTTTGTGGTGTGTTTGTAGAGGACTGGACTCTTTCTGTACAGAAAAAGCCATACTTTATTCTGGAAAGGGAGTTTCTTGATCCTCTGTGTATTGGGAATAAATGTTGATTCTTCATTGAGCTAAACCCCAGAGGAGGAAATATTTGGCAAAGATATTTTAAAAAGTTTAAATTATTTGACAAAAATTAAACCATGTTTTAGAGAACATAAAGGATAATAGGCTCCTCCAGGGTACGATTAGTCCTTGTACTTTTTGTACAGAATACATAGCTATTTTCCATAATTATTGTTAAGTAAATGCATTAGGAGTAAGCAAAATTATTATACTCATATAATTTTAGAATACATTTTGTGACTTTTATACACTTTCCATCATCTGTTAGAGCAATCACCAGAATAATTTTAATTTCATCTATAGAAATGTGTTATGTGACATGTTTTTGCTTAAGGCTTAAAAACAATTATAAGAATTCCCATCACAAAGTTGCATATATAGGAAAATGTTACCATAACTTCATGACTCTCTTTTTATATCAATTTAATAGTTGATCTGTATTTCTATTTTTTCTTCAGGTCCTTTTTTAAAAAATAACCTTCTGCCACAGTAACTTTTCTTGAACACCACTTTGTTTCTTGAAACATATAGCAATTTTTTTATTTTACATGCACATGTATGCATATGTATACACAGGCACACATACACACATATACAGAGTAGCCATTGGGAAGAAAGAGGGAGGGAGAGAGAGAGAGAGAGAGAGAGAGAGAGAGAGAGAGAGAGAGAGAGGAAGAAGGAAGAGGAGAAAGAGGAGAAGGAAGAGGAGAGGAGATGAAATACAAGAGGAGAGAAGAGAAGAGAAGAGAAGAGAAGAGAAGAGAAGAGAAGAGAAGAGAAGAGAAGAAAGAGAAGAAAAGAGAAGAGGGAAAGAAAAGATTGTATTTCCTCCAGAAAGGCCAAAAGTGATGATGAACAACTCCATAGTGACAAGAAGCCCAGGATTTAGTTTACATTTTCTAAGTACTTTTTCCCCACAAAGGAGTCATTTTATAAAGTGGAATGTGAACAACTAATTTTTAAAATTGAAAATAAATTCTTTTTCTCATACAATATATCCTGGTTATAGTTTTCTCTCTTCATACTCTTCCAAGTTCCTCCTTCCCTCTGATCTCCTCCAGACCCTCTTGCTTTCTGCCTTTCATTATAAAAGACCAAGCTTCTAAGACATAGTGACCATACATGACAAAATAGAACGTAATAAGATGAAGCACAATCTTTCATATTGAAGTTGGATGCCACACCCCAACAGGAGGAAAAGAGTCCCAAGAGCAGGCACAAGAGTCAGAGATCCACTTGTTTTCACAGTCAGAAGATCAAAAACAAAAGATACTAAGCTGGACTGGAGGCTGGAGAGATGGCCCAGTGGTTAAGAACACTGTCTGACTGTCTGTTCTTCAAGATGTCCTGAGTTCAATTCCTAGCCACCACATGGTGGCTCAATACCATCTATACTGGGGTTTGATGCCGTCTTCTGATTTGTACATACAGATAGAGTACTCATGCATAAAATAAATAAGTAAATATTTTAAAAGTATATCAAGCTAATAGCTATAATATATGCACAGAGGACCTGGAGTAGATCCATGCAGGTCCCTTGCTTATTGTTTCAGTCTCTGTGAGCTCATATGTGCTTTGCTTAGTTGATTCAGAAGACCTTGTTCTCCTGTTGCTCCCACATTCCCTCTGACTCCTACAGTGTTTCTGTGTGGGGTTACCTGAGCTCTGAGAGTAGGGATTTGATAGGACATTCCATTTAGATTCTCTCTTTGCATAATGTCTAAGTGTAGGTCTCTGTAGCTGTTCTTGTTTAATACTGGAGCTTGTCTTGTCTCTCTGATGATTACTCTATAAATAGACACTGATCTGTGAGCATAGCAGCATAAGATTAGGAATCATTTAATTTTCCTCTTTTTCTTGAGACCAGTAAGGTTTCTCTCTCTCTCTCTCTCTCTCTCTCTCTCTCTCTCTCTCTCTCTTTCTTTCTTTCTTTTGTCTTTGATTTTTGGCTTCCCCCTGCCCCTTGGGGTTCTGGTCTATCTAGTCTTTATTTCATGGTTATCCAAGCAGTGTTAGGTTTCTACTTTGAGTGGGTCTTAAGTCAAATTAGACATTGGTTTGTTACTCCTACAAGTTCTGTGCCACCATTACCCTAGCATGTTGTTCTGGCAGGGCAGATTGTAAATCATATGAGTGTATGAGTGTTTGTGTCTAGTCTTACTTGTTATGCCATGTTCAGTGGATATTCTTGGGAGGCCTTCTCTCTTCTGAAGAAAAATAGAAGAGGAGTGAATCTGGAGGAGAGAAAAGGTGATGTCGGCCTGGGAGGAGTGAATAAAGGGAAAACTGTGGTCTTGATGTGTTGAAAACAAACAAACAAACAAACAAAAAAAAAAAAACCCAAACAAATTTAAAAGGTTTTGTGGATTAGTTGGTTCCACATTTCTGTTTTGGTAACCTGCAAAGTACCTTCCCAGAGACAGAGACTAGAAAGTAGGGAAGAAGGTTCCATGTAGGCTCCAGCTCCACATTTTCATGTTCAATGAGTTCTCTGGATGTTGTCCTTGGCAACGGGGATCCCTATTTTCAGTATGAGGGGAGAGAAATTTTTGTCTTAACATCTGCCTGGGTTGTTTTGGAATTTCCATGTGGCCAACTTAGCCAACAACTTAGTTGAACGCAACCCAGTCTCACCACTGGAAGACATTTTAGGCTTCATGAGATGGCTAGTTGAGAGTTTCTTCCCAGTTACTAGGAGTGCTTATTAGAAGCACTTTCACAGATTCCAGGAAGTTTATACTGTAGTAAGTTTCATCACCACTTTCCAAATGCCCCTCACCCCAGTTCCAGCCTTCTCCCTCCATCCCATGTCCCAACCTGATTTTTCCAGCTTTCATCTTCAACTGCCCCCAGTCAATGCACAATATCTATTCTATTTCCCTTCCCAGGGAGATCCATGTGTCCTTCCTAGACCCCTCTTCTTTACCTAACTTCTTTGGGTCAACTTATTAAAACTTCATTATCATTCACATAATGGTTAATATCCACTAATAAGTAAATTCATACCATATTTGTCTTTCTGGGTCTGGATTTCCTTACTAAGGAAGATTGATTCTAGTTCTGTCCATTTGTTTGTAAATTTCACATTGTGATTTTTTTTTTAACAACTGAGTAATATTCCATTGGATAAATGTACCACATTTTGTTTATTTACATTTCTGTTGGGGGATGATCTAGGTTGATTCCAGTTTCTGGCTATTATGAATAAAGTTACAATGACCATGGTAGAGCAAGTGTGCTTGCAATACGGTAGAACTTCCTTTGGGTATATTCCCAAGAGTGTTATAGCTGGGACTTGAGGTAGATCTATTCACAATATTCTCAGGATCCGTATTAATTTTCATGGTGGCTGTACAAGTTGCATTCCCACCAGCAACGGAAGAGTGTTTTCCTTGCCTTGCAGTCTTTACAGCATGAGCTGTCTCTTGTCATTGATCTTATTTATTCTGACAGGTCTAAGATAGAATCTCAAAGTAGTTTTGAATTTTATTTCTCTAAAGAATGCATAGAACATTTCTTTAAATATTTCTCAGCCATTTGAGGATCCTCTATTGAGAATTCTGTTTAGATTTGTAGACCATTGTTTAATTAGATTATTTGGTTTATTGGTGTCTAGTTTCTTGAGTTCTTAATATAGTTTAGAAATTAGTCCTCTGTCAAATGTGGAGTTTGTAAAAATGTTTTCCCATTCGGGAGCCTGATATATTCTCCAATTGACAGTGTCCTTTGCCTTACAGAAGTTTTGATTTTCATGAGGTCCCATTTATTTACTGCTGATCTTCATGCCTGTTGCTAATGGTGTACTGTTCAGAAAGTCATCACCTGTGTAAAAGCATTCAAGGTTATTGTCCACTTTCTCTTCTATGAGTTTCAGTGTATCTGGTTTTATGTTGAGGGCTTCGATCTGCTTGGACATGAGTTTTGTGCAAGGTGGAAAGTATAGATCTATTTGCATTCTTCTACACTCAGACATCCAGTTTACCCAGTATCATTTTTTTTCAAGAAGCTGTCTTTCTCCAGTGCAACATGACTTTCATTTTGTGTCTTCTTTTAATAATGTTCAAGTTCTATTTCTATTGTGTAGTACCTAGTTATAATGCTGCAATTTATGTCACTTATTAGGGATCGATTTTTGTCTCTCTACATTTATATGTTGAAGTAGTAATGTATAGTACCTTAGGAACTGCCCTACTTTGGGTTATTATTGCTATGATAAACACCATGACTAAAAACAAGTTAGGGAGGAAAGAGTTTATTTGGTTTATACCTCTACATCCACAGTACATTACTGACAGAATCCAGGACTGCAACTCAAACAATGTGGAAACCTGAAGACAGGTGCTGATGCATAGGCCATGGAAGGGTGCTGCTTTCTGGCTTGATCTGCATGGTTTTCTTATCTTGCTTCCTTATAGCATCCAGGACCACCAGCCTAAGGTTTATCCCACCCACACTAGGCTGGACCTTCCCACAATCACTAAGAAAATTCTCTCTATAGACTTGCTTACAGCCCATTTTTTTAAAAAATTATTTATTTATTTGTTCCCTTTACATCCAGATCACAGCCCCCTCTCCTCTCAGTCCCCCCTCACATGGCCTTCTCCTGTAACCCTGAGAAGGAATAGGCCCCCTTGGTACAAACCTACCCTAGCAGATCAAGTTTCTGCAGGATCCTCTCCCACTGAAGACAGACAATGCAGCCTAGTTAGGCGAATAGAATTCACAGCAGGCAACAGAGTCAGGAAAACTCCTGACTCCAGTTGTTGGGAAACTCACATGAAGACCAAGCTGTATATCTGCTACATAAGTATAGGGAGGCCTAGGTCCAGCTCTTGTATGCTCTTTAGTTGGTGGTTCAGCTTCTGGAAGCCCTTAAGGGTCCAGGTTAGTGGACTCTGTTGGTCTTCCTGTGGAGTTCCTATCCCCTCTGGGTCCTTTAATCCTTCCACTAATTCTTCCACAAAACTCTCTGAGCTCTGTCTAAACTGTTGGTCTCTACATCTGTTTTGGTCAGAGGCTTTGTGGAGCCTTTCAGAGGACAATTATGCCAGTATTCTGTTTGCAAGCATTTCAGAGAAGCCCGATCTTTTAGAGGCATTTTTCTTTTCAACTGGGATTCCCTCCTCTCAGATAATTCTAGTCTGTGTCAAGTTGAAATCAAATTAACCTTCACAAAACTCTATTTAAAAACATAGAGTTTACAATAGACATTAAGGAAATATAAGATTTTAGGCAATTATAATAAATATTCTTTCAGGAGAAGGAAAATTTTGAAATGAAGGCATGGGAAAAAGAGAACTATTTTCAAACCAAAGAAAGATTTATTTGAAGAAGCCAGTCCTACTGAAACATTAATTTTGGAGTTCTAGTTTGAAGAGCTGAAAACATAAATTTTTATTATTTCAGCTATGGAGACAAGAATACTTGATAAACAGACTATTAAACATTGTGATTAGTACCAAAAAACTTTATGCTCTTATTTCTCTAGCAATTTGACTTTTTCATTATCTACCTATACCAAAAACATTGCTGTCTCATTTAATAATTTTTCTGTTACTACACTATTTACAGAAAGACTGATGATTCTGCAGGATCAAGAGGAAGACAAGAGTTGGAGACACACAAGACATGGGCATGCTATCTTTCCCTTTAGTTTGTTTCAAATGTTTATAGGCCTTTAGATATAAGATGATGAAGACAGACATCTTTGAGAAATTAGGGAAAGGCACTCCTTTCATTAATGCTTGGTAGGTAACAAAGAGCGCCAGAATTCATGTTCAGCTCCATTCTGATTTGTATTTGAGTTGAGATTATGTTTAGAAGTTATAAATATACTATGAGGTAGACTCTATATGTATTTTTGTTGATCAATTCTCTCTATACTGACATGATTGGGGCAAGTTCCATGGGTGCCCATATTCTTTACTTTGAGTTTGTTATTGAATCTGGTTCTTTAAACAATAACTAACAACTTAATCACATTAGCTGTGATTACTTTTAAGAGACCATCAGGCCTGTGTACCACTGAAGTGCCCTCTGAATAGTAGGTTGGGAAAGGGTCTTTGGATTCACACCTGAGAATGCAGTGGCTCCTACCAGCTTTTTGAATGCAATTCTATTGCATTGCCCAAGACCTGAGCAGGTGTTCTTGAAGGTATGAGAATGTAGTATACAAACTGGGGAAACATTAACTGATGGGACTTTATGAGGCTATGGGGAATCAATTATACATATCAGGCTAGATTTTCTAGTGCAGCTGGTTTGGGGTTACCTGTGCTGCTCCTGTAGGCAAGCCCTCACCCATACTTTGCTAGTAAGCCCAATATACTCCTTGAATATTCAAACTGAACTCTGGTAAAATTCTACTTTGTTTTGGGGGGTATGGATGAGTGAGAGGATTGGTAATGGTGGGGGGCTTATAAGGAGGCAGTAGAGATTATTTTATTCTTTCTGGAGAAATAATAATTATAACATTTCTAAATGACAATAGCACTACCTATATTGTCTGGTTTCTGTCTTCAGTCTTGTTTAGTATCCAAGGTCTTTGCTAGAAATCAGGCCCTACTCTAAGAAACAATCTGTTGCATCTCCCAGCATGGCAGCTTGTGTAGCATTTGCCAGCTTCTCTACCAACTACGGACATTCATATACAGCACCTGTGTTTCCAAATGGAACATATATCTCAATATCACTATAACCCCAGACATGCTTTTGCCTTGTGATGATATGAACCATCGAAAAGTGCACATATCCTGCATCCAAATGCCAGCCTGAAACAATCGAGGCTTGCCAGTCTTTGGAGAACTTATGATTTTGACTATGACTTCTCCCCTTCTGGGCTAATACCATCACTAACTTAGGCTTTTTGTACCTGTTCTACCTGTGTTCTTACTGCTTTTAATCAAATTAGATACTTCATGTCAGCATATTTCTTTTTTTTTAATTTTAGAATTTTTTTTAATTGGGTATTTTATTTACATTTCAGATGCCATACCCTTTCCCCATTTACCCTCCCTAGGAAACTCCTATCTCATGCCCCCTTTTCGTTTTTGCTTTTATACAATTTTTTAAAATGTTAATCAAAGGCTTTTAAGTATGGTAATGCTCAATCAGAAGTGTAACCCCATACCCAACCTAGATATGTAAACTATCTTTGACTGGTGGAGATATGTGAACATCTGCCTCCATGCTCCCCCTCTTGTTCTCTCTCTTTCTCTCTCTCATCGCCTAGCTTCTCATCTACTTCATCTTCTCCTCTCCTTACTCCATCTCTTCCTCTTGGTGCTCCTTCCCCCTTAGCTCCTCCTACATATCACCCTTCCTGTTAAAATAAAACTTTTCTCTCAAAATACAATTAGAGCATAATTATTCCTATTTGTACCAGTGAGGTACAAGATAGTCTTAATACCCAGTCCATCCTTTTGTTGTCATGTCAGCATATTTCAACACTGTTTCACAATTAGTTCTATGCAGAGATAAGAAATTCTTCTTATGATATGAAATCAAGGCAAAGCCCAGCTCCCCTTCCTTATAAATATTATTCTCTCAGAATATATTCTTCCTTTGAATTTCTAAAGTATTTTCATATACATATATATATAGTATGTATGACTATGAAACATATATATATACATATGTATATATATATGTGTGTGTGTGTGTGTGTGTGTGTGTGTATTCTGAAAATATATATGAGCTCACATTTTCTTCTCAATTACATCACATGAATTTTCCTTTAGAAACTTTGTTTTGAAACCTTGGCTATGTGCTTTCATTGAAAATGTATTTCAAGCAAAGCCAAATATAAAACCTCAAAGAGGTTTAAAGCAAAAGACATCCATTTTGTCTCGCTGCATTAGTTATGCTCTTTGAGAACACGTTTCATGTTTAGGTAACACCGGTGTGTTTTGTCGTATTTCTTTCACAGTGCTTTGAGATGCATGAGCTTAAAGTTTAATGTAATTATGCTTGTTAGTGGTTTTCACTTTATATGTATGCTGAAGTACTGCTTCAATTTTATGAGCTTGGTTGGTCACTGAAATGTATTTTCTTTTGGATTTTAAGATTAGTTAATAGTTGAATTTGTGTAGTACATTATTAAATCTGCCTATGCATGTATACCTTGAATACACATGGGAACAACTAACAAGAAACATCAAAATGTTAATGTAATTAAGAAAGCAAGTCATGACTGTGGAGCAATTGTTTGAATTCCTTCTATATTTATATGTACAATTTTATTTTGTACATTCAGATCCTCGTTTATAATTAAAAATACTAGATAGAATGGCATCTAAAAGAAGAGCATTTCAAAATACACCTCTTTCTGTGTTGTCTCACCTGGCTAATATTTGTTCCTGAGCGTCTGACTCCATTGTCTTTCAGTATTTCTCTGTATTTTTCTTTTGTCTTTTTTATCCTTAAATTGGATCATACAAGAAGAGTATCATGATTAAGCAAATATGCAGAGGCTCAAACATGAGAGATCAAAACAAAAGACCAGTAAAAACAAACAAACAAAAACTCCCCAAAACCAAAAGGACAAAAATAAACAAACACACCACGACAAACAAACCAAGAACCTAAACATTCTATTTTAACAGTGAGAGATGCTGAGATATATAAATATAAAAAAATATATATACATATATATATATATGTATATACATATGTATATATATATATATATATATATATATATATATATATATTTCTCACTTCTTAGTTTGAATAATAAGATTGTTATGTTATTGTTTGCAATGTTTTAAATTAGAAATTAGTCCTTTGAGAATTTTCTATATCATCTTTTGATTAAATTCACTTTCCTCTCTTAACTTTTCCCCAGCAAACTCCTGCTTCTCCGTTCTCTCAAATTTGCTTGTGTCTTTTCCCCGCCAAATATTACAAATATATTTTGTGTTGTCCAAGTTATTCTGGGTATTATTACATTGTATGTCCATCTTGAGTCAGGAGATGGTCAACACATATGTACCAGTTGTTTAGAAATTTAATTAACAGAGGCCTGCCTGCTTCTCACTTAATAGCGCATTTCGTCAAGGCAGAAGAGGTTGGGCCATCTTTCTAACTAAGAAGTAAGTACTCAGCTATGGCATGGCTTCCTCTAATACCTCATTGCTCCAAATTAGTCACATTAATTCAAAACCTTATTTTGAGTATCAAAAAATGTTTTTTTTTATTGGAAGAAGTGATAATTTATTCTACCAAAACAATTGGATCTGCTGATAAAAATTAAGTCTTTCTAGGTATTTTCCAGTTAAGAATAAAATAGTTAATTTAAACAATTGTTTTATTCTTTAATCTTCTTTTTCAGTCCAGTCTTCATCCCCTTTCTGTCTGCTCCCTGACTGCTCCACATCTCTTATACCTCCCCCTCTTCTGTCTCCAAGAGGATGTCCCAACCCTAACCTCACCACCCAACCAGACCTCCCCACTCCCTGGGGTCTCAAGTCTCTGGAGGGTTAGGTGCATCTTCTCTCACAAAGGCCAGACCAAGCCCTCCTCTGTTGCATGTGTGTTGGGGGGGGGGGGCTCATATCAACTGGTGTATGCTGTCTGGTTGGTGGTTCAGTGTCTGAGAGATCTTGGGGAGCTAGGTCAGTTGAGACTGCTGGTCTTCCCATGGGGCCATCCTCCTCCTAAACTTCTTCCAGTCTTTTCCCAATTCAACCACAGGGTTCCCCTGCTTCTGTCCATTGTTTGGGTGCTAGTATTTGCATCTGATTCTTTGAGATGCTTGTTGGCTCTCTCAGAGGGCAGCCATACTAGGCTCCTGTCTGTTAGCACAACACAGCATCAGTAATGGTGTCAGGACCTGGAGCCTCCCCTTGAATTGGATCCCAATTTGGGCCTGTCACTGAACCTCCTTTCTCTTAAGCTGCTACTCACTTTTGTCCTTGCAGTTTCTCTAGACAGGAACAGTTCTGGGTCAGATCTTTTAACTGTGGGATGGCAACCCCATCCCTCCACTTGATGTCCTGTCCACTGAAGGTGGAATTCCCATTGTAGAGCACTTCATCCAAGGTCCCTCCCTTTGAGTCCAGAGAGTCTCTCACCTCCCAGGTCTCCAGTACATTTTAGAGGGTCCCCCTATCTCCTACCTCCCAATGTTGCCTGTTTCCATTCTTTCTGCTGGTCCTCAGGGCTTCAGTCCTGTTTCCCCTCCACAATACCTGATTATATTCCCCTATTCTCTCTAACACTTCTACCACCAGATCCCTCCCTCCCACCCTCTTCTCCCTCTACCCATGATTGCTTTTTTTTCCCTCCCAAGTGGCAATGAGGCATCATCACTTGGGTCCTTTGGCTTGTTAACCTTTAGTTATGTGGACTGTATTCTGAGTATTCTGTACATTTTTTGGCTACTGTTCACTTGTTAGTGAGTACAAACTATGCATTTCATTTTCTGCCAGAGTTACTTCACTCAGGATGATATTTTCTAGTTCCATACATTTGGCTGCAAAACTTAGGATGTCCTCATTCTTAATAGCTGAGTAGTATTCCGTTGTGTAAATGAACCACAATTTCTGTATCCATTCTTCCGTTGTAGTACATCTGGGTTGTTTCCATCTGCTAGATATCACAGATAAGGCCACTAGGAACATAATGGACCATGTGCTTCTGTGGCATGGTGGGGCATCTTTTGGGTATATGCCCAAGAGTGGCTGAATCTTCAGGTAGATCTATTTCCAATTTTCTGAGGAACCTCCAGAAAGATTTCCAGGGTGATTGTATCAGTTTGCAATCCCGCCAGTAATGGAGGAGTATTGCCATTTCTCCACATCCTCACCAACGTGTGCTGTCTCTTGAGTTTTTGACCTTAGCCATTCTGATTGGTATAACATGGAATCTCGGGGTCATTTTGATTTTCATTTACCTGATCACTAAAGATTTTGGACATTTCTTTAAGTGCTTCTCAGCCATTCGAGATTCTTTTGTTGTGATTCTCTGTTTAGTTCTACTCCATTTTTGGTTTGTTTGGTTCTTTGGTGGTTAGTTTCTTGAGTTCTTTATATATTTTGGATATTAGCCCTCAATCAAATGTGGGATTAGTGAAGTTTTTAACCAACCTGTAGGTTGCTGATTTGTCCTATTGACTGTGTCCTTTGCCTTGCCAAACCTTTCCAGTTTCATGAGTTTCCTTTATTAATTCTTGATCTTAGAGTCTGAGCCATTGGAGTTCTGTTTAGGAAACCAATGAATTCAAGGCTCCTACCCTCTTCTCTTCTGTTAGATCCAGTGTATCTTGTTTTATGTTGAGGTCCTTGATCCACTTGGATTTGAACTTTGATCAAGGTGACAAATATGGATCTATTTTCATTTTTCTACATTTAGACTGCCAGTTAGACATTTATTGACAATTATTATAGCACCATTTATTGACAATGCTTTCTGTTTTCCACTGTATATTTTTGTCTTCTTTGTGAAAGATCAAGTGCCTGTAAGTGTGTGGTTTTATTTCTGGGTCTTCATTCTATCTCATTGATCAAGCAGTCTGTCTCTGTACCAGTACCATGCAGTTTTTGATCACTATTGCTCTATAGTGTAGCTTGAGATCAGGGATGGTGATTTCCCCCTGCCATTCTTTTATTGTTAAAAATTGTTTTCTCTATTCTGTTTTTTCCCCCAGATGAATTTGAGAATTGCTTTTGCTATTTCCTTGTAGAATTGTGTTGGGATTTTGATGGGGATTGCATTGAACCTGTAGATTACTTTTAGTCGCATGGCTATTTTTAATATGTTAATTCTACCAATCCATGAGCATAGGAAATCTCTCCATTCTCTGAGGTCTTCTTTGATTTCTTTCTTGAGAAAATTGAAGTTCTTTTCATACAGATCTTTCACTTGTTTATTACTTATGACTATTGTGAAGGGTGTTTTTTTTCTCTAATTTCTTTCTCAGCCCATTTATCATTTGTATAATGGAAGGCTACTGATTTATTTGAGTTAATTTTCTATCCAGCAACTTTGCTGAAGTTGTTTATCCACTGTAGATGTTCTCTGGTAGAATTTTTGGGGTTGGTTATTGTATACTATCATATTATCTGCAAATATTGTTACCTTGATTTCTTATTTGCCAATTTGTATCCCCTTGTCCTTTTTTGTTGTTTGATTTCTTTAGTAAGAACTTCAAGTACTATATTGAATGGATATGGGGAGAGTGGGCATTCTTGGCTTGTCCCTGATTTTAGTGAAATTGCTTCAAGTATCTCTCCATTTAATTTGATATTGGCTGTTAGCTTGCTGTGTATTGCATTTACTATGCTTAGTTATGAGCCTTGAATTTCTGATCTCTCCATTACTTTTAACATGAAGGAATGTTATATTTTGTCAAATGCTTCTTCAGCATCTAATGAGATGGTCATGTAATTTTTTTCTTTGAGTTTGTTTATATACTCGATTATGTTAGTGGATTTTCATATATTGAACCAACCTTGCATCCCTGGGATGAAACCCACTTGATAGTGATGAATGATGCTTGATGTGTTCTTAGATTCGCTTTGCACGAATTTTACTGAGTATTTTTTTTTATCTGTATTCATAAATGAAATTGCTCTAAAGTACTCTTTTTCTTGGGTCCTTGTGTGATTTAGGTATCAGAGTAATTGTGGCTTCATAGAACAAATAGTGTTTCTTCTGTTTCTATTGAGGAATATTGGTTTTAGCTCTTCTTTAAATATCTGGTAGAATTCTATACTAAAAACATCTAGACCTGACCTGAGTTTTTTTTTTTCCTTTTTTTTTTTTGGATGGGTGGTTTTTAATGACTTGTATTTTCTTAGGGGATATGGGCCTGTTTATATAGTTTTCCTGATCTTGATTTAACTTTGGTACATGGTATCTGCTTAGAAAATTACCTATTTCATCTAGATTTTCCAGTTTTGTTGAGTATAGTCTTCTGTAGTAGCATCTGATAATTTATTTGAATTTCTTCATCTTCAGTTGTTATGTCTCCCTTTTCATTTTTGATTTTGTTGACTTAGATACAGTCTCTAGGGCCTTTAGTTAGTTTGGTTAGGGGTTTAATCTATCTTATTGATTTTCTTAAACAAACAAACAAAAAAAACCCTTTTGGTTTTGTTGATTCTTTGTATCATTCTCTTTGTTTCTGTTTTGTCATTTCTGCCCTAAGTTTGACTATTTCTTGCTTTGTACTCCTCCGGGGTTTGTTTGCTTCTTTTTGTTCTAGAGCTCTTAGGTTTGCTGTTAAATTGCTAGTGTAGGATCTCTCCAATTTCTTTACCAGGGCACTTAGTGCTATCAATTTTCCTCTTAGCACTGCTTCAATAGTGTCCTATAAGTTTGGGATGCTGTATCATCATTTTCATTGGATTCCAGGAAGTCTTTAATTTTTTTCTTTATGTCTTCCACGAACAAATTATCATTGAGTAGAGAGTTGTTAAGATTCTATGGGTATGTGGGTTTTCTGTTGTACCATTATTGAAAACCAGCATTAGTCCATGATGATCTGATATGATGCATGGAATTATTTCAATATTCTTGTATCAGTTGAGGCTTGTTTTGTGACTGGTTATGTGTCAGTTTTGGAGAAGGTACCATGAGGTGCTGAGAAGAAGTTATACTCTTTTCAGGTGAAAGATTCTGTAGATATCTTTTAAGTCCATTTGGTTCATAACCTCTGTTAGTTTCACTGTGTCTCTGTTTAGTTTCTGTTTCAATGACCTGACAATTATTGAGAGTGGGGTATTGAAGTTTCCCACTATTATTGTGTGGGATTCAATGTGTGATTTGAGCTTTAGTAGTTTCGTTTATGAATGTGGGTGCCCTTGCATTTGGGGCATAGATATTAAGGATTGAGAGTTTCTCTGGGTGAATTTTTTTCTTTGATGAATATCAAGTGTCCTTCCTCATTTCACTTGATTTCTTTAGGTTAAAAGTTTAATTTTAGGGTGGCAACTCCAGCTTGTTTCTTGGGACAATTTGCTTGGAAGACATTTTTCCAGCCTTTTACTCTGAGGTAGGTTCTGTCTTTGTTATTAAGGTATGTTTCTTATATGCAGCATAATGCTGGATCCTGTTTGAGTATCCAGTCTGTTAGTTTATGCCCTTTTAAAGGTGAATTGAGTCCATTGATATTGAGAGATATTAAAGACAGATGATTGTTAGTTCCTGTTATGTTTGTTGTTGTAGGTGACATTATTTTCATGTGATTCTCTCCTTTTGCCTTTGTTGTGAGATGATTAATATTTTTTTTTTTCGTTTGGTGTAGTACCCTCCTTGTGTTGGAATTTCCTTCTAGAATCCTTTGTAGGGCTGGATTGATAGATAGATATTGTTTGAATTTGGTTTTGTCCTGGAATATTTTGGATTTTCCATCTATGTTTATTGAGAGTTTTGCTGGGTATAGTAGCCTGGGCTGGCATTTGTGTTATTTTAGGGTCTGCATGACCTCTCTCCAGGTTCTTCTGGATTTTAGTGTCTCTGTTAAGAAGTCTGGTGTAATTCTGATAGGTCTGCCTTTACTTGGCCAATTTCCCTTGCAGCTTTTAATATTTGTTTTTTCTTATATGCATCTTCTGTTTTGACTACTATGTGACAAGAGGATTTTCTTTTCTGGTCCAATATATTTGGTTTTCTGGAGGTTTCTTGTACTTTTGTGACCATCTCTTTCTTTAGGTTGGGGAAGTTTTCTTCTCTGATTTTGTTTAAGACGTTTTTGGGCCCTTTAATGTGGGAATCTTCACTCTTCTCTATTCTTATTTTTCTTAGATTTGGTCTTTACATTGTTTCCAGGATTTCCTGGATGTTTTAGGTTACGAGATTTTTATGTTTTGAATTTTCTTTGACAATTGTGTCAATATCTTCAAAGGTATCTTTTACTCCTGAGATTCTTTCTTCTATCTCTTTTACTCTGTTGGTGATGCTTACATCTATAATTTCTGACCTCTTTCCTACGTTTTCTATTTCAATGGTTGTCTTCTTCTTCTTCTTTTTGACTGTTTAACAATGTGAATTTTATTTCCAATATAAAAGAAATATTTCTTGATTAAAGGGTGGGGGAGGTTAATGTTAGAACTGATCCAGGTGGCCTTCTTTTCTCCCCACTGCAGGGTCATCTGCCTTTGCTTCTGAGAGGTGCCTGGTCCATGCTGCATGGAAGTGAGACATCCCAGTGACCCACAGTGGTAACAAAGCTGGATCACATTGGCAGCCCACCAACTAGAGTGTCCTCAGTAGTACTAAGATTCCCCAGAGCTTGACCTGCTGGGCTCTGTCAATCATCCACATCCATGGAGGATCTCTCAGGTGTTCTCAGCGTTATCGCTCTGTGTGATTCTTCTAAGTCTTACCCACCAGGATGCTCCTGCAGAAAGAAGGTCAGGTCTTCCAAAGGCTGCCTGGGGCTTAAGTCGGCTGTGGACTTCTTAATCACTGTTTTTTAGTGTGCATGCAGGTGCACTCTCACATGATATGTTTAACTTGTGTTAACATGGAGAATGTCTGTCCTTATGTACATGCACATGCATGCTCAACTTTATGTGTACATAGTCTGTGTGTACACATGTACTTCAGTCTCAAATGTCAATTCACAGGTGCTGAACATGTTGACATTTGGACACAGGGTTTTGCAAGGGTATCAAAGTTGAAATGCACCTAACTAACACCTAAATGTCTAACTGGATGGTGGTGGCACATACCACCTTTAATCAGGAGGAAGAAAGGAGGCCACTCATTAAGTTCTGGGACAACCTGGTCTACAGTCAGGGTTCAATATAGAACCACTGTCTCAAAAAAACATGAAAAAAAAGTGAAGTGTAGTTGTCTCCATCTCAAAGTGCTAGGTGACAAGCTTCAGCAGCATGCTGGCTCTTCTCCTTGCACTCTGGGGAGTAAATTCAGATCTCAGATGGGAAGCAGATACTGTATGCACAGAATCATTGTCCCAGCCTTCTTGTGCTTCTAAATCTTGCCAAGCCTGTAGATGTCACACTCTTGTCTTGCAGCCCAGCCAACTCTCATCAAGAACCAGGAACAGCAAGCAGTGTGTCTATGCAACTTCTTCCAGGGACCTTCCCAGGCAGCTCAGGTATGAAAGGAATTTAGTTTTATAGGTCCACACTGCTGTGTACAGGGGAGGAACTCAATGCTCACGATAGTTCCAGATATGAGTCACAGGAAATGATTACTGCACATATGGATGCCTGTTTTTCTTCTCTCCAGCAAAGAGGACTTCTGATTCAGGGGCTCCTGAATATGTGGCTGTTATGAGACGCCATGTCACTTTTCTCAGATTTGGGCACTGAGATTTGTGGTGTGGTGTTTGCTTTTTAAAAAGATTGTCATGCATTCTAGACTGGCCTCAACTCTGTGTAGGAAGAAGACCTTGACTGTCTGGTCCTTTTTTTTATTTTTTTTTTTATTTTTTATTGGATATTTTATTTACATTTCAGATGCCATCCCCTTTCCCCATTTCCCCTCCCTAGAAAACCCTTATTCCATGCCCCCTTTATCTTTTTGCTTTTATACAATTTTTTAAAAACGTAATGGTTGTCTTCATTTGTGTTTTCATTATCGTTTCTACTTTCACTTTTAGGTTTTAGACTGCTTTGTTTCTTTCCTTCTCATGTTTGACTGAGTTTTCCTATATTTCCTTAAGAGATTTACGTCTCCTTTTTAGGGGCTTCTACTTGTTTACTTGTGTTTTTCTGGGTTTCTTTCATTGAGTTATTTATATCCTCCTTAAAGGACTTCATTTTCTTCATAAAATAGGATTTTAAGTCAGCTTCCTGATTTTCAGGTGTGTTGGGGGTATCCAGGGCTTGTTGTGGTGGGAGAACTGGGTTCTGATGATGCTTATGATCTTGCAATTACCTCTCACCATCTGGCTATCCCTGTTCTTAGCTGGTCTGGGTGTCTCTGTCTGTTGCCTCCCTCTTGTGTCCCTGGGTTGCTGCAGGTCACCTGGGAGGCCCGTGGCCTTGGCTATAGCAGATCTCCTGAAAGTCTTCAGACTGTGGTGTCTTTGGAGGGGCATGTACGCTGGTGACCCATTGCCCTAGCTGCAGTAGATCTTCTGGGAGGCTCTCAAACTATTGGGTCTTCAGAGGAGTAGTCAAGCTGTTGCCCTGTGTCTAGCTGTTCTCTTGGTGGGCCTTCAGAATGAGGGGTCTGTTGCTCTGTGTTCAGCAGAACTTCAGGGAGGCTTTCAGACTGTTAACTCCTGGGATGCCATCAGACTGTGTTGCCTTCAGAGGATCAGACAAAGTGGTGATCTGCCCAGGCATAAGGCACCAGTCAGAATGGCAGTGGAATGTGGGGAACGGGGGTTTTGGGGGGTGATGGGTCCCTCATTCACTGGGGTCTTTCAGATTCCCAGAGGATGTGGCTGTTAGGGAAGGTGCCTTATCAGTTGCCCTGTGTGCAATGAACCTCTTGGGAGGCATTTAGTCTGTGGTGTCTTCAGAGGAGCAGGCAAGCTGATGATCTGCATGGGTAGAAGGTGCTTGCTGGAACACATCAAAAATGTTTGATGCATAGCACCAGAGACAGTTTGTTTAAAACTGTTTCATAACTTGCATAAGAGTATCTAGTACATTTTCTTCAGTGGTATGAACTACATCTTGACATAAAGCAAATCATAGACAATGACTTTCCATTAAACATATGAACTTTGTGTCACAAAAATGAGGATATGTTTAATATCTTCACATTAATAGTACTTAGTGAAACTGTAGATAAGATGCAATTAATTGTGAACATAGTGTTGAAAGTATAGCTTCTTATGTATTCTAGATAATTTAAACAGGGAGATAAAGCCTGGGGATGTAGTTCTATTGGTAGAGTGCTTGCCTAGCATGCACAAATCCCTGTGTCCAATCCCCAGACAATGTTTACTGAATGTAGAGCTACGTACATGAAATTGTAGCATTCAGACTATATGGGTGGTAAATCAGGGGTTCAAGGTCATCCTCAGCTACATTGTCCTGGAATATATTACTCTCTGTTTCAAAGAGCAAAAAGAAGAGAATGACTAGGGATATTGTTTGAGCAAATATTTTCATTTTGTGTTGATTAATTTTGAACATAGATTTGAAAGATATAATGTCTTTAAGGTAAGCCATTTGACAGGCAAAACAAGAACATCATAAAGCATTAAATGTTTGGAATGAATGTGTGATCAAATATTTTTACATTTAATATAGAAACCCAATAATTTAAAGAGCTGCATGAGATAAAGCAATCATTCAATGTAATGAGAAAAATATGAAACTCCAACAAACCCATACAAAAGTTAAGAGCACAGCTAGTTTTCTAGGTCATCTCAATGATATACTTGGCTCTGAAAGCCAGTTTTTTTTTTGGATCTATCCTTTAAAAGTCCTTCAAACCCTGTCCTGATATTTTCCCATAACCAAAGGGAGTGCCTTAGATAAAGTGCTGAGAGAAAGGAGCTCACTGACCCTTTCCAGTCATTTTCAGTTGAAATATTTTCAGTGACCCTGTCAAAGGAAAATAAATTTTGCATCAATAGGTTTAATAAAAAATAATAAATGACCGTATCACTTAGTTTTCCTCCTGCTAAGTAGATGTCTTTGTCCAATCTATGACTCTGAAAGTGTTTTCCTTTTATGGAGGCAAGTGAATGATATCATTTATAAGGTTTAAGCTGTCAAATGTGCTGTCATTAGCCCACTAATGTATGTCTGTGGGGGAAACTTTCTCTTAGCTGCTGCTGTTCATAAACCACTCGGTCTATAGTATAGTATTTTATATTTTCAACAGAGCACCTCTTGTATATTGCAGTTCTTTTCTGATTCTGTTTCTATGCTCTACTCCATTCCATCTCAAGTATGGCTCATGCCAAACTTTGTGATATATTTATTTCTCCCTCTGTAATAACAGCAATGATATGAAGGTATCAGATTACACTGCTAAGTTAACAGGAGTCATTTAAGGAGGGCCATATTTGACCTTTCTCTCCCTGAACACCCCCTTTAGTTCACTGAGAAATGCTTGCATTCAGATGTGAGTACTTGTTAGTTGACAAATTAAAATCCTGAACAATAGAAATTTTGCATTGCACATCATTGGTTTCTGAAAGCTAGATAAGAAACATTCTAGAAAGAAATAGTAGTTATTTGGCAAAAAATCTTTCTTTGGTTATGAGATGGGAAGATCGATGGAGTATTCAGGAGTTTGTTTCAGATGTCAGGAACCGCAGCAGAGCATACTGACACTGGCAACAGTAACTGAATCCATAAGGCAGAGTTCAGGCCTGGATATTCTAAGAGTGGTGGTAAATACTATGGTTCCAGTACAATAGAGAGATGAGAATGCAGAATAGAGAGTACTGAAAGAATAAAAATTATTTTCAGATTGCTCTTAGGGTATTTTGGGGACCAGGTCTTGATACATTTGAACACTGGGACTAGCATTTATTATGAGGAATCAGACACTGCAGCAAATATAAATTATGAGACTCTCTAAAGGCCAGTGTAGTAATGCAAACAAGTTTTTCCTGAAGATTTTTAGAAGTCAGAATGAGGGATAAAGGTAAATGAGGATCCGGGGAAATTGTGGTGGTAGATGTTCTTGTCCCAAATATAGGATGCAGAAGTCATGCATGATAGATGCCTCCAGACAATCACCAAATTTTCTAATAGCACCCCAGGTACAAGAAATATGCATTGAGTATAGTTAAAATATGCATCTGCATTCTTTTTAATAGATTCCCAAAATGGTGGACATGTAGGTTTCATTTGGAAGTTGATATTTAGATTTTATTGTATGATTCAAAGTTAAAGAAAGCCAATCAAAGATTAGAGTAATTTCTGATACAAGGATATTATCACTGGAAAAGAGCTTGTTCACATATTTTCTTAACATGTGTAATTTTGGAAATATGCTAGATCTGAGGAGAAAATACAAAGTAAAAGCCAAACCACTTTCTCTCTCAATTGGTGGAAGTGGTGGTATAGTAAAGTTAGTGCTGAATTTGAAACAAGATGAAAGGGATTTAGATTCCAGGATTTGACATAAACCATCTCTGTTTTCAGAGTCCAGCCACTAGAAACATTTGTTTCACATCTATAGGAATTACTTATGAAAAAAATGCAGTAGATGACAGTGAAGACAAAGACCCATAATAGACTAATATGTGAATAATAAAAGATTTCATAGTCCACAACTCTACAATGGGCATTTATGCTATACTATGTCCTTCCAAGGCTCAGTGATTGTGGGAGAAGAGGAGCAGAAAGATGCTTAAAGGCCAGAGGCAGTGGATATGTAGAGTGATGCAGTGTTTTCTGAATGTAACATAGCAGTTGCATATAGATCAACAGTAATTGTGACATCCTGTATAAAACATATGCTACACCAGTTGAGATAAGATTCCTGTGTAGAGCAGAGGAAAATCCAAGATGCTTACCCCTAGCTAAGGAGCTACTGACAACTGATGACTGCTGTTGGAAGGAAAATCAGTGTTCTCTTCAGGAATACTGTACTTGATAACTTAACCATGCTCTACTTAAATGACACATGTACATGGTTGCAGCAGTAAGTAGAATCTGTGAGTTTTAAGAGAGAGCGCATGAAATTGGAAGAGAACAACAGTATGGGTATGTTTCCTTTTTTCTTTCTTCCTTCCCTCCTTCCTTTCATATAAGTATAGTTCACAATAGTTAGATGGAAAACTTTGCTGTTTCTATGCTTCCATTGTATGGAGAGGTGTTCACATGATCAGGATTTGAATCTACTTTGAAGTGTCATATACTATCTTAAAAAGGAGAGATGTGAACCGTCTTCTCTTTGTTTTTTGTTTTTTTTCAAATCCTGTCATCTTACTGTCTGGAAAACAGATGCACTGGGTAAGCTGCAGATCATCTACTAGATGAAGAAAAAAGGTCATTAGCTTAAGGATGGTAAAACGGTGTGTGGGAAGGAATGTAGTTTTAAAATTTTGATGAATCATAATCAGCCTTCATATTTTGTGCAATAGGAATTTGGTTTATATTCTACCTAACTATTATTTGCAGTAAACACAAGCACTGGAAATTGATTAACAACAAGATTGTTACCAATATACAGATGTTCACACGTAAAATTGTCAAATTGTAAAATTGCTAGAAATGATGAGAGAAATGAAACAAAAGGAACATGAAAAAACAATGAAAAGAAGAGATGGACTTAATTAAGTCACAGAGAAAGTCAACTGTCACTCCTTCATGGTGTTTCTTTGTTTTGAACCAACTACAACTCTTCTCTGTACCTCAAAAATTTGAACCTCATCACATGCATTACTGTCCTATTCATAACTCTGGGAACACTGTGATTCCTTTAGATATCACTGTGGGGTCTCTATTATTTGGCAGGCATATGGCCTTATCAACTCTAGCACTGGGAACTCCAGGGAGGCAGTGCTCATTCTGTAGGGGGTCTCTGCTTCTACTTATGATCTGATACAGTTCCCAGAAGTGTTGACTAACTATTACTTGTGAAAAATATAGTTTAGTTTTGAAGGAAATTCAACTGCAGCATGCAGTAAAAGACCTGTGTTGGCATGTAGTAAATACTCAGTGAATGCTTTGGATTGATTTTTTTGTGTGTCATCCAATCTTTCTGTATAGCCCTAGAACACTCCATCTTCCCTGCACTGAACTTGCTGACTGCCTTTATCAAATACCACTGGTAACATCCTTTATAGCTCATCTGTGTCTCCTTGATGAGGCAATCTTTTTTTCTGTTGAAGCATTATCAGTCAGCAACATGCTTAAGGGAAGCAAAGCTTGATTAGGAAAATAAATCATAAGCAATTTAAGATGATAGTGTTATATTTGTCAGCAAATAAGAGAGTCATAATAATTATAACTTAAATATAGTGGAACATTTTTTTCTTTTTACTGACTACATACAAAAGCTGAGAGTTTGGAGCATCACAGGTCTTTGTTCATAGAATTCTCAAGAATTCAAGCCTTTCCTGCCACATTTAAAAGTTCTTATTCCCTGCTAGTCTGTGCCAGTTCCCAGAGTGGTCCTAGGGCACCAGCTCTGCACCCAATCCCCCAAAACTCAGAGGAGCCTGGACTCTCAGGAGCTCTAACATGCTTAGGAACGTAGGATAATAGGATCACAGGATCTCAGAAGCTTGTTCACACCAGGATTTTCAGGATCCCAGGAGCAGCCTGACTCCCAGGAGCTATAACACCCAGGATCTCAGGATCACAGGATCACAGAGACAGCTGGACTCTGAGGAGTTTTGATACAAACAAGATAACAGGACAGGCAGTCTCCAGTCAGAGACAGTGAATGAAGGTAGCACTAGAGATAACCGATGGCAAAAGGCAAGAGCAAGAACATCAGTAACAACAATGAAGGTTACTTTACATCATCAAAACCTAGTTCTCCCATCATAGCAAGTCTTGAATACTCCCTGACACTGGAAAAGCAAGATTCAAATGTAAAATCACTTCTCATATTAATGACAGAGGACTTTAAGAAGGACATAAATAACTCTCTTAAAAAATACAGGAGAAAACATGTAAACAGGTAGAAGACCTTAAAGAGAAAACACAAAAATCCCTTAAAGAATTACAAAAAACCAAAACCAAACAGGTGAAGGAATTGAACAAAATGATCCAGGACAAAAAAATGGAAGTAGAAACAATAAAAAAAATCACAAAGAGAGACTACTCAGGAGATAAAAAACCTAGGAAAGAAATCAGGAGTCATGAATGCAAGCATCACCAAAAGAATAAAAGAGACAGAAGAGAGAATCTCAGGTGCAGAGGATACCATAGAAAACATTGACACTACTGTCAAAGAAAATACAAAATGCAAAAAACTCTTAGCCAAACATCCAGGAAACCCAGGACACAATGAGAAGACCAAATCTAAGGATACTAGGTATAGATGACAGTGAAGATTCCCAACTTAAAGGGCCAGTAAACATCTTCAACAAAATTATAGAGGAAAACTTTCTTAACCTAAAGAAAGAGATGCCGATGAACATACAAGAAACCTACAGAACTCCAAATAGACTACACCAGAAAAGAAATTCCTCTTGTCACATAATAACCAAAGCATCAATGCACAAAATAAAGAAAAAATACTAAACGTAGTAAGGGAAAAATGTCAAGTAAGATAAAGACAGACCTATCAGAATTATACCAGACTTCTCACGAGAGACTATAAAAGTCAGAAGATCCTAGAGAGATGTCATACAGACCTTAAGAGAATACAAATGCCAGCCCAGGCTATTATACCCAGCAAAATTCTCAATTACCATAGATGGAGAAACCAAGATATTCCATGACAAATTCAGCCCTACAAAGGATAATAGAGGGAAACCTCCAACACAAGGAGAAAAATTATACCCTAGAAAAAGCAAGAAAGTCATCTTCCAAGAAACCCAAAAGAAGATAGCCATACAAACATAACTGCATGTCTAATAAAAAAAATAACAGGAAGCAAAAATCACTTTTTCTTACTATCTCTTAACATCAATGGACTCAGTTCCCCAACAAAAAGACACAGACTAACAGATTGGATACAGAAACAGAACCCAACATTTTGCTGCATATAGAAAATGCACCTCAGTGACAAAGATAGACAGTACCTCAGAATAAAAGGCTGGAAAACAATTTTTCAAGCAAATGGTCCCAGAAACAATCTGGTGTGGCCATTCTAATATTGAATAAAATATACTTTCAACCAAAAGTTTTCAAGAAAGGTATAGATGGACACTTAATACTTGTCAAAGAAAAAAAAATCAACCAAGATGAAATCTCAATTCTGAACATTTATGCTTCAAATGCAAGGGCACCCACATTCATAAAAGAAACTTTACTAACGCTCAAAGCACACATTGCACCTCACATAATAATAGTGGGAGACTTCAACACCCTACTCTCATCAATGAACCAATCATGGAACCAATCAACAGAAACTAAATAGAGACACAGTGAAATTAACAGAAGTTATGAACCAAATGGATTTAACAGATATCTATAGCACATTACATTTAAAAACATAAGAATATACCTTCTTCTCAGGACCTCATGGTACCTTCTCCAAAATCGACCATATAACTGGTCACAAAACAGGCCTCAACAGATACAAGAAAATTGAAATAATCCAGTGCATCCTATCAGATCACCACAGAATAAGACTGGTCTGCAATAACAATAAAATCAATGGAAAGCCAACATACACGTGGAAACTGAACAACACTATACTCAATGATAACTTGGTCAGGGAAGAAGTAAAGACATTAAAGACTTTTTAAAATTTAATAAAAATGAATACATATCATTCCAAAACTTATGGGACACAATGAAGGCAGTACTAAGAGGAAAACTCATAGCTCTAAGTGCCTATAAAAAGAAACTGGAGAAAGCATACACTAGCAGATTGATAGCACACCTGAAAGCTCTAGATCAAAAAGAAGCAAATACACCCAAGAGGAGAAGACAACAGGAAATAATAAAACTCAGAGCTGAAATCAATCATGTAGAAACAAACAAACAAAAAAAAAACTATACAAAGAATCAAATAAACCAGGTACTGGTTCTTTGAGAAAATTAACAAGATAGATAAACCCTTAGCCAGACTAACCAGAGGGTACAGAGACAGTATCCAAATTGATAAAATCAGAACAGAAAAGGCAGACATAAGAACATAAACTGAGGAAATTAAAAAAAAATCATCAGATCCTACTACAAAAGCCTATACTCAACAAAACTGGAAAATCTGGATGAAATGAACAATTTCCTAGACAGATACCAGGTACCAAAGTTAAATCAGGATCAGATAAACCAACTAAATAGTCCTATAACTCCTAAAGAAATAGCAGCAGTCATTAAAAGTCTCGCCACCAAAAAGAGCCCAGGACCAGATAGTTTTAGTGCAGAATTCTATCAGACCTTCCAAGAAGACCTAATACCAACTTTTTATAAACTGTTCCACAAAATAGAAACAGAAGGAACACTACTCGATTTGTTCTATGAAGCCACAATTATGCTCAAACCTAAACCACACAAAGACCCAACAATGAAAGAGAACTTCAGACCAAACCCCCTTTTGAATATTGATGCAAATATTCTCAATAAAATTCTTGCAAACTGAATCCAAGAACACACAAAACCAGTCATCCACCATGATCAAGTAGGCTTTATCCCAGGGATGCAGGGATAGTTCAATGTTCAGAAATCCATCAATGTAGTCCACTATATATACAAACTCAAAGAAAAAACATGATCATCTCATTAGATGGTAAAAAAGCATTTGGCAAAATTAAATACCCCTTCATGGTAAAAATCTTGGAAAAAACAGAAAGTAAGTGCCCATACCTAAACCTAATAAAAGCAATATACAGCAAACCAGTAGTCAACATCAAACTAAATGGAAATAAATTTGAAGCCATCCCACTAAAATCGGGGACTACACAAGGCTGCCCATTCTCTCCCTACCTATTCTATATAGTACTCGAAGTCCTAGCTAGAGCAATTAGAGAACAAAAGGAGGTCAAAGGGATACAAATTTGAAAGAAAGAAGTCAAAATATCACTATTTGCTGATGATATGATAGCATACTTAAGTGACCCCAAAGCTTCCACCAGAGAAGTCCTAAACCTGATAAACAACTTCAGCAAAGTGGCTGGATACAAAATTACCTCAAACAAATCAGTAGCCTTCCATTACTTAAAGGAAAAACAGGCTGAGAAAGAAATTAAGGAAATGACACCCTTCACAATAGTAACAAATAATATAAAATACATTGGTATAAATCTAGCCAAGCAAGTGACAGATTTGTATGCCAAGAACTTCAAGTCCCTGAAGAAAGAAATCAAAGAAGATCTCAGAAGATGTAAAGATCTCCCTTGCTCATAGATTGACAGAATTAATATAGTAAAAATGGCCATCTTTCTGAGAGCAATCTACAGATTCAATGCAATCCCTGTCAAAATTCCAACTCAATTCTTCAGAGAGTTAGAAAGAGTAATTCTCAAATTCATTTGGAATAACAAAAAATCCAGGGTAATGAAAACTATTCTCAACAATAAAAGAACTTCTGTGGGAATCACCATCCCTGACCTCAAGCAGTACTACAGAGCAATAGTGATATAAACTGCTTGGTATTGGTACAGAGCTAGACAAGAAGAACAATGGAATAAAACTGATGACCCAGAAATGAACCCAGATATATATGGGCACTTGATCTTTGACAAAAGAGCTAGAACATTCGTTGGAAAAAAGACAGCATTTTCAACAATTGGTGCTGGTTAAACTGGAGGTCAGCCTGTTGGAAAATGTAAATATATCCATTTTATCTCCTTGTACAAAGCTCAAGTCCAAATGGATTAAGAACCTCCATATAAAACTAGATACACTGAATCTAATAGAAGAGAAAGTGGGGAAGAACCTCGAACACATGGTCACAGGTGAAAAGTTCCTGAACAGAACACCAATGGCTTATGCTCTAAGATCAAGAATTGACAAATTGGACATCATAAAATTGCAAATCTTCTGTAAGGCAAAGGACACTGTCAATAGGACAAAATGGCAACCAACTGATTGGGAAAAGATCTTTACCAGATCTATCCTGTATCTGACAGAGGACTAATACCCAAAATATACAAAGAACTCAAAAAATTAGACTCTAGACAATCAAATCACCCTATTAAAATGGGGTATAGAGTCAACAAAGGATTTTCAATTGAGGAATATTGAATGGACAAGAAGCACCTAAAGAAATGTTCAACATTTTTAGTCATCAGGGAATTGGAAATCAAAACAAACCTGAGATTCCACTTCATACCAGGCAGAATGGCTAAGATTAAAAACCCAGATGACAGCAGATGTTGGTGAGGATGTGGAGAAACAGGAACACTCTTCTATTGTTGGTGGGACTGTATGATGGTAAAACTACTCTGGTAATCAGTCTGGCAGTTCCTCAGAAAATTGGACATAGTAGTACCTGAGTACCCAATGATACCACTCCTGGGCATATACCCCAAAGAGTCTCCAACATATAACAAGGACACATGCTCTACTATGTTCATAGGAGCTTTATTTATAATAACCAGAAGCTGGAAAGAACCAGATGTCCTTAAACAGAGGAGTGGATACAGAAAATGTGGTACATTTACACAATGGAGTATTGGTCAGCTATTAAAAATAATGAATTTGAGAAATTCTTAGGTAAATGCATGGAACTAGAAAATTTCAGCTTGAGTGAGGTAATCCACTCACAAAAAAACACACGTGGTATGCACTCATTGATAAGTGGATGTTAGCCCCAAGGCTCAGAATACCCAAGATATAACTCACAGACCACATGAAGCTCAAAGTGTTGGCACTTTGGTCCTTCTTAGAAGAAATAACAAAATACTCACAGGAGCAAATATGGAGACAATATGTGGAGCAGAGACTAGAATAGGGTCTGTCTAGAGAGTGCCCCACCTGGGTATCCATCCCAGGTGCAATTACCAAATGCAAACATTGTTGTGGATGTCAGGATGTGTGCATGCTGACAGGAGCCTGATATAGTTGTCTCCTGAGAGGTTCTACCAGAGCCTGACATATACGAAGGCAGATGCTCTCAGCTAACCATTGAACTGATCATAGGGTCCCCAATGCAGGAGTCAGAGAGAAGACTAAGGAGTTGAAGGGGCTTGTGTACCTATGGAGAAAGACACACTTGACCAGAACTCCCAGGGTCTAAACAGCTAGCCCAAAAAAACACATGGAGAGATCCATGCTTCCAGCTGTATATATAGTGGAGGATGGTCTTGTCTGGCATCAGTGGGAGAGGACAGCCTTTGTCTCTTGAAGGCTAGATGCCCCAGTGTGGAGGAATTTGATGGCAGGGTGGTGGGAGTGGGTGGATGGGTGGAGGCACACACTTATAGAAATAAAAGGAGGGAAGATGGGATAAGCGGTTTCTCGGGGGGGGGGGGATGGGAAAATAGGATAACATCTGAGATGTAGGTAAGTAAAGTATCCAATAATAAAAAAACAAAAACAAAACAAACAAACAAATAAACAAAAAACCTGATAATGGAACTGGTTATGGCAATGGAGCATTTGAGACTGTTTGTCAGCAATTTAATATTGCCTTTATTACTGGGATTCCTTATAATTCTCAAGGACAAGGGACTGTGGAAGAGGCCCATGGAACTTTAAAACAATATCTTCATAAAATAAAAAAGGGGGGAGGTATATCCCCATATACCACAAATTTATTTAAATTATGTTCCTTTTATTTTATTTAAAAAAAAAAAACTGAATGCCGAGGAACTAGCTGCTGAGTGTCTATGGTACTCTACAACTAGGCATACTTATGCATAGGTGAAAGGGAAGGATCCTCTTACTGGCATATGGTATGATCCTGATCAGGTATTTAATATGGAGTAAAGGGCATCTTTGTGTTTTTTCTGCAGGATGCTGAAGGAGTATGGTGGCTGCCAGAGCAATGGGTGAGACATGCTGATGCTGGGACAAAGAATGATGCTGACCTGTGAGCTTGCTGAGTGCCCTGACAATGGTGACTGGGAAGCTGTATTGGACATATGTTCCCGACCTACCTTTGCTTACCTATACTTCTGATGGGACAAGCTGCCTTGCCTCAAGTTCTTAGACCTTGTGGAACAGAGAATCAAAAAGAGAAGTTATAATGACTCTTGTATTTTTCTTAAATGTAACCAGTTACTCTGACTCAATCATATACTGGTCTAGAAATCAATCTAATATTGGAAATAACAGTCTTCATTTGGAAGGCTGATCCTGGATATTTTCAGAGACATATTTGGAAGTTAGCTGCTGTTTTCTATGATGTAATGTTAGCAAGAGATAAAGTGAGGACAGGATCTGGGTTTCAAACAAGTGTTAGTACATGTATTAAGGCTTTTTTAATTGTCAAGTTAAAATTACTTTTGTTTCTTTTACAGTATTTAATGTAAGTTGCATTGGTTGTACACTTTCTAATTGTGTTAGTGTATTGAAACCTGGCTTGTCTGTTATGGAGGTCTATCAACCAACTTTTGTTTTATTGCCCTGAGTATCACAGAACCTTGGTATTCTGACAAAAGCTTGAAAGTACTGGATGAAGTGAGTCAGGCTTTAAGCAGAAGCAAGAGGGTAGTGGGCTTGATTATTGGTGGTATAACAGCTTTAATTATATTAACTGAAAGTACCACTGCTTTTGCAATTGCTTTGATACAAGAAGTTAAGATAGCTACTTTTGTTAATCATTTAGCCAAAAATGTTACTAATGTGTTGAATATACAAGAGGATTTAGATAAGCATTTGAAACAATGTATTGATGCTCTTTATCCTATTCAAATTATTAAAAGGAGGTTCAGAGTTTAAGAGTAAGGAGCCATCTCAAGTGTCATGCCAAATACCATTGAATTTGTGATAGTTCTAAAATTTACAGTGCTAGTCATTATACTTAGGAAAAAATTTAAAGACATTTGCAGTGTATTTGGCTAATTCTAACAACTCTCTGGATGTTTTAACTTTGCATAGTGAGCTTATGAATTTAAAGAATGCTGCTCTGCTGAGAGTAGATACTGCTGATAAAATTACCCATGGCCTTAGGTCAGTATTTCTATTTTGGTCAAGCTTCAAGAATTACCTATATAGCTTGATCATGTTAGCCCTTTTTGTCCTGAGAATACTTTTATTCCTGCCCATTGTGTTAAAGCTCGTCTTTAACATCAACATGTTGGTGGCCAAAGTACATAGTTTGTAACTGAAAATGGACCCCCAGACAGAGTTATTAAATTAGTAGGCTGGCAAGCCAAGGACTCGTAAGATTCTGCACAGAGCCTTACCAACCTAAGAGAGAAGTGCATTGCTTTTGATAATGCATATTCTATGATGGTTAAGGAAGGCATTCTTGTCAGAAAGACCTAAGACAGGCTCAGTATTGTTTATGAAATAAAAAAGGGGGACAGGCAGAGAGCTTTTGGGGCTGCTTATCAAGAATTAGACATGGACCAAGGACAAGGAAGTGGGCTTCAGGCAGAAATCTGACATTAGGCTAGAACAAAGAAGTAATTTCAGTCAGGAATATAAATCTTAGGCTAAAACAAAGAAGTAATTTTAGGCAGGAATCTAAATATTAGGCTAGAACAAAGACGTAGGCTTCAGACATGAAACTGACTTTGGACTAGGACAGGGAAGTTGGCTCAGATATTTTGGTCATCCTGATAAGCCCTTAAAAACAGTGATCATGGGAGTGTTTACAGAATTTTGTTTATTGCCTTGCTTGTTCTTTGACTATTTGTGTTTATTGTTTTGCTTGTTTCTTGACTAATTTTATCTATTGTATTGCTAGTTTCTCAACCTTGAACTGACCTTAATACTTGTATGTAATTAAAATGGTATAAAAGCAAAATGGAGGAGGGGGAATGGAATAGGGGAATTTTAGGGAGGGAAAATGGGGAAAGAGGATGGCATCTAAACTGTAAATAAATAAAATATCCAATAAAAATAAAAGTTCTTGTTCTTAAAGTCATCTTGTGGCAATTAATATCAGCTCAAGATATAACTATCTAGTTTATTTTCAAAATAACAGGCAAGAAGAAGTGATATAGAAGAATGATACAGGAGATTCTCCACTAGATGTTATAAAATGGTTCCAGAATATACCATTAGACTTGTCTTGTAGCCCCATTGGCTAGAATCTAAACAGTAACTGGATCAAAATTTATTACAAAGGGATTTGGGAAATATAAATTTATTCTAGGTTGTCCTGAACTCAGCTGAAGCTATGGAAGGTAAGCAGAACACTAAGAAGAGCCTAAAGAAATATGAACATCCTTTTCTACTCATTTACAAAATACTAGACTAGGAGGTACTTATCATTGGAATCAGAATATTCCCCAGGCTCAGATATTAATTAACTGATCATGCCATTGAGAGGTGATTGGATCATGAGGTTACAAATCCTACCAATGGCTCAAACTACTGAGGAGTTTTAGTGAATGAGCTACAAGAGAGTGGATTCAAGAAGGTAGCATGAGCTCTCTCTCTCTCTCTCTCTCTCTCTCTCTCTCTCTCTCTCTCTGTCTCTGTCTCTGTCTCTGTCTCATTTCTTCTAGGTGATCAGCCTCTTTTATTACATGATCCCACCACCATGATGATCTGTCTCAACAATGGAGCCAGCTAATCTCAGGCTGAAGTCTGTGAAACTGTGAGCCAAAATAAAACTTCTCTCCTCTGAGTTGCTGTTTCTTGATGCTGCAAAGCTGACTCACAGGGAATGTACTTAGTTTTTCCAATAAAATTTGTAAAGATGTCTAATGGAAGATTTTGAGAAAGACCTACCTCTATAATGAAAGTAAATAAAACAAGAGAGAGAAGAGAGCTGGGTAGCTATTTTCAATGGATATTATTTCTAGGCAATAAATGCCAGAATGCTTCTGTAACACAAAGCTGAGAGGTTCAGAGTGAAAATAAATGTAGATGAGTATGAACAGATCTCATCAGGGATTCTCTGATTCCCTATAAACTTATGCACATGGTGTATGCCCATATTGCTCAAGCCATGATTATTAGGCAATGCATAGTGTATAGCTAAAAGCAATAAATTTAATACAGGTCTTCTATGGCAGAATGAACCTAAAATTTTTTGACACTGGAGAAGATGCTTTAAGATATAGATTTACCTGTCCTCATTTTTTTCCTCCTCTACATTCCATTTTTCTTCACTTATTTTAAAAGAATTACACCCAGTCAATACCACCCAGAGCTCCTGTCTTTCATGGTCAGATCTACAAACAAAGGAACCTATAAAACAACCTCATAAGTCAGATATACCAACCATACAACCTACAAAATATAAAATTAATTTGAAAGATTTAGAATTCTGTAATTAAGGGATAAAATAAAATGGCTTTTGATTACACAACTAGAATTACTTACTAATGAACTGGCAAGATGTCTCAGTCAACGAAATGCTTGTCCTTCAAACACAAGAATCTTAGCTTGACCTCATATAAATTAAAATAAAAACCTCTGGTTCAGACTGCCAAGCTCGGCATTCTTATAGTGTCAATGCTGGGGAGGCAGAGATAGACAGATCTCCCTGGGGCTCACTGACCAGCCATGTTTGACTACTTGGTGAGTTTCAGACTAGTGAGAAAGACTTTCAAAAAATGCATTAATAAAGGTAAACAGAACCTAAGAAATGGTACCTAAAGCTGTTGTCAGGTCTTCTCTTGCTCCTGAAAACATATGCACAAGCACTTGCACACACAAGTGCACTTCAACATGCACACATGCATACATAAGAAAACATGCACACACAAACACACACTATTCACCTATAGGTTCATCGTATTTTTTGTGTACCTAATTGCATCACTGAACACAAAATATCATTTACATCTATGTCTGGTTTTCTATGAGACACTTTTTCGAGGACAATATACCAGTTGACACCTCAGCAGAAAAATAAAAGCATATGAGTGGTATTTGTAGAGTGTTTGAAGAAGAAACTATTCAGGATTGTGGGTACTATTCAGATAGTGAATCACTAAGGAATTTCTGACACATAGTGGTAATTATTTTCTCCTCCACCTCTTCCTCCTCCTACTCCTCCTCTTCCTCTTTGTCATATTTCCCCTCCTTCACCACCACCACCACCCACCACTACTACCACCACCCACCACCACCACCATCACCATCACCACAACCACCACCACCACCACCACCACCATCACCACCACCATCACCACCACCACCACCATCACCACCACCACCACCACCACCATCACCACCATCACCACCACCACCACCACCACCACCACCACCACCACCACCACCACCATCACCATCACCTTTATCTTCTAGCAAAACCTGGGAGAGCCTAAGCAACAGAAGCTCTAGACAGGAATTCAACCCCCCATTAATGCACATCCTGCTTTACAAGATCATGGAGAATAAATTTTCTTAACTATTCCTCTTTTGCTCTGCCAAGGTCATTCATTGGTCAAATCCAACAGGGAACCAGAGCAAAAACATGACATGCTTCCCAGAGTTTTTTTAAATTTCATGGCATAGTAGTTAGAGGAAGGCGGGGATCATTTCTGCGGCTTAATATTAGTGCATGGCTAGGAGCATCACAAGTGTTAATTATTTAATCATTAGCACACGAGTGCTAATGAAATAAGAAGTGGAAAATATTCTACCACCGATATGTGACCTAAGTAAGAATCTTAATTTAGAGATTTCAGTATGAGTCATAAGATATGGTTTGGCTCCTGGAAGTGAATATCTTGGTGAACTTTGGAAATTACCAAGTGCCACTGTGCCTGGATATGCTCGGTAACTCTATATTCAAGGAGTGTATAGAACAGAACCAAGATTACTCACAGCCCCCTAAGATACAAGAAGACATTTTGCTAGTAGTTCCCTTTTTAAGGAAAATATTGCAAAATTCTTGTAGTGTGTGGGTTGCCAAACCCATACGAGTTCTCACTGAGTGGTGTATGATGTTCTTTATCTTTATCCATCTTTGCTAGAAACACAGGGGAAATCTTACATTTCATTCAGTATGAAAGCCAAGTAAATGATACTCTGTTTTTGAAGAGTTTGACCATTATAGCCACCAGCAGAGTGCTGATAACCTTTTTCAGAATGGCAGATTTGGATCTAGGTAAATGGTCCTCTAGATATCAAGCCTGTGACTTCACGTATCACAACAGACTTTGCAAAGGAATAATGTTTTCAGTTTGTAAGACAATTTCCTGTAAGAAAAAGCTAATTCGTTTGTAGTGAAGTAACCAAACCTTTGCATCACATAGGAAAGACTTGGTTTCATGTACCAGGAGAAGAAAATGCACTGCCTGATTTCTAATTGGACAGCTGGTATAATGACAAAACAGACCGAGAAGAAGAAAGTCATATTATTTGGATGGGCAATTATGAAATTGAATGCAACAGGGTGCATGACAGATATTGGTGTGAGGTCTCTTTTTTTTAAAGATTTAATCTAGTGAATAAAAAAATCAATAAGATTGCTTACAGAAGATTGGGTGACTTCAAGGTAGTTGTATCAGCAAAAAGCTCATCCCAGACAGAGTGAGGGACGACTCATGAAAGCTACACCTATTCCCAGCTTGCTAAAGGTTAGTGAAAATTTCCTCTTTCCACTGCTTATATAATCTTGGGAGAGGGGCCCATCAAGTCTTGTAACTAAATGCACTTTTTGAGCCTTGTAAATTGAATCTTCTGAGAACTCCTATCTCCAGAAGGTAATTATTCAATTTAGAGAAAATAGCTACTCGATTCATGTTTTTTTTTTTATCGGAGACTATGTAGTATTGATCTCTAATAGCTTGAAAAAGAAGACGATATAGAGGAATGCTGGATATCACATTCAACATATAAACTAGCTTATGCTATCCAGTTAGAGGAAGCAAACCACTGGAATGTGTATCTTGGAGAACTATTTCCACACTATTGCACAATTGTGTGAGTGAAGTTCACTGTAATACATATTTTATAATAAGAAACAAAAAGAACTCAAAGGCCCCAAGTGCAAAATAATAAAACAATGGAAACAATCTAACTTAATCAGTTTATGTTTTTATATATATATATATGTGTGTGTGTGTGTGTGTGTGTGTGTGTGTGTTTGTTTTATATATATACATATATATACATATATACATATATATGCGTGTGTATGAATATATGTGTGTATTTATTGAAATAGTATGCTTTCCTTTACATGTACATTTAGCACATTATCTCCAAAATGTTACCTAATGATGGTATGATCAGTACATATCATGAACATAGATTAATGTTACACATTATCTCAATTATTTGTGTAATTAAAATAAAATAAGAAAGTTCTTTTTATCTTAGAAGTGTGCTTAGAACAAACATGTTATCTTAGATGAATGAAAGCTGCTGACTCTGTGCCAATGCAGATGTGTTAGGATGCAAATCTTTTCATGGCCTGAATATAAAGGGCTTTTTTTCCTGTCTATTAATTTTGAACCATGACAAATATAAAAATATATGTAGCTAATTTTCTAGAACTGTAGAAAAACTGTAGTGGCCCTAATTTTGACTTAGAATCCTGAGAAGGCTCTATAAAAATTGTCTTCCAATACAGTCGTTTTAGCTCATTGTAGGTACGAGGAAGCTTACAAGAATCCAGCTTTCATGTCTGAAAGAGTCAGCCTTAGTTTCCCAAAGCATAAGCACATATAAATTAACTCTTGTATCTTAAAGAAAAGAACAACACATCTGAGAATTCTTTTTTAATATGAAACATACTAAATAGGATATGTAAATTTCCCAGAACCTGATTGTAAAGCACACACACACCACACATTATTCACATTATTTCTGGTGTTGCCAAGCTTATGTTGTAAAATTCGTTTAGGGACAAATGTTTATTTTTTAATTAATGTGGTATTTTGGTATGTTCCTGTTGTTTATGCTACGAACTAGTAAACTAGTTCTAAATATTTGTAATAATGGTTTTAAGTTCCTTGAATTTTAAAAATGACACAGTGCTCTACAGGGTTTATTGGTCAAATCTATATCATCATGAGTAACACAGACAGTATAACCACTAGATTTCATCAATGACCACTGTTTCTCTGCAGTTGTCTGTAAACAAAAACCCAAGGGATGGGATCGAATTTCCAGAGAAATGTACTCTTCCTACTATTAACGATGAGGTTTGTGAGAAGTCATGAGTCACATACAAGTTCCTTGGAAAATCGCTAACTAAGGTTTACAACCAAGGGAGATTTAACTTGGATAGTGTTGTCCTGAGTAGTGTACTTTGATGTATGCCCAGAAAAGTAGTGTACTTTGGTACCTAGACAAATCAGGCATAATTCAAGACAGGAGACTCTGCCTAAGGATAAGCTAAGGTTTCAGCCCTGAGCCATGTGTGCACAATTAGTCTTGTTTAATACTGATGTAATGTGACTGATGGGGATAGATGTGATGAAACACTACAAATTAAGTGACTATCTTAACCATTTAAAATTACACCAAAAATCATTTACTATAATTCCCTGATGAATCTGCTCCCATAACTTTAGTATATTAGCACCAGAGGCAAAGACACAAATTTGTTCTTCTGGAGATTACCTGCTCATGCTTTGCTTTCAAGTGTGCATACTGGTGGAGGTCAACAACTTTTTTTTTCACCTGAAAACCAAGCAGCAAACAAACTACTCCTCAGCGTCTTTTTGACTTTATATCTTGTCTTCCACTGTTTCCCTTCTCTAATTAACAAGAGATGGCAACATTTACACAGAAGAATGTATATCCTTGGGACTCCTTTGACTTAAAGAATTGACAAAAATAATTTATCAAACTTAAACATCAAGATGTTAGGTTGAGGTGGGGCATTTTGGCTTGAATGTACTGCGATAAAAGATAGAAAACAAAGCGACAAACTTCATTTTTGCTGAATACGGTGTTTATAGCCGTCCACTCACTAAAAGTATTTGAATTTCCTCTCACAAACAACAAGTCCTCAAGGGGACAACAATTGGAGAGCTAAGAGGTTCAATTAAATTCTAACATTATCTACCAGGAAATAGCATCATCAAATCTCTCATGTTAACTCGCTATGACAGTTCATGAGTCTTTGATTCAGATCACAACTGCTTTCATTTTCTAAGGAAAAATTTTCTACAATTAGACGTAATAGAAGACTTGTTTTACCTTGGTAGATATGGTCATTACTTGAAGTATATATGTGTGTTATATAAGAGGGAAGGTTTTAGTTATTGTGAAAAACAAAAACAAAAACAAAAACAAAACAATAAGAGAATGTGGCAATCTGTACATACATGGAAGGTTCAGGTTTTCGAGAACCATTAAATGAGGCCATTGTTGGTGTACTTAAAAAAGATTATCACATGAAGTACCTGAATTCTTTTATCTCCACAGACCTTCCTTTCCTCCATCCTTTCTAGCCACGCAGTAGGGATAATTTAATGGAGGGAAAAATATAAATTAATCCATAAACTCGTTAGATTTCAGGTTAAAACAATCTGTGTGCTTACGCATGGTGTTTTGGAAGCTCTTGAACATAGTTTCAAAATTACTTTCTTTTTCTCATGTATTTTAAGTTACAAAAGCAACTAGAGTCTTTGGTTTGAACCCGGTAAGCTGAAATTAGAAATTACCCTTAGTTTATGGAATAATCCAAAATAGGAACAAGAATAAGAAACATAACTCAGCAGATTCAGCCAGTAGTGAAATCCAAGAAAAGCGCCAGTGAAAAACTTTGAGCAATCAGCTACTCACAATGTCCATGACAATTCTATTTCATAAGGTCCTAATGAAAATTTAACTAATTTTCAAAATTAATGAGACATTTTCAGAATTATGAGACATGTTTAGGAACAGTGGGAGAATACACCCCTGATATTTATGTAATTTTAATTTTAATTTTCACTCTTCTAATGTCTATCTCCCCAGGTCCATGATAGCTTTACAAACCAGAAACCTGGGACCTACAGAAGCTACAGAACAGCAGCCTCGCTGTTGCTGGAAGAGAGTAGGACAAGTGGAAGCTTCACACAACTCCACCTCAGAAGACATGTCAGTATTTGACTGGAGGTATGGTCCTAAAGGTTATTTGATTTGACTCAATTCAAATTTTTCTCAATGAGGAAAGTTCTGTTTCCAGGGAGACAACTGGTAATTACTTAAATATCTGTGTTGTTTGAGGTGGTGCTACAGATAGAGAAAACAAAAGTCTTTCCAGAAATGCTAGAAGAAAATCTGGGGAACATGACTTTCCTAAGAGATCTTAGCATAGGTGTAGTTTTTCCATGTACAGGCATGAGCTTTGCATGGATGACTGTAACAACACGGTAACAACAGACCTCAGGAATCCATCTGTCACTGGCAAAAGTGTATCAAAAAATAAATTGGTAAAATTATTTTATTTTACTTCTTCATGAGAAGAGTTTAAGAGGATGTACAAAGAGAGAGAAGAGAAAGAGAGGAGAGGAGAGGAGAGAAGAGAAGAGAGGAGAAAAGAAGAGAGGAGAGGAAAGGGCTGAGAAAGGAAGAATACAGACAAGGGGATGGAGATAGAAATAGACACAGAGATAAAAAGATGACAGGAAAAGCCATTGCTGATCATTGAGATTTCTCAAAAGTGTATTAAAAGCAAATGAAAAAGAAGTTGTTTCCAGGGAGAAAATGCATTGGGCAGAAATGCAAGGGTTCAAAAGAGATAGGGAGATGATAGACATTTAACCAGGAGCTTTGGGTACCTTTGAAAATGTTAGAGATATGATAGTTATTTTAGGTGAGGGGGTCGACATGATCAAAACACATTTTACAAAATTCTCAAAATACAAACTTTTTAAAAGGCACTGAAGTCAACTATATAGGCCTGATAACAGAAAATAAGGTGAGAACTGCAAAGTATAAAATATGAGATGTTGAAAAAGAGAAAAAGAATCAGAAAGCCAAAGCTTGAGATAAATGACAAGGAGACACTGGAGTCTTAGTGGGGAAAACAAAAATAACAGGTCAAAACAAATACAGTAGATTCTCTTGAAACAAAGGATGCTTTGGTATGCATAGCCGCATATTTACTCCAAAGGAAAAACTGAACCAAGGCTGACCATGCTGTGTGAGCCCAATAAGCCTGTGGTGTTTCAAAGATGAAGAAACCAAGGAGTGTAACAAAAATAAGCACCCCTAAGGGGAAGAGATGTCAACTTGTCCTCTAGCTTCTCCCAACAATGTCAGTTCTGAGAAAAAAAATAGAAACCTCTACAAAGCAGTCAAAGGATTTTATGGTTGCCCAAACATTCAGATATGGTGACACCCCTTGACATCACGGATGTTCAGAGGACTCTTAGAGAATATAATTTCCTTGTAATCTGCTATCGAGTTGGCCAAAAAATGTTAATCAAGTGTGTCGCATACACTTGTAATCCCAGTCATTGTGTAAGAGGAGTTTGAGGCTAGCCTGGGCTATATAGCTGTGTCCTGTGGAGACAAACCAAAGTTTAGGGATGGTTCTTAGTAGATAGTTCCTCTAGCATGTACAAGGCCTGAGGTTCAATCCCTAGCATCCCAAAGTAAAATAGAATAAAATTAAAAATAAGCACAACTCCCTCCAGCTAGACAAATGAGGAATTAATACAATAGAATACAATAAACAGCTAATCTCTGCTGATTAATCAAGAAGCTATAGCAACAAAATTTAGAAGAAGAAAACACTTTGAATTACTTAGTTCTCATTTTACGTAACTGCAATAAAAAATGTCAAGCTGATGAGTGAATTGATCAAGGATCAAAAAAACATTTAAAACCTCCAATTTATTTTATTTCTTTTTTGGAAGCAGTTTCTTTTACGACTGTTAAAGGGTAACTTGCAAAACCCAGGACCTATGAAGTTTTAAAATTCAAAATTATTAATAAAGTTTCAACATCACAGAAAATCAACCTGAAAAAGAGAATTTAAAGACCTTTAAAATATCAAAGAAAATGTAAGATTAAAACTGTAGGAACCCAGAGATTATTGTAAAATGTTCAAAATACTAAATTGTAAAAGAACAGTGAAACCTCAGATTTAAATATTAAGAAATATAATATAATTGGCTAGAATTTGATGGTGGATAAAAGAAAAGAATGAAGTTAGTAAAAAGGATGTAAATAACTGGACCAATATTGACAGCTATATAAGAATGTTGTCCTGTCAATCAATAGAGGCTTTAACTCACTTATGGAAGAAAAAGGGTCTCTAGACATGGAGTTGTCATTCAATGGCAGAATACATGTTTAACAAGCTTGAGTCTGAGTTCAATCCCTAGCACAGAAATAAAAAGGGAATTGAAGAAAATAAAAGAAAATGAAATAAAAGTTTTCAAGGCTGGATCACATAAAACTCAGCTTGATGCTCTGTGTTGTACACAGAGCCACACCTTAAACAAATGAGTCATGAAGACATGAAATAAAAAGTGTGTAAACATGCACCAAGCCAGTGCAAATAAGAAAGCAGAGCTTGCTCCTTGTGTACCAACTGGAATATTGAACTCATGTCCAAAACATCAATTATTTTACATTTTAACCTTAAATGTGTGATTAATAGTATTTATGAGGGAAAAAATAACATGCATTTTCTTCTAATACGAAACATAAGAAGAACTGAAAGACACTTGCAGAGGGATATTTGGACAGTATTTCACAACTTGGAACAGGCCACCAGAGCTTGAAAGGGGTGGGGGAGGGAACAACGTAGGATACGTAAGATTCACATCCTCACATATGCACATGCAAAGGCAAACACATGTACTCCAGATTTTTATTTCATATGATTCTGTGATAGTAATGAGAATTAACTATGAACCCAAATAGAGGAAAAAATCTAAAGAAAATTTAAAAACTACAAATAGTGCATGCAATAAAATTAAAAGGTTTAAAAATTTGGTATTGGTGAAAAATAAATAATAGAAAAAATTAAAACTTTTCCTTACTATCTCAGGCAAATAAAATATTTCAACAGATATGCAGTACCAACAAAAGCAAGCTAATGTTGAAAGTTCATCTTGGAGCCATTGAGTACAACTAAAATTCTTTGAGTTTTAGGATCAAGTAAATATTCATGTCTTTAAATACAAGGTTAATGAGTAGTAATAAAAATGAAATGAAATATGCAAACAACCCAAGATGTGAGCACAATGTTAAGAAAATATTTTCACCAAAATGTGAGAGAAATTATGTTTAGAAAAAAAAGATTAATTGTCTTAGAAGAAAGAATGACATTAATAACTGTATTCAAATCTGTATTTTCAGGTAACATCAAATTGATGCAAAAATAGCATATGAGAAATTATAATGAGAAACAAATTAAAGAAGAAATTATAAGAATACTACAAGCTAATTCAACTCTGACTCTAGGACACAGTACAGTCCTTAAGTTACTCCATTATCATACATTAGAAACTTAGCAAAGATATCCTAACCAATAAACACGAGTTTCAGACATTTCAAAGCAATTTGACTTGCACTGTGATACATATATGAACTAAAATTTCCAAAGCTTCAGGTTATGCAGAATGGCAGAACAGAAATCTTCCAAATCAATTTTATGATTTAGACATTACATTAATTTCAGAAAAAAAAAAAAACCCTGCCAATTGTGTAACAAAAAAACATAGAATGTCTTATGAATACTGATACAAGGTATTCACATGTACCTGTGTTTCAGCAGGACACGCTTTCTGTTGGAGCTGGATGGCCAAAGCATTATTTTACACCATGTGAAACTCAGAATCAAGAAAATAGATTATGTAATAATTTTTTTTGAACAACTAAATATTTCAACATTTTAAAAAAAGTGAGTTAGAATCAAACCTACATTTTGGGTATAACAAGAATAATTTTGGACATCTAACATAAAATAATTTCCATGTATATGTTGACTGATTACAACAGATGATGCATGGGTAAACAGTAATGCAGATACTGGCATTATCTTCACACGAGAAAATGAACCCTAAGAGAAGAACAGCAAAAAGCTGTATAGAGTTGGTTTTTCCATAGAACATTCATCACTGATCACTCTGAATGTCATTTAATACATGACATGTTGGCCTTTTCCTTAAAAGGCATTGTTTCTCTATTCTTTAAGTTGTGCAATAAAAATTGCTTTCAAGGGATTTAAAAATGGTTAAATTAGATGAAAACTAGAAGGTGGTAACTTTGTTCCATCCTTAAGTGATTGATCCTGTTGCTTATCTAGATAAAGGAGAGTCAGCATTTACTGAGAAATCAGGTTTTGGAAAGATTTGTGCAATATTTATTTCAATCCTTCTAGGTGGTAGACAAACCAGATGTTCCAAGGACACAGCTATGAATAACACACATCCTGATAAACGTAATTATCCTGGGCAAATAGCATGGATCAAGCTTAGCGGTTTTAAATGTCTTTCACTGTTGGATAAGGCAACATGAAGGAGAGCTTCCCCAGAAACCTCTGCAGTCACCTCTGTCAAGGAAGGCCAAGGTCACTGGCTCTCCTGCTAACTCTCAGACACCAAGAGTCATTTGTCAGGGTGCCTCTCTGGAGTAGCTGACACTTGAATTCTACTTGTCCTGAACACCAATGCCTGGCATGCAATCTTAACTTCCCAAGGGCATACTTCAGGAAGAAGCATCTAGTTACCATAAAGTAATCCTATTCCACAGAGTACCAACGGGGAGTAGAAGCGAAGCCAACGCTGGATTGTTGCTCCGTATTTGCCATACTGGATGCATGCTATAAAAAGAAAAGCACTTCCTTGAAAAAACTCTGGATCCAGTAGATCAGTCAGTTGTCAGGATACAAAAACACTGTGCTCAACAATTCGTTCTTGGGATCCCTTGACATTTTGTTTGGCCTAATTGACAGGGATAAGTTGAGCTGGGAAAGAAGTTGTGTTTTGCTATCTAGGGAGCATCTGGATATAGGTCAATAGTAAAGAAAGCCACCAACTGGGTAATCAGTGTACATTTTCAACTTGCTTAGTAACAAAGAATTTATTTAACACGATATTGACCTTGTCTCTAGTTACTATGCATAAAACTCAACTCATGTCTCATTTATTATAGGCCGATGGGCATCATCCATAAGGAGAGACCTAGATTTATGGGGCACATCTGCAGAAGTCTCACAGGAGGAACAAACAAGCCAAGTATGGGGAACTGCGCGCTACCCTAGAACTTTAATCTAACAATCTTAAACTCAACACTTACACAAGAGTGCTTTCCTTTTTGGTAAACAGGAGAGTCTGGCATCGAAATCATTAGTTTTTGCCATTTCCAAAGGCTGTACTGCCAGCCCTTTTGCCTTAAGTAAATTTCTCTGTGTGAGTTCTCTGTAAACAAGCACAGAGATGCTTATCTTTGGTCAGAGTCTCACTCCACTGTTTCGGATTTACCATTGGAATGAACTAGTCCACAAAGAAACACTGGTCTTCAGTGACAAGGGGGGTGTCATCTTGTGGATTCCTCTAGATTACAGGAGCAGGAAAAGCCCCCCTTAGGATACAGGATGCCTACTATGATAGCATTTTACAGAGGTGAAGTTTTCCCCTTTCTTGTTCAAGTTTACAGAATCTAATTGCATAACATAGTTAGGTTGATTAAATCAAATAAAAATTGCCACTGGCCCACTAAGTGGTCCAGAAGAATGTTGCTAAGCAAAAAGCAAAATTCTCTGAAAAACTCAAGGCACAGTAAGCTGAAGGAGCTTCAGGTTGAGAAAGGACATGAAGTATGTTCTATATTAAGCAGAGGGGCTTTCAGTCTAAGGCAAATTGAGGAGAAATGAGGAGTTGGAAAACCTTTGTGGTAAAATAAGGCATTTATTTCAGTAATTATACAATCTTGGTTACATTGCCTTTTCATTATAATAACTGAATACTTGTGTTGGACCCTGCAAAAAAAAACATTTTAAAAAGACAAATCAAATTTGTTTAGTCAGAATGAGAGTAAATCCTCTGCTGATGGCATAGAAATATCACCTCAATCAGGAGGTTAAGCAAGAATGAATTACTAGTGACAGGAAGGCTAGCTTGCCAGCAAATGTCTCACTCCTGCAGAGGCACCTGTCACTCATGTGATTACAATCCCTAAGAAGTGGCGTTTTACAGAATAAGTTAACAACCTCATTATGGCTTTGCTTACCATGGAGACTAGACCCTAAAAGCAATGGGTATTTTTATACTTGTTACCAATTTATTTGTCAAAATAGTAGTATTCAGAAAGACTATGAAAATCACATGTTAAATAATTAGAAAAGTATTTCAAATGAAAATAATGTAATAACATGATAGCCCTACACATTTAGCAGTCTCTAAAGACCTTACTTTGTAAGATCAAAAAATAATTAAATCCAAACTGTCATGATAATCATAAACAGTTGTCCCGAGTAGAAGGAGTTTTAAAAATAGGATATAAAAGTTTCCAAACTAATTTCTTCCACTTTCCTCATTACATAGAATTGTCTCATAGAGAAATCAAAACTCTTCCTTATTAGGCATGCTGCCTGAGCTCCTTGGTGTGAGGAGAAATGTGTAAATGCCTGTTTAAGCTGAAAACCATTGTAATAACTGATGATTCAATGTGCTGTGTTCAAGTCATTGTTAACAAGTGTGTCCATGAAAAATTAAGTTTGACGACTGGAGAGGTAGCATCCCAGTGCAGACTACTCACTGATCTTTCAAAGGATCAGGACTTGGTTCCTAGTTGTGGTTCACAACTGTTTATAATTCCAGTTTTAGATGGTCCAATACCCTCTTTTGGCTTTCATGGACACCATCCTCCAACACACATGCATGTGAGTGAACATACACACACATACACACACACACACACACACACACACACACACACACCCATACACACACACACACACACACACACACACACACACACACACACACACACTGTGACATTTCAAAGTCCTTGAGTTGAAAGTAAATATGTAAATATGTTCATCTGGGCATCCTTAGGGATATTGTTATATATGTAAGACAGAATATCCCATTTGCAAAATAAGACTTGCTTTTTAAAAATATATCCCAGTATAAAGAATACCTTCAAATATATATGAAGCCCACATAATATTATCTTACCTCATTCAAATGCTTGGCATAATTTTGTTCACACCCTTTCTTATTTGGTCATGATTACAGCGATTTGTTGGTTTGCTGAATGGCTTTGGTAATCTGTTCCTGCCCTCCATTAGTGTGAATCAAGTTACAGTTATGAACATGGATATTATCACATTATATTGCTCATGACAGAGATTATGGGATTTTTTAAAACACAAAGCATATATAGGTATAGAGATATAGATATAGATAGATAGAGATAGAAATAGAGATAAAGATAGAGATAGACATAGTTATAGATGGAGAGATAGATATAGATAGATAGATAGATAGATAGATAGATAGAAAAGTAAAATCAATAGATAATTAAATAAGTGTGTGTAACCTGTTGACAGCTTGAGTGGGTCTGGGAAGTTCAAAGGTTAAAATGTCAGTGAGACAAAATGCAAATGATATGAACCTAGTTTTAAAGCTAAATCAAGGACAGATTAAAATCCTAGTAGACTCAAATGAAATCAATTATTGTCTCTGTGTGATGGGATTGCAAGTGGTTATTGTTCTTATTCTTTGTTCTTTAGATGGTGGCTCACTAAATGGTCTGAGGATGTAGAAAAAGTGGCCTACTAAAAGAGAAATGGATAGCTAGGAGAATTAATGAGGACAATCTCTGGGGACGATATCCCTCTGTCCTTTAGGCTCCTGGGACAGTGTCATACATCATTACCCTTTAGAGTGTTCTATAATTTATGTTTATTTGATCTTCAATCAAATTTAATAAATAAAATTACATTCATGTAAAATAAACTATATATTTAGAGCATACAACTTGATACATTTGCCCATTTTCAGATGCCATGAAATCATCACCATAGTTGCACAACGGACATATTACATCAACTCTTAAATTTCACGATGTCCCTGTGTAATCCTCTCTCCATCCAACACTGACTACTTTGTAGACTTTTCAAATAAATACAATCTCTTAAATCTTGCCATGTTTTTAACTCAGCATGGTTATTAACCTATCCATGTGATAGTGTCCCTTCATAGCTCTTTTTTTGTGAATAATGAATACTCATAAAAATTATATATATTTATTCTTTTTCAATTGTTTGTTCACTTGGTTTTTTTCAGACATAGGGATTCTTACCAGTTTGGGGCAATTACAAATAAGCTGTTATGAGCATTCATGCTTATGTGTTTGCATGGACATATTTTTTCTTTTCTCTTGCAAATACAGTCTATTTTTAAATGCCTAAGGTAAATGGATTTCCATTTCTCTTTAGAGTCTTCTGTAACGTAAGAGTCCCCACGGTGAAAATGCTTGGTGGTTAAACCTACACTTCTGGTTCTTTAATTAGTTCATTTAAGTGAATCCAATCACTCAACAATGATGTTTACATTTGACATATATGTTCCTTGTCACTGTTCCTCTAGTTGTTTCTTTAATAAATACATATATTGGGAGAGGGGCTTTTATATTTCATTTGATAAATCTGCCGTTTTAATCCCATGTCTATTCTGCCTCTTTGCTATTCAGCTCATAATATGTAGTTCTGTGTCAGAAGTGGCAAGCTGATTGACAAGGTCATTACTAATATTCAATATCTACACACATCCGTTTTAGTCTCATTCTTAATTCTCATTAATTTGCATGTACTGATTAACTATGAGGTGGCTGGGTTTGTTGATAGAAAGAAGAATAAGGCAGACTGACCACTTGGTTGAGCAGAACTTTGACAGAGAGGAGCTCAGTCATTTTCTGTTCTGTAAGTTCTTTTATGTTCTTAAGCAAGTAGCTTAGTGAGTCCCAGACTAGCTTCTCCATTTCTAAACAGGAAGTATAGTACCTTTTCACCCACATTATGAGCCTTAAATGATGTCAGGCAAGGAAAATGCTTAAGAACTCTTATAGCAAACACATCCCTTCTCACCCCAAAATGGAAAGTCTCATAACTATGATCATGAAACAGAACAAACCAATCAGGACCATGCACAGTGTGGTATCAGTTCCCTGTTTTACAATACCAGTTCATTTGTCTCCTGGATGTTTGGGAGGCCTCTGTCATTAGTGATCCCTCAACACTGAGAGACTTCTGACGGCACATGCAGATGAATGAATATTCAACTTTTTTCGATAGGTCGTTCTTCTAACCAGTGTTCTTTTGTTTGTTTGCAGTTGCTTCAATAAGAAAGAATATCAATAGAAATGAAATACAAATTTTTGAAATCTAGCCCTTACCCTTACCACCACCCCCTGAAAACCAATATTTACCACAGTTGAAAACTGTGAAGATTTTAGGAGTGATTCACTCCATATCCTCCTCTCCACCAAATATGTAACATGTTTAGAGCTGTGGGCAGGAGTTACAAGCATGCAGTTCAAAGTAGTACATGCCTTGTTAATTTGATGAAACTAATTCTGATTGTGTCTTTAGGTCTGCAAGGCTGGCTAAGATTTTTTTGTTCTTGTAATTAAATTTACTCTTCTTCTCAGTATTGGGAGTATGGAAAAGGTCACGTGTCTTAGATATTATCAGGCTTCCAAGTACATAAGAGGGGCAGTATGGGACACAACCCTGCCACGTTCCAGAAGAAATGAGCACGTGGAGGTCTGTGCTCTGTTTCTGAAATTCCAGAATCATTCATTCCCTTTGCCTTTAGGGGAAGAAGTATCTAGGAGGGCGGAGTGAGGAAACATGTGTTTGGGTGTTATCCTTCGAGGTGGAGCCTGTTTGCTCTACCCTATCTGTGCAGCCCAGGGATTTCCCCCAGCTCTTGGAATAAGTCACCTTGGTGAGTCAGAGGATGTGTAGAAACATCATAGCAGTACATCTTATATATTCGAGTCCTCCTCATCACCTCCCTTGGATTGAGATTTGTAATTCTCTTCCTTTTTTCTTCAACCTGGTCCAGAGTGATGTTTAAAGTCAGTGTACTCTTGAATAAAGAGGACAAAAACAGGGTGGAGATAGAAAGGCCTATCCTTGGTTCTCTGGCCAGAGGGGAAGGAACTAATCTTAACAAAACATTTCTCGGCTTTCAAGGCTTTCTCTGGGCTTTACAGGAGACCCCACACTTCCTTTTATACTCATTGAGAACTTCCAAAAGAGAACGTGTTTTCATTTCCCTCTGCACAAGAAGAAAGCATTTCAGTTTCTCACAAGTCCTTTTAAAAGGAGACAAGGAGATATAAAGCTTTGAAATCTGCCAGTTTCGATGTTTGAAACTTCCAGGGAGTTGTGTTGCTTGATGCCAACAGATTACATTCAGGCCCTATCCTGAAGAAAGGGTGTTTGTGTGCCGTTTCTCTCTTGCTTAATCCATCTCATTTCAACTTCATCTTAATCACATTCCAGCACTGATATCCTTTAAGGAAGGTTGCGATCCTAAGCGGCACTTTAATAAGAAACAGGAGAGGAATATGTGTTTTGATAGGGGGTTTCTTAAAGTCTTCTTTGAGCATCTAAAGGTGATGCTATGACCTTTATCATTTGAGATTTGATAACTTTTTTCATTCAAACACACTCATATCAGGCAAGATGAGATCCACATCCCGCCCCGAAGACCAAATGAGAAAAATACACACCTTGCTGAGCTGTGATAATTCATGGGCATGTAGACAAACTAAATTCTAAATCTTGTGTGTTATTAGATTGTGTTGTATTGGTTGAGAGAAAAAAAATACCATTTCCCCCTGAATTTAATTGTTTCTTTCTTCCCTTTGGTCTTGGCAATTCTCTTACATAACAACTGAGCAGATATAAAGATAAATTCTTTTCTGCTATTTCTGAATCTTATTGAAGAAATCTTGTGATTTTCATGTTGCTGGTAACTACTTCTGAGGGTTGGAATAATGCCAACTCCTTTCTAAAGTATGTATTCTTTATTCTGCTTCTCATCTACAGCTCCTCCTTACACACTCATCCCGAAGGCAAACTTTTACTGTGAGTATAAGATATCTTTCAGTCGCTTTACATTCACCACCATTTTTGTCTCTATGGTACAAAGTTTAGCTCCTTGTAACAAGCAGACAAACAGGGCAGGTCTGCACAGTGTCTACTCGTGTCACATTCTGTTTTCACTGTGGAAAAAGAAAAATCACAACTTGATATATGGAGTGAGTTCATTCATCAATTAAACAAGCTTCATCTAAAATGCTTCAGCAAGTTCTAATTGCTCATTTATAAACATTCTGGCAAAAGTGACATCTTAGATGACAGGCATTAATGATTTACTAAAAGGAGAAAAAAAATCAAAAATTTTTTTCATGACTCAAAAGCAAACAGAACTCAAGTTTTCCCCAGAAAGAGAAATACGATCTGTTTGAAGGTTTTCTGCGCTCACTAATTGTTTTAACTATATGAAAACATCGATTTGGAGAATTTAGTCGCTTATGTCATGTATACTTCCCAAAGCCAATTTAGTCTGGGAATTTAGCTGGGATATCAAATAATAAGTCTGTTTTTTTCTGTGATATAGACCTATCTTTCTTTGGGTCCTATTTTCTTCCATTTTCCAGATGATCCCAGCTAAACTTGGTTCCTAACTTGTGCCTAAGGAGACCACAGGCTACAATCTGAACAGCTTTCTAAACTGGGTGATCATTACAGAGATTTCCTATGCCAAAGTGAGAGCCTTTCTTCCTCCCCCCCCCCCTTTTTTTTTTAAATCATGGATGCTCCTGTTGTGAAGACTCAACTACCTTGGTATGTCTGCCACCAATAACGAGCTCAAGGGTAGAGACAAGAGGACCTCTTCCTCCTTGATGTTCCTTGGCAGATGCCAGAGACATAAAGGAACCCCTGGTTCAGTTGTTTTGATTGGCTGAGATGACACTGTTGTCATCTTCTTGATCAGTCCTCTTTTTCTCCATATTGTGTCTGGAAAGGAATCTCACTCAGGCCTCCCCTGGGTTGCCTAGTTCTTGTGATCACCATGGAAATTCAGATTAAAATTATAGGGTGCAGGCACAGAGTAGGATACTATAGGATACTATAGGGGTAGGAGAAGACATAATAGCTAGAGAGACCTTTGTGCTAGCCTAAATTGCAGGTGCATCTTATACTGTTTCTTATACTGTTTCTTATTTCTGGATTGGACAGCTTGCTTTGGGGCAATTTTATATCCAGGTGACTAGCAGAATTTTTGTATTACTTTTTAAAGGAGGAAACAGTAGCACAATCTTTATTGTTATTGCTTTTGTTGTTGCTGTTATTGAGTGGGATGGAGGTAAAGGTTACCAGAAAGCCTTTAGCTAGATAGTAATATTGATTTTTTTTTCTTTGCCAGAAACTCAGAGACTCAGGTACTGTTATTTTGATTAGTAATCAAATTCCTACATTTTAGGTAATGGAAGAATAGAGAAGACATTGTTGACTAAACTCAGCTAGCAGTACAGATTTGAAGATTGAAAATAGTGTCCCATATTTACAGATGGAATTTCAGCTGTAGCTCACATATTGCCATCCTCCATAATACTCACATAAATCAGTGAAGAATCAGATATGGGGTGTCGTCATATGCCTACATGTGAGTCGTTTTTTTCACATGGTCACCAAATTGTAAAGAATTACACCTTGGGGCTACATAATTGAAACTTGGATATAAATGTGCCCTGAATTCAGAGAAAATAAGATTTAGATACTATCATATGTTATGCTTCAATTACAGCTATGGAATATTCAACGGGTTCCTTAACCATAGATGTTCTTGCGTCTAGTCTTACTAAGTTTATTTTCTCATTGTTAATTTCCTCTGATCTTATTCTCTTCACTGTTTATAGTTTATCAGTGCTGGTTGTTATTAGCTTTGGAACATGAGTACTGTTGCTGTTTATTGGCACTATTTCTTATCCTGCAAGCTAGTGCAACAGCTGCTAATTTAAGCAAACATCTTTTATTCATTATTATAATGCATTCTGACAAAGACATTGCTCATATGAATTGTTTGGAATGGTGTTATTAGAGCTCTCATGATTACAGTGTGGTTTCTGATCTGAGAGGCGTGAAATAATTGTGACCACAGAACCAAAAAGAGGCGGGACAAAAAAAATAAACAAACACAAATATATCTGATTGACTCTGTTCTGAGGTGCTAAATCACTAGATGACACCTGCATTTGAGCATAATATTTATTAAAAGTGAAGAGATGCCATTAGCTCTGCTAATATGCCCATGTGCACGTAATAACATTTCTTTCCACACTGTTTCTGGGATCTGTTTAGTTGATTAGGAAATAGTTGGTATGTTCATCACTCAGAATATTACAGCAACACTTTGTAGTCTTGTAGGTAAATTTAAATTCTGGTCACATTTAAAAAAAAATCAAGATTTTAAACCCCAAAGCACATTAATGTTCACTCAATTTTAATCGTCTTTTTCTGCCACTAATAATAAAAAAACAGTGCACACATCCACAGATTGTTCTTTGAAGATTTCTATTTCATCCTTTCTTTTCTTCTTCACATGACTTTGGTTATCTTATCTAAATATTCCTAATTGCAAATATTTAAAAAGCACTAATATATGTTAACAGTCTCCTAGCTCTTAGTTCTTAGCACTCTCTCTGACACATTGAGAACCATAACCATTTGTCATGCGCTTTTGGAGAAAGACCTAAACATGGAATGAAATCCCCTCACAAAATTATAAATAGCAAAATATCTTTATTAGGAAACAAGTAAATACTCACTTAAATATACTTATTTATTTATGCCACATTTTTGGAAGCCATTTAAGTTAATACCCCTGAACAACATTTTCTTAGATAGTAACCAATTGTAGGCACTGTGACTGGCCACTTTATTGTCGATCAATTACACGTGATGTTATTTTGGGAGAATATGTTATAACTCTGCATCACATATAAGAATACATTTTCTTCACGGAGACATATGAAAGTGAGCCCAAACACATTTTCACTTGAATGTAGCTGGAACTTGTGGGTAAATTCTATTTAGTGTAAAGATCAAATATATATATATATATATATATATATATATATATATATATATATTGCACATGCCAGTTTTGATTTGTACATACCATTTTTTTCCTACCCCTTAGCTAAAACCAGAAATGGAAAAGGCAAAAATACCGTGAGAACAGTGGTTTTCTTGTGGTATTTCCAGCTCATTGGAAGTAGAGTATACTGGAAATCACAGGAGACAGGCCTTTCCCAGGGGGCTCCAGAGCCTAACAACACTAATCCAAGAGGTTTGGTTTATTTAAAGCAGTTCTTTCAGGCTCATCTATCACTAGTCTCAAGACCCTGAGCAAACCCCCTTCAATTCAAGCAATTATGCCTGCCTTTTGGCAGTATTCTCTCTATGTGGAGATACTGTCCAAATGCACAAACATTTTCCTTTCAACAAATATGTAATGGGTTTTCTGAACTCTGAAAGATGGGCCTCTAAGTTTAGATTCTCTTTCAAGTGCTGTATGGGGGCTTGGACCACTTCCTGATAGCAAAAGGAAAAACAAACTCCCTTCCCAACTATCAGTATTTTAATTCCTTCCTCTTTCAATTGAATTTTTGTGATCTGACACTATCAAAACTAGGGTGGGGGTGTGCTTAATAAGTTGAATCACCAGGGACATGAGCAGTGTGGTAGAGATTTCAAATTCACTAACCTTTCTTTCAGTTGTTCAAAAAATATATTTCAATGTTGGCCATAGAGAAGTCAGTGAAGTCTGCAAACATATACAGGACAAGAAGAAAATTAAATTTCTTTCAGTGAACATTTCCCAAGCACTTATTCAGTGGTCAGTTATACGGATTCTAAAGTAGCTGATATTTGTTAATGCTTATTCTTCTCCAGGAGGTCTTCTATTCTGGTAAAATACATCATTTCATGGATGCTTACCTCACTGATAACAGTCCTGCAAGGTAAGCATTTGTATTGACTGTGTTTAACAAAGAACTGTAGGTACAGAGAACTTACTTTTCTTAAAGCCACACAAGTAAGAATTGATAGCCCCAGGGCTTAGTCCTGTGTCATTTGTTTTTAATAACTAAATTTAATCATATATTTACTCACTATGTTGTCATTCCTAGGTGGGATGCAGTGGAATAAATTAACAGCACAATATAACATAATGTAATCAATAATTAAATTTTCAGGGAGACTTGAAGTGATACTCTGAAGAGACAGAGAGAAAGGCTGAGTCAGAGGTGACTTCAAAGAAGAAGCAATATTGATTAGAGACAGAAAGGTATGAACATAATTGGCTATTTACTGTAGCTTGGGTTTAAGGAGAAGAAAAGGAAACTCCTTCCATGAACAAAATAACATGGGATGTACACAGAATACAGGAAATAACTGAGAACATTTTGAAAGACACAGCCAATGTGGCAGTTCTTAGAAACAAACTGGATAAGAGTGAGCTCAGAGTGAGTCTTCATTTGGTTGCTTCATTTGAAGACTGCTTCACAGAGGACCTCATGGGGCATGGCAAGGATGTAACGTTTTCCCCTGTAAGTCAGTACTCTTCAAGGTTTCTTTTCAGTGTTCGGTAGATAGAAAGAAATACTCTCTGGGGTTGTGCTATCATATCCACATGATCTACAGCCTCTCACTTGAAACATAGGATATCTGTTTAAAGTTATGCAAATTTGCTTTCTACTACCCAATACAATTTCATTTAGAATAATCTGAAAAATGATTAATCACTTAAAGGATCAAGGCTTTAGTTTGACTGGTAGGTTTTGCCTTGTGACACATCCATCTTTATGACAATCAGATAAAGAGGTGGATAAGGTGTCTCAGTCAGAGTTTCTACTACACAAAACATCAGGACCAAAAAGAAAGTTGGGGAGGAAAGGATTTATTCAACTTACATTTCCACATTGCTGTTCATCACCCAAAGAAGTCAGGACAGGAACTCACGCAGGGCAGGAATGTAGAGGCAGGAGCTGGTGCAGAGGCCATGGAGAGATGCTGCTTACTGCCTTGCTTCCCCTGGCTTGCTCAGCTTGCTTTCTTATAGAACCCAGGATCACCAGCCCACGGATGGCATCATCCAAAATGAGCTCTCCCACCCTGGATCACTAATTGAGAAAATGCCTTAGAGCTGGATCTCATGGAGGCATTTCCTCAGGGGAGGCTCCTTTCTTTGTAATAATTCCAGCTTGTATCAAGTTGACACACAAAACCAGCCAGTACGTAAGGCAAAGGCAGTGCAATACTATAACTTCATTGACTTCTTCAAATGGTGACTTTAGAATATCTAAGGAAAGAGGAAAGTGCTCCAGAGCAGACTAGAGTTGATGAGGATATCACCAAGGCAGTCATAGGGGCAAAAAAGAAAAGATGATTTGAGAATGATGTATTAGGGGAATTAGCATGACTTTGCTGTCACATGAATGTAAAAGTTAAAGAAAATGACAGGAATAGATTCTTATCAACTACAAAAAGAACACTCACTGAATAGGGAATATAGCAAGAATTTGTGCTACTTTCAAATACTATGTTACAAGAAATATCGAGACAGAGACCTCACATATGATTCACTAACATGAAAATGTCAACATCTTTTAAATTTATATACATCCTCATCACATCACATCACATCTTCATCCCTCTATCTCATCTGCCCTTCCCCAACATACCCCTGTCCTCTCTCTCTCCTCCAAAAATGGAAGATGCCCTATGGATGTCAACCTGCCTTGGCATATCAAGTGGCAGCAGGACTATGTGCATTATCTCCTACTGTGACTAGAAAAGGCAGCCTAGTTAGGGAAAAGGGATCCAGAGGCAGGCAACAGAATCAGATGCATTACCTGCTCCTGCTAATAGGAGTCCCACATGAACACCAAGCTGCAAAACTGTTACATATGTTCAGAGGGTCTAGGTCCGTCCCATGTATGCTCTGGGCATTAGTTTCTGTGTGTCCCTATGGGTCCAGGTTAGTTGATTTTGTATGTTTCCTTGACCCCCTTGGCTCTGACAATCTTTCCTCCTTCTCTTTATTAGGATTCCCTAAGCTCTGCCTAATGTTTTTCTGTGAGTCTTTGCATCTGTTTCCATCAGCTGCTGGATTAAGTCTCTCAGATAAGTTATGCTAGACTCTCCTGTCTGCAGGCATAGCAGGATATCATCAGTAGTGTCTGGGGTAAGCTTTCTCTCCTGGTAAGGTTCTCAAGCAGGGCTAGTCATTGATTAACCATTCCTTCAATTTCTGCTCCATCTTTATCCCTGAATATATTGGAGGCAGGATCAATTGTGAGTTGAAAGTTTTGTGGCTGGGTTGATCTCCCAGACTCTCCACTGGAAGTCTTTTCTGGTTATAGAAGGTGACCATTTCAAATTCCATATCCCCATTGCTAGGAATCTTAGCTTGTGACATCCTCATAGATTCCTAAGAATTTCCATTGTTTAACATTTCTAGCTTGTCCAAGGGATGCCTGCCTCACATGGATTCTAGTTCTCTCTCTCCATACTCTGTCCCTCAGACTTCCCTTCGGCTGATCTCTTTTGCTCTCCTCCTTACCCCCTGTTTCACTCAGTTCCCTCCCTTGGTCTTCCCCCATGTCTATTCTTTTATATTTAGTAAAACTGTGCTACCTTTATTTAGATTCTATTTGGTTTTTAAGTATCTTTTCTCTTCAAATAATACCTGTTTACTTTAAAATTTAAAGACATTATGTTTATTGCTTTATAGGTAGGTAAGTTAATGTTGTTTAATTATATAGGGAATCTAAGAATCTTGTTCATTGCTGGTAGGCATAGAAAATGATACATCTGATATGGACAGCAGTATGTAAGAGGAGTTCCTCAAAATAGTTAAAAACGGCATTATCATTATTTGGTTAGGACACTTCCCCCTGTGACTTGAACACTTGTTCTGGCAGTTAAAGAAGCTCTAGCTGGTGGACACTGGCTGGACTTCATAGGTGACCAAGAATGGGCCTTTGTGATGGCACTGTGCCTGGCTCCTATCTCTCTTCCTGCTTTTTGCTCTACAAGATTTGAACTTCAGCCTCTGCCATATGTTCCTGCCAGCACAATATTCTGTCCAAGCTCACTGGGCCAAGCCATGATGGACTGCACTATATGAGCCACGATCTCCCTCTCTTTCATTAAATTATTTGTAAAGGTGTTCAGTCCCAACTCCATATTCACTTTAGGGACTACACCAGAACAGGAACTTTGTAAGCAGAAACTTTAACAGCTATTTGTACATCCATGTAATGACAACATAGCAGCCCCCAAATAAAGGTAACTAAAGACCATCAGCGTATGAATGAATGGGTGGTAGTGTGTAGTATGGAAAGTTGTTAGCCTTCAAAGCTTTAAGACTTACAGAAAATTTTGGAGATGTTTAAAAAATGTTAAAGAGGTCTCATTTACTCTGTTTTAGACTATGATGCTATGGAAAAATGTGTCTTAGTTATGGTTCTATTGCTTTGAAGAAAAACCATGACCAAGGCAGCTTATAGAAGAAAGCATTTAATTGGGGTTTGCTTACAGCTTGAAGGGTAGTCAGTTGTCATCATTGTAGGAGCATGAGAGGGGCATGGTGACAGGCAAGCAGACAAGACACAGGCTCAGTAGCTAAAATCTTATGTCTTGATCAGTAGACAGGGTGCATACACACACACACACAGAAAGAGAGAGAGAGAGAGAAAGGAGAGAGAGAGACAGCTGTTGCTTCTGTGGTGGTGTTTTGAAATTCCAAAGCCTATACCCAGTGACACATTTTTTCATATAAGGTCACATTTTGTAATTCTTTCTAAGCAGTCCATGGACTGCTTATGGGTGTCATTTTCATACAAAATGTTTATTATTTATTAAATGAATTGTCACTACTCAAAGTAGCACTTAATCTTCTTTTCCATGAGTCAAGTTTACGTTTATAAGAGATTGCATTTCATCAAACTGTAGGGATAGAGAAGTTAAGCAAAAGAACCGTGAAGGAAAGAAACTTATAGAGTATGAAAAGGCATGGCTTGAATACAAATTCCAAAATGTCCAGTTGCATACATTTCTAAAAGTAGGGGTTTTTCTAAGCTTACCCTTGTTCTGAATATTGACATAGAGACTTTTATATGTATTAAAGACTTCAGGCACTGTAGCTGGGCAGATATTCGGCTATTCTAACCTCACAATACTGACCTGGCCTCCTTCCTAACCCCTTACCTACCATTTTACTCTCACTCTGACACATCCTTCTTCATCCTGTCCTGATAACAACTTGGTTCCCCGCCTGAGAATCCCCTTCTTTGGGCCCAGAAATCCTGCCTTTTCCTCTCCTGCCCAGCTATTGACAGTTCCAATGTTCAGTTCCTTATCCTATCAGAATGTGATGGAAAACAATGTTTTACAAAATACTGAGGAAAGAAACACTTCATACTCACAATATGAAAGTCCCAAATCTCTGGGTACAGAAGTCAGCATTTGACTATACAGTGCACAAAACATCCTTCAACATACACTTGGGGAAGTTTGCTTTAATTTTTTTTAAATTATGAAATAGCAATTGTGATACCAGCTACCTTATAGGATGGTTGTGTTTTGGAATGGAAAATTGTGCAGAGTTGTTTGCATATAACTTATCAATATTAGAGATCATTATTACTGTACTGCACTTTGTCAGATAGATGGTGTGGTAGATATCACAGTTCTATGTTGGCTCCACCATAGTGGATTAGATTGCAAATATTTTTAAAAACTTTATTCTAGAAAAGCATCAGTGCAGAGCCTAGGTGACTATGTAGTTACAAATCTCACATACATTATTCAGGTTTTTTTTGAGATAAACAATAACTCTATGATCTAAGTAGTTATCTATTTTCAAAGGAAAGAAATTCTACAAATTGCAAAGTATCAAGGTAAAGACATGGGGCACCTGCTCAAAGCATCTAAATTCATAATTTCATGCTTTGTTGTTTATTGTATTGTCTTCAGCCATAGGTTCTCCTTCCTGTTTGGTACTGAATAGCATTGTAACTTGTAACTACTGTCTTTTACTCTAGGAGCATGTCTGTTTTAATCATATAAAAAGAATTCCAAGGCTGTACATGTGCCCATAAATGAAATGTCTCTATGTCCTGAAGCATGAATTAGAAACATTAAGAATACCACACAAATAATACGTAATGCAGCAGGTGTTTGATTTATTCCTCTATAAAATTCAGTACAATTAAAGAGTCATCCCACAAAAGTATTGTCAGAAATAATTATAACACTGGACTCGAGAGAGACATTTTTCAGACCCGGTTCCATCTGGTAGGAGTTTTCTTGGCAGCTTTTTCTCATCACAAAAAGGTGTTAGGAGAGAAAGATTTTTCTCTGAGCAGCCAAGTTGTACTGAAATTCCCAGAGCAGGGGGCAGGGGAGTGAATGTGTGTAAGAGCAATTTTAGAGGTTAAGAAGTAGCTGGAACCTTTGTACTGACCACAAATAGTCTCTGTCCATCTTTTCTGTCCTATAAATTGAATTCTTCATGGAAGTATGAATAACAAATTATTGTATATAAGTCCTCATTAATACTTTACTACTGCAATTAGAGTTAAAAATTATGTTTTTTTGCCTTAATTGCCCAGAATTAGCCATTCCCCTTAAAGCACTTCCAAAGATTACAACTGGTCAAGGTAATTCAGTCACATTTGAAATCCATTTTCAAATTAGAACATTGAAATAAAAGTTTGTCCAGTCAGGAATCTTCCTTGAATTCCAGTGTCATACTGTTGGAAAAGTTCCCATTTCTTACATGGATTTCAAAAATCCCTGGATGAGCTTCAACTCCATTAAGAAGAGTAATAGAAGCCCAATTTTCATGAAAAGATTTCCAAGTCAATCAAATAAATGATATTTAAAGCATTTGTCTATAGGTGGAACTATAGAGATTTAATCTTTATTCAGTCACTGTGTCATTTGTTTACTAAAAAAAAAGATAGTTGTATTGTTTTTTATTTCACAGGTCTCCATCACTTTTCTCTTGATACTCAAAACTTCTGAAGAACCCCTGTTTGTTCACTGTGCAGATCTCTTCGTGCTAACTCACCTCTGTCCCAGGGATGAGGATGGACTGAAGCCTACCTACCCCAAGCACGTTTTTCTCTTTGGCCAGAGAAACCACATCAAGAATAGGCTAGTTACTCATGTAAAGTGAGGACAATCCAGGAAGGTGTTACTGAGACTCTCAACAGAGTAAAGGACTTGTATCTACTGGTTTTAGGAGAATATAAACTTTAAGCTGGGGCCAATATAGTCCTGGTGAACACAGGTGGCAACATATTCACAATGAATGTGGTCTGGGAAGTGTGTCAGTATGTAAAACAATGAAGCTAAGGACGATCAAAAGCTGAGTACTGGTGGCCTTACCGGACACCCCTCCCCCTCCAAGGTGTTACGAACATTAGTATTTTTGTAAAATTGACAAATACATTTCAAGAAAAAGTTTCAAAGATTGCATAGAATAAAAGACAATATGAATTGTCAAATACAGTACAGTGTAAAATAATGATGATATGTGAAAATTGGGAATGCTTTAGGTCAGAATAGAAATTCAGAAGGCAATGGTGATGAATCCTCATTAAGTCATAATTAAAGAAAGAGCAGTAGTGAATATTATACAAGAAGGAAGAAGTGAACACAATGTTGTTCACTCAACAAACAATTGTGCAAACTTCAGAGTTACGACAATAAGAGTTTTCAAGTAACATCAACCAACTAGGACAGGACCATAAATTTAGGAAATGGGAATGTGCTTCATAGTCACTACTATTCAGAATTGTAGAATCGTCAGAAAATGGCAAGCAAAATTTATTAGGAATGTATTATCTCTGCAGAGAAGCAGAAGTTGGAAAACATTTGGGACATAAGAAGTGTTAGTTCCCAAGTAATTAGACATGAGGATGAAGAAGAACTGAGTATGTAATGGAGAGGACTAAAGGACAATTGGAGTAGTGAATAGAATTGAAGTTCTAGTCCCGTTTTTAGATTCTGCACTCTGGAAGGACTGTTTATTGTAACTCTTTACTGTAAACATCAACCATAACTTCCCAGCATGCTCCTCTGAAGGTATTTGCTTTTTTGCATCTTTATTCATGAATTATCTGCTTCTGGTTATCACTGTTGGTGAGCTAAAACAATCCTCCAAAAATGTCCTGTCAAACCAAGGTGAAAGGGAGAATATAATTTATCACTGAAAAGTTATAGGCAGATTTATTTAAAATTGTGTATGCATATGTCTGTGTGTATGTGTCTGTCTCTATGTGTGTATGTTTGTGTGTGTATGTGTGGAGCTGTGGGTCACACATGGGCATGGGTCCTGTTAGGTTGTGTTGTGGTTCCGCATGTCTGCCACGGCTCAGGGAGACAGAAGCACAGGAATTTGACTGAGTTCCCTCTACGTGGTACCTGGCAGGATGTTGGGCTATGAGAATCTGCCAGGCTCTGCCCTGGCGTGGGGAGATCTCAGCCTGAAGTCCTGTGGGGGCAGAACTTCTGAGTGGGGATCTCCAGGCAGAAGCTATTGAAGGGGAGACCTGTGATCTCTGTCTTTGGGCTCCCAGTCACCGCTGTGTAGTTGGTAGTCAAAGGCCTGCTCCACGGTTCCCCACAGCGGGGTGGGGGCAAAGACACAAGGAAGTCCATGGTTTTAAAAGGTTTATTCTCATGGTGAAAAGTGGATCTGGATGTACTCCCCAGCCCCCACTGGACCTCAGGGCGAACCTGACTTAAATAGGGAGGGAGGAGGGTCTGGGAAGGAATGCTTAATTGGCTATGGCCTCTGGCCTTTAGGTATCTCATTAATATGAAGATCTCTCTGGGGCCTGTAGTCATGCCCCCTACCTGTGGAGGGCCTGGTAGAGGCATGTGACTGAAAGACAATCAATGGAGGTCTTTGGCCACGTGTCAGGAGCCTGGAGTCTGGGAGTGTGGTGAAATGTATGCTGTCCCTTGCAAGGTCTCTGGTCATCTCTAGCCAGTGCTCCACCAGAAACCAAGCTATTCTTTCACAGTCCCACATGTATGTGTGTGTGTTTGTGTGTGTGTGTGTGTGTGTGTGTGTGTGTGTGTGTGTCTAAGAGTGTGTGGGGAAGTCAGAGAATAGCATGCAGGAGTTAGTTTACTTCTTCCACTGTGTATGCTTTGGAAATGGAACTTACTTGCCCAGCTTGGATCAAGGTCCTTTTACTCTGAGCAATCTTATCAACTCCAGAGTAACTGGCATTTTCTCTCTCTTTCTTTCCTTTTCTTTCTTTCTTTCTTTCTTTCTTTCTTTCTTTCTTTCTTCCTTCCTTCCTTCCTCTCTCTCTCTCTCTCTCTCTCTCTCTCTCTCTCTCTCTCTCTTTCTTTTTCTTTTTTGTGGCAAGGGTGAGTATCAACATAAAAGTGATTAAAAGAAGTTTATAAAAATATACAGTAGACAGTATCAGACATGTTCAAGGTGACATGGCCAAAGACACAATGTATCACCAACTTAGATGGAGAAAAGCTCATGAGTTCTCAGTCCTGACATAAGGCCATAATCAACTATCAAATGATGAGAGCAGGAGAAATAGTCCTCCTTAAAGAAGAGTACAACAATTGTTTATCCAATCTCAAATGGCCAGGCGTGAAAACATAAACACACAAGTAATATACAAACTAAGCAAGTCATATAAATATATTTAGTGATATTACATATTATATAATATATATATTATATATATAATATATTATATATATAATATATATTATATATATATTATATAATATATTATTATTACATATTATAATAATTATATTATAATATGTAATATAATAGACATAATATAAATACATTCACATAAATATAGATCAACAATTAAAGTAAAAGAAGCCATACAATTATTTAGCAGGAAGTGCATCAATTAATTTCTTCTATTTTTTTGTGAAACACATAAACCTTGCAATTATTGCTTAATAATTTCTCAGAGATTATTGAGGCATTTCAGATGTTTTTATTCATAAAGCATGAGTGACGTAAAACCTGTGAAAACAAAGGGTCAGAATGGGAAGTGTCTTCTAAGATGCACCATGTTTTCGTGATTCCTGTGGCAGAAATCTTGATGTGGTGCCAGCTATTTCTTATTAAACAAGGAGATCTCATCCTTTGACTCATATCATCAAGCTCTTTGTTACACGACAGCATGCTGGCACCTCCCATTTTTTTTCTGAATTCAATCTTTCACTATTACACACCAAATCCAAAAACACATGAAATATGAGCCCAGTGTTTCTGAGAAATGTAGTAAATTTCAAGTCTGTACTCAAGTTGTAGACTGCATATCCCCCATCCCACTTTTAAATTGAGTTCATACAACCACACAGTCAAATGGGCTTCCAGCTAAAAACCAACACCTAATTAATTCCCACAAAGAACAGTTTCCATGAGCAAGCATGTCATGGGGTCAAGCATGTCTTGTTGTTACTTTCTTCCCATATCTTGTCTCTTAGTGTTTAATTTTAGGAAGGAAGAACTTGCCATAAAATAAATGCAACAGAGTTCATCTCAGTATTAAAAGATTTCTGTGTTGGGTACTAAACTTTAAAAGATTGGGAATTCTACTCACTAGTGCTTCATTGTTAGGATGATGAAGGAAGTAGTGTGAACACAGGCATGACTCGATAGACTACAGATAGGCGTCTGCTTGAGAACAAGCTAGTAAGAAGGTCCCCAGTTAGCAGTTAGTGGTAGTCTCTGATTAATTGAGTCAGTCTTGTTTTATCATTGAGATTGTGTTTCAGTTTACTTGTGGAAGAAAAGGCAGAGTGAGTCTGAGGACAGCTGGCTTGGGACTCCTTTGGTCTAGTTTCAGTTGCACTTTTTAAGGTTGTGCCTGAGAATAAAGTTAAGAGGGGTGCATTTTACATAAAAACTTACTGTTCAAACCATTTGACCTCAGCTTCAGTTGAATATGGTAGGGCTAATGGTCTACCACCTCCACCAGACAGGTCTCTCAGTATTCTATCTTCAGCTTTCCTCCACTCTTTTTTTTTTTATTGGATATTATATTTACATTTCAGATTTTATCCCCTTAACCCATTCCCCCAACCACCCAGGAACCCCCTATCCCATCCTCCCTCCTCTTGCTTCTATGAGGTTGTGCCCCACCTACTCCTCCACTCTTAATCCTAAGGGAGCTCTGGCCTTCACGGAACTTTTGCTAAATAGCAGCCACTGCTCCGCCATTCCTGGGTGGTCAAAGCAGTTCTAATAGAAAAGTTCTGGAACCTTGACATTGGCAGAGAACTCTAGATGAGTATTTACAAGGAAGGCCAGAGGAATAATGAAGTCATAAGGAGACGGAAGAAAAGATTTTACTAGCCATCACATAAAAGTCTTGGTGAATTATTTCTTTAAACTTTCTTGTTGTTACTCCAATGTTATTGGCTGTATAGTATGTGTTAAATCTCTCTTTTGCCTTCCATTTCTTTTCTATCGTCTTGCTTTATCTATCTCCCTTTAGGCAACCCTCATCTGCCTTCTTGGTTTTTCATGCCCCCACCTCAATTTTACTTATTTTTATGTTTTCCCAAAATGTGTCCTCCACTAACATGAGGTGTCTATATTTGCTAAGTGGCATATTACTTTCATGTTGCTGGAGTGAAATATTCTTAACTATGGTTACAGAGAGGCAGAAGCCATTTTCTCAGGGAAAGCCTATTTAGCAGCAGAAGCAAGGGACCAGCAGACGACATTTCCATTCACACACAGGAAGAGGAAGAGGGATCAGGAAATGACTTGAGACCTGAAAGCTTGTCCCAATGACAGACTTCCTCCCACCAATCTCCATGGCCTAAAGTTTCTATCACCCTCTCAAACAGTACTACCACTAAGAGTGAGAATTCAAATACATGGATGGAGTGGATGGAGGACATTTATTCTTCCAACCAAAGAAGACAGCTTCAAAGGGGGAATTAGACGAATGAATACTTGAATGTGAAGCTGATTCCTTCTGCTGAAAACCAGCTATTCTTTTCATAAAAACAGTTCATTATGAGTTTTCCTTTGAGAAGCTACGTAAAATTTCTGCTTCATGTTACTATTTGACAAGCACACACTAAAAAAGCTCAGCGCCTGTGTCTTAGCTTCATTTCACTCTATTGTGGTGATTAAAAAATACTTTACCAAAAAGCAACTTACATCTGGAAGAATGGGTTTTAACTCATAGCTCCTGCTTACAGTCCATTATCTCAAGGAAGTCGAAATAATAGGAACTTAAAACAGCAAATCATTTCATACTGACAGTTATAACCACAGAGAAAGGAATATATGCATACTTATAGTTATCTAAATTTCTCTATTTTCACACAGTCCAGGACCCCAAAGAAGGGAATAGCTACACCCAATCTGAGACTGGGATGTCCCACAGCCATCAAGACTCCTAACAACATGTTCATAGTACAACCTGGTCAGGTCACTGTTTCCTTGAGAATCTCTTCCCAGATGATTCAAGTTGATAGTTAAAGCTGGCCATCACAACCTCTCATTCGCTTTTGCAGAAAAGGGTTGCTTATGAAATGAACTGGTCATCTGCAATCTGCAGCTGTTTTGAAGAGTGAGATCAGCCTACTTTTTTCCTTTTATACTTCTTTTAGATAAACATAAGTGTTTATTGTTGTAGATTGTCCCCCGAAATTCCAAAGTTTCTCTGCCAGCCATGTTAAGAAAAATGTGCGAACAGCTTCATTGTTCAAGAACTTTCTGAAGGACCCATTGATGTTTCAACAGAAAGCTTGAGCTGACAGTTTACAAGACATATTGGTCCTCTTCAATAAACTCACTTTATACTGCCTGCTCATCATAAAGGATTAGAACATGAGACTCACCAACCTGAACAAGCTTTCAAAATAGAGATTTAATTAGGTTTCACACCCTAATTTTAATAATCGGCCAAACCTTGGCCCCTGATGAACAATGGGACTCTACTGAGGTTCTCCATTATCACAGAAATAAAAAACCCTTCCCTTTGTCTTATCAACAGGCTGTTTGACATTTGCAAACTTAAGACTCAGAGAAAGTTCAGTGACAACTGTGTATCAATTTGAAGTTTTGAAGTTTCTGATTTTCTGTGAGTAAAATTAGGAGACATTTGTAAATGTTAAGGATGATTTGAGTATGAGCGTTCCATAAAGTGCACATGGCACAAATTTTACATATATACTATATGTCCGTGTATGTATGTATGTATGTATATATGTATGTATGTATTTGTCTGTGAATATGTAATTACAGCACTAGAGATTTCTAAAACCAACCTTATCTATTTAGTGAAATAGAGAATCCAGAACAAAACAATCTGGGCTACATAGTACGATACTATTTGAAAAAAACAAACATGAAATTACACACACACACACACACACACACACACACACACACACACACAACACACACACACACACACCACACACACACACACACACACACACACACACACACACACACAGAGCCACCATTGTGGTTCAGCAGGTAAAAGTGTTTGCTGCCAAGCCTGACAATCTGAATTTGATCCTCAGAACCTACTTTGTGGGAGACAATTAAACATGTCTTATAACCCCCACATGCAGTCATATGTCATTTCTCCCCCTCAGAATAATAAAAAAATATAGTAAAAGTTAAAATATAATAAAAGTTATTAAAATCCCTTCGTTAAAAATAGAATATTTATTCTTAAGTATTTGTATAACTTTTTACCTCTTTTTGGGAACCTCAATTTAGTATTATCATTTAAAGAAATACAGTGGATTTTTCTTATTAACTTTTTGCTATTCATCATGTATTAACCATGGCAAGAATGTTTCCCATCAATCACAGACTGTCCTGAGCTTGACTCTCAACTTGACTTCCAGGCTCAGCTTTCTTATCTTTAAAGTGGAAGACATAATCTCAACATGATTGTTTACAAGATTGAATTTGTGATATACAAAGTACATACTAATCATTCAGCAATGCCATTTCTTTCTTTCTATGGTTCCCCTTGCCTAAAATGGAAAAATAAGGATTTGATTTTCTTTCTCCCAGATTGATGTAAATATGATATAAAGGTAAATGCAATTTATTGGTTGTTGAAATACTTATACTATGTAACTTCAGGGGTCCAGATAATTTGTTGTTGTTGGAAAGAGTGCTATTATTTTTCCTAGTTTTACTTCTTTCCATGAAATCTGTTAGTCTTGGTCTTTTAAGCTATCTTTCAAAATTCTGCCCAAAATAACACTATAGGTTAATCTTGTTAAGCCAAACCCATTTTACAGTTGTTTACTCAAAGTGGGGTTTGTTTATGAACTCTCAAGATGTCAAAGAAACAAGGAAGCAAATAACATTCTCTATTCACATTAAGTTCAACTCTCTCTGAAACTACATGAGTTCCTCAGTTTCGTTTGTCCTGTTTGCACCTGTAAATTAAAGTCTGTGATGTTCAACTATTTGTCATCTCAATTTAGGTTGTGGATTGTTTGAGTAATTAAAAGCAGATGGTAGAAGCTGGGAAAACTGTGTAGCAGCTGATTAGGAAAATGAATGGATTTGAAGATATTTGGTGTCCAGATAATAGATGGGTCAAACATAGTTTATACTGCACTGTGTGTACTTTTAGGATAACTCCAAACACAATGTTTTATAAATTATCAAGAAGTAGGTGTTTGTTCTTCATCTTCATTTGTTCATTGTTCCCTGACATAAAACTCCCTCTCCCTGCACAGGGTGAGATTGGGCACATTAGTTATTTGGGTCCCCAGTGTTTGTGACAAAGATTTGCATTGTAAATGGGATATCTGGAGGTTAAGCATTATGTGTTGCTTGGGGTTTTCTTTATAGGGATTTGACACCAGTTCTCAAAATTAGCATACACCAAAGTAATACCAGGAAGTTTATCTGTCAGCCTTCCTGTGTTCATTATACTGTCAAAAACTAAAGTCTTCACCAGGAACAACCAACTCTTGCCAATTAGACATGTCTTAAATGGGTTTACAGGCCACTTCTATTTCCTCTCTTGTTCTCAGAATTAGGGCGCTAGTATCTACTCCCTTGAGATTTTAAAAACAGTCTAAAGGATAGGTGTGTCTTTCTAATATCAATAAATCCACATTAAAGGTTATGAGGCAATACAGGTAGGGAAAAAAGAAATATGTTCCAGAAATCAAAGTAAAAAATACAATAAATCTTTCAAGGAGTTTTCATTAATCCTCTGAGAAACATATGCCAGGGTATAAAACATGAGAGGAAAACAACAACAGCAACAACAACAAAGACAACAACAACAGCAACAACAGCAGCAACTACCACAAAGACATCAGCGAAAACAAGAAAGACAGACAGAACAACAACAACAGCAACAACAAATGCAGACTTTCTTTTTCAGGGTAACTGGGTTTTGTATTGAAGAATTTTATTTGCAGTCTAGAAATAACTCTTTTCTTTACTGTACATGGTGATAGTTCTATTATTGATTGTTACTGGTTAAAGAAATTGAGTCTGGTCTAAGGTGAATTATACCTGTTCGCAAGCGCACACACACACACACACACACACACATACACACACATATATATATATGTATATATATATGTGTATGTATGTATATTCATGCCATTACATCATTTGGCTCACTGTAGAAATCAACTTGAAATCTTTGTAAGATTTACTAAAGAAGTGAAATAAAGATAAATGTAAAACCAGCCACTGAAATTTAGATGTCTTTGTCTTTAAAAAGGCAAGACCCTGGTTTTCTTTTTAAAGGAAATGGGAAGCCATTCCTTCCATGTCACACTTACTATTTTATTGAATTAAAACAGAGAATTTTCTGACTTAGTTTAATCCATGTTCAATCATATGCTTCCATGTTGCAGACTACAAACTAACCCCAGTGGACACACAGTGTTGTCTTAGGTAGAATAGTTAAATGTTAAAAAGAGAGATGGCTATTGGAGTCTTTTTAAAAAGTGACTGATCTGTGGCAGTCCTGGCCCAGTTGCAGTAAGTATTATGTGACTATAGGGACTGATGGATAGATGCTAAGAGGATGTAGATAGACAGACTTTCAGTCTTCATTTTACTAGCTTTCCCCATTTGGCAAGAATCCCAAGGATGTCTCACACCCTGCTTTGCTGTCCTCATATGAGTTCCTCCTTGCTAGATTTTAAGATAGCAGAAAGATTGAAAAGGGAAATCCAAACAGCGGGGGGGGGGGGGGGGGGGGGAGGTGTTCCTTACAATAGCAGGCTTATCACATACTCTGGCTTCATAGTCTTCTCTGCAGAATGAATTATGCACATAGCTTCCCAGATCCACTGTTTTTTTTTTCCTCCCACAAAATAGACCGGGAATCATGTGAAAAAGAAATAGAATTAACGGTATTTTATATTTTAGTATTAGAAAGTGGGTAACCGTTGTTGTCTTTTTAAGAGAAATTGAATTTCATTTTTTCCGATTCACTATTATTATTTAAGTAAATTTGGAAATAAAATGGGCACATGGGTTTGGCAGGTATTGGCTAAATACAACCTGTGAAACACAGAACCAAAGGATGTTAGATACTTGCCTAACCGAGGTCAAATTTAGATGGCTGTGTTGATTCTTGTAAACATCATTTTGTAGTAAGGGCTCCTTTTCCTTGGCCAAACTGACAAAGCTGCACATTGCTTCACATTTGACTCATTCCAAGGCAGGATTTTATTGCTGCTTTCTCTTTTCTCGGCCCTTTCATTAACTGTCTGGATGCACATCATAAAATCAGCGCTCTTGGCTTTGAAGACATTTATTAAAACAATGCCTTGTGAGAAGAAACTTTATGAGACATCAGGCTTGTAACACTCTTGATGTATTTACTCTAGGTGATTAGATCCTAATTCTTGAAGAGAGGACAGGTCTTAGTGCCAAGGAAACTACAAACATAATAATTGATGTGACAATCAACCGCTTCCTCTCAGTGACTATGAACCTCTCATTTATTACTTTTGGTTTTTCTGCCAGTGTCCAGCCAGCAAAACATTCATATGTACCTTGATGCTGAGAAGCACTCTAGTCCGGGATACTTGATAAAATTGACAACTTCATACACATATTTAGTATACAGTTTAATTTGAGTAAGCATGTGTGTGTGTGTGTGTGTGTGTGTGTGTGGTCAAGATTTACACATATGTGTTGTATATTTGTTTATTTATAAGTGAATGTGACTGTGTACATCCGTTTGTGCATGTGTGAAAGCTGGAGGCTGACATACATTGTGGTCTCTGTCATTCTCCACCTTCATTTTTTTTTCATTGCACTTGAAAGCTTATGATTTTGATTTAAACTGGCTGGCCAGTGAGTCCCCAAGGTCCAGTTGTTTCTGCACCTCCTGTGTTTGGGTTATAGATATGGACAGCCACATTTGTCTTTTTATGTGGGTGTTGGGACTTTGAACTCTTATCCTCATGCTTGTTCAAGGGTAATGACAGGTACTTAACCCACTAAACCAATGCCCCTATGCCAAAATCTGCTCACTTATTAAGAGATACTTAAAAAAAATATCAGTAGTTATCAAAGAAAAAGTTGAGAAATATAACTATGGTGGGAAGACAGGAAGGATATTCTGAGGTAGATGGAGAGATGACCCACTGGTAAGAAAATGTACTGACTTCATAGAAGGCCTCTGCTTAGATTCCATCACCCACATCAAGTGACTCAAACTCGAATATTACACACCTTCTTCTGGACTTGGTTGGCATCTGTTTTTATGTGCACATTCAACATTCAGGCACACATCAATACACATAATTTAAAAATGAAATTAGTCTTTCAAAATGTATATTCAGAATTAGTGAATTTATGCTTCAAAAAGCCTGAGCATCGTGGAAGAGTTTTGCCAAGGAATAAACACTGACTGGGTAGACATTAGAGAACTAAAACGTTAACTTAATTAGAGGGGAAGCTTTAGGGGTGGGGACACTACAAAAAGTTGATGCAACTATAAAGAGAAATAACACACTAGCAAACATGCATGACAGTTATATACAGGAAGGATGAAGGGTGCTGTCATGGAGAGGTAGACACTAGAAATGTCTCTTTATGCATAACTATAGTTGTCCAGACAAGAAGGGCAGGACATTGTGTTCTGGTCAATGAACAAGGAGAAGACACTTTGCAACCAAAGTGCCCAACCGTAAGAATGAAAAAGGACAGCAACCCAGGCCCAAGGTAGATGACAGCATACAGATGATGTCGAATATGAAACATTGGTTAAAGACTGGGAAAATTTGCAGCTGAAGAGCTCTTGAAATAAAAAAAGGGGAAATTCATCAGCAATGACCACACTTTCCTGGCTAGGGGCAGCATCTCAGGGCAGTTACAAGCAGAACGTTTGTAGCCAGACTTGTGGGTTTGCATCACAGACGAACCACTTGCTATGAGGCCTTGGAAACCTACCTATCACGTTGGATTGTTAAAATAAAATCCATAGACTAATTCAAGTTAGCAGAGCTTTTATATAAAGATAAGTTGGAGAATCCATAAGCGTTCTAAACCTAAGGAGGTTCAGAGTACTCCATGGAGCAACAAAAGGAGAGAGCAGTATTCACAGACAGAAAAATTCCCTTTCAAGAGAAACATCCTGCTGGGTTACAGAATGGCATTTGTCCCCTATGGATGTTCCCTGATTAGTCTGTAGTATGTCATTGGCTGAAGCTCAGATGTTGTGACTGGCTGAGACTTGGGTACTTGTGAGCATTTCCACTAAGCTAGTTGGCAGTTCACTGACTTATGCTGTCATTTTCTATGTATGTTTCAAACTATGGAGATAAATGCAGATCGAATTTAATTTAGTTAAACAGAAACTTAGTTTGCTGTCAAATGGGGGAAACTAAAGTATAGGAGAAATATCTAAGAGTGTTGGTCAATGTTCAAGTTCAAGAAGCAATGACACCACGTAGGACATGCTATTTGAATTCAGATAGAGAGTGGCTTTAGATCACTGACTTGTGCACAAAATGACTAACTGCGTGGATAACATAGGATCAACTATGTCTGCGGTGGTTATTGAAGAAACAGAAATCCTATAGGCAAAGCACAGGAAGGGGGTTATTGCAGCAGTGAGGAGAATCGTCTTAAGATAGGTTCTGGTTACTGTATCTCTGTATTTGGGATAAGGCTGTATGCGCTCTGTTAGCATTGCTCTGACATTAGAAATGGAAGAAACAAGTTAATGAAGAAAGAGTTTAGTTTGGCTCATTGTTTCAGGTGATTTCAGTTAAGCATGATGATGCAGCTCATAGGGTTGTATGGAACAGATACTGTTCAATGTCAGGATACCAGAGGTGGTGGGGGACTGGAAAGAAGGACTCAGTGATAATCTTCAAAGCCTTTCTCCTAGTGACCTTCCTCTATCAACTAAGCCCCACCTCCTAAAAATTCCACATATTTCCAAAATATCACTAAAAGCTGATGAGCATATAATTCAAAACATGAGCTTATAGGGAATATTTCATATTCAAGCCGTAACCACCACCACCACCACCACCACCACCACCACCACCACCACCACCACCACCACCACCACCACCACCACAACAACAAGAAGAACAACAACAAAGCTGTTGCATGTAGTTTAAAATCACTCTACCACCTTGCCCAGGAACTGCCGTGCTTGGGCCCCTCCTGGCTGCCTTGTGTTCTACATTCCACCCAGCTTAATTCCGGAATTGGCAGCCAGCTCCCACCCAGCTTCCTTTTCTCCCTGCCTTATGCTCTGGGAGTTGACCGCTCCACCAGCCTACTCCCAAGACCCTTGTTCCTGGAGGAGTCGAGTTGCCAGTCCCACCAAAGACCTTTGAATCCTCCGATAAAGGACAAACACTCAGCTTGTCGCTTTACAGCTTGTCTCTTGTGGCACAGTTGCTGGGCACAGATACCTTCCTCCTGAAAAGACATGCCCTCACCAATTTATATGTCCATCTCTCTTTCCTCCCTAAACTTAGTGACTTGTTCCAATTAGCTCCTCCTCAATGACTTTGGCCGCCCACTTGTAGCGGAGGCAGCGGACCCTAGCTATCCCCAGATATTACATGATGGCTGCATGCCTCTCATTCCAAAGCATGGCATAAAAAGCTCCTTTCTCTTTCCCTGTATCTCCTTTTCCAGAAGTCCCACCTGTGCCTTCCTCCTAGCAACTGGCTCCCGGCCTTCTTTATTGACAAGTCAAGAATCAATTGGGAAACAAGACCTTAGGCGACAGAATCTCCCTTTACAAAAAGCAACATCAACAAAACAGGAAAGAGAAGAACTTGTGGTAGGAGAGAAAATGAAACGTCTATACTTCCGGTTAGTCTCTAAAACCTTCAAGCTTTCTCCTCCATGATATAGACGATCAACAGGGTAGTCTGAAGCCCTGCTCTGTAAAACAACATTTTTTTTTTAGCCCAGCATGTAAAGAAAATAAGGGAGAACTCAGGTAGAAACAGGAGACAGGAGGGAAGGAGTTAACTCTTGCAGAAAAAGCAGCAGTCAGTGGTTCAGTGATGAGGTGTAATGATGTTCCTGAACTATCAGCACCCAGTTGCTCTAAAATACAGAGTGCAAACATACTTGCTATCTTTTTTTTCTGTCTCCCCACATTGTCTAAAAATTCCTCTTTTGGCTGGCAGAAACCTAGAACCATGGAGTAAAGAGAATTCTAGCGCAGTGGGTCTGGTTTTGGGGAGTTGACACTATCCAGCTTTTAGTCCTACACTATAAAATTAAATAGGGCCATGCCTAAATACACCCAAGGAGCTAAGCGTTGACACACTCAGTTTCAAAAATCAGCAGAAGAACACATGTTCCCTCTCACAATGGAGAAATAAAACTGGTAATTGTTGCAACTTATCCAGCATGCCCCTTGCTGTGTCCTAAGTGGTCTGAGTACTCAATAAATATTTTATGCACTCCATTTGTAAAGGGTGAGACAAAGGCTTAGGAAGCTGTAAACCAGCTCAGGATGAAGACACTGTGAGCAAATGACCAAAGTGCCCTGAGGAGAAGTTGTTTTTCAAGAGAGTGAAAGGAGAGAGGCCAGAACAGCCAGAGTATCTGGATTGCTACTCCTGACTTCAACACGTGTTCTTGTTGTTGTTTGATTTTGGTTTTCCATTATTGTCGGTGGTGGCTCGTTTTGTTTTGTTGTTTGTTTGTTTGTTTTTGACAGATTTTCCATTCCAGCATACATCACTACCACTACTCCAGATACTCTAGCCACAATCTAAAATTTCATCCTGAGGTTTCTTTCCCCCTTAGCCTCTGCAGTTAGCTTCTTAGAAAATCATGTCTGCTCTTTCCCAGATTTGTTCAGAGTTGATCTTTTGAGCTCAGCCTCTGTCACTGTGTTTTCTGGTTTGTATCACTGTCATAGCTCTCTACATGATCTGATCTGAGGTTCTTTACTCTATGATCTCTCTTGGAATCGTTCTCCACTGAAGTTAATATATACTATCGAGTGCTGCCCCATAGGCAGGACATAGTGTTGTCATCTTGAAATCAGAGCAGCTGTGATGATCCCCATGAGATACTCAAGATTAGGTCCACTAACAATTCCCTCTGGAAGGGCAAAGAACTCATAAGACTCTAAATGCAGTTGGGAGGTGCTTGGCTCAAGCAGTACATAAGGCATGAACGAGGATGTCACAAGTGGCTCACAAGGCAAATATCTAAGCAGTTAATGGTTGTTGGGAGTGGGTTGTTGTTGGTGTAATACCCAACAAGTTTCCTATGGTCCTGAAGGCAAGTTTCATACACTACAGGTCACTCTAGTTAATCTTACTAAGCTTGACTTGGATGGGCATATGACTTAGTCTCTTGTTTCAGTTTCTTTGTCTAAGTACTCGGTAGTGCAACTATGTCACAGTCATTTCAGTTTTAATTTTCCAAAAATGCTAAATCTGGCAAGAAGTCTTATGTGTGGGTAGCTAGCGTTTGAAAGGATTGACACTACTGAGCCAGAAAGTAATGTGGCCAGTGAGTTGTAGATGATACCAGGCCCTCTCCTAGTAACTGAAGACAGCAACTTAGTCTCGTTCACTTGAGAGAGGAAGATACTGATCTATCAGCCTTAATAATCAAGTGTTATCCCAGCAAATATTACCTGCTTGTACTTGAAGTTCATGAGTATGCATGTATGGGATTTCCAGGCATCCCATTTGTAACCACAGGCTGGACAAAAGTGGGAGAAAGGCAACGTGGCAATGGAGAGGTCCAAAGAGCTCCTCCGCCACACTGTGGCTAGAGCAAGCAGGAGAACAGCTGTGAGAACCAGGTGGAGAAAGAATAGCTATAACTTTCAGAGGTTGTGAGTGCCCAGAGCTGAGTACAGCACAGAATAGTGTCTGAAACATTCGTTATACTCTATAAATGCTGTATGCGTTGCCTCATAATTATTGTTTTTTTTTATAATCTTATGAGTGTTGTATATTCCATTTCTTGTCGACAGATATTGTCAGTAAAGATTGATGATGTTATTATTTAGTAGAAAAAAATTCCAGACTTGGATTCTGAGAAATTTCTTATTTTAGGTTTACTTGATCAAATGTTCTATCGTGTTTTCAAATAGGTTTTGAGTTCAGGCAAAGCACACAGTGCTGAACTTTTACAAGAGATAATATAAAATGACTAGATATAATTTGTCCTTGACTGTTGCAGGAAATAAAACAAGTACTTACATAGCTCAAGTGAGTCAAAAGTCATGCCACGTTTTCTGAATTATCAAATACTAAACTCTGCTATACCTTGTCTATGTCCCTGATGTTGATACCTTTGAAATGGGAATTGTTCTAGTAAATACTATCTCAGTTTTGATAGGCTAAAAATTTTACCATAAAAACATATACATAGTTCTATGGAAATCAAAAAAGAGAGTGTTTCTAGGTAGCTAGTGGTCTAAGAGTGAGAAAATATGTAGACAGTACCCCAAAAATAGTAGACATGTTAATCAACATTAGAAAGCATCCTTGGTTTCCTTTGCCTCTGGAATGGATGGATCATCAGAAATGAGAAATCCTCTGTTTGTAGCTTGAAGTCCTTGTTGGCTCTTGAAGCTTGCCACAGCTGCCCAGGGCATGCCTTTTTGCCTTTCTGCAGAAAAAAAAAAAAAAACCTCAGTTTATTTTACTGCTTTTCAGTAGAGTCATTTAGCTGTTGGAGTCTAATGGGACTTACAGTTGCTCTTAAGCCTGATAATTTCCCATTGCATAGCCTAGGCTACCTCCAACATCTTCCCGTGTGTGTCATCACAATGAAATTGTAGACATTATGGTTTAGAGAGTGTGTCTACAGAATATGAAACTATGCCCATGTCACAAGGATGGTTTGGGACAGCTACAGCTGCTCAGTATGCCTCAGGCATTGGGGGTTGATCTCATTGGAGTATGGCCCCTGTGAACAATCAAACAAAAATAAAAAGCAGTGATTGGCACATCGGTACATTCTTTGCCAGAGTATGTTATTATTTTTCTTGGCTGTCCAGATCAATTTAAGCATTATGAAAAGGTTATAATTTTTAAGCATTATTATAAAGGTTGTTATTTACATTGCACTCCAACACCTGGCAAAGCAATTTGAGGGAGGGAAAATGTATTTGGATCCATTATTTAAAGGGATGCAGTTTATCATGGCAGGGAAAGAGACTCATTCTCACCAAGTCAGAAGTTACAGCAACTGCATGTTGCATTTTTGGTGGATCAGGAGGCAGAGAATCCAGTTAGGACAAAACCAAACTTAATCCTCAAGCCACAACTTCTTGGCCTTTCATCTGGCAGATAGAGTCCAAGCCCAAAAGGTTCCACGACTTTCTCAAACAGTGCCAGGAGCTAAGGGACCAAGTGTTCAAACATATCAGCATGTTGGGACACATTACACATTCAAGGAAAGACTAATGGCAAGTGTTTTAATAAAAGTAGGGTTGTCTTCTAAAACTGGAATTATATAACAAGAGATTTTGATTAAATGAACTCTGGTTTTTTTTTTGTTGGTTGTTTGTGGATAAAAATTTTAAGTAAACTTTTCTTATTTTTCTGTAGGAAGCAAGAACTTGATTAAGCATTTAAGAGTACCTTTTTAGGGCAATGTAGCCGTATGTAAACATTCACTGAGTATCGAAATAGCCTGAAGCTAATTTAACTGCACTGGACCAGCCATCTTGCTGAAATAGTCAAGAGAAATAACTCATGGCTGATTTTAAAATAATTAGTTCCACAGCTTTTATTTTTGGAAAAAGCATTAGGGCTATCAGTGGTTCAGAAACACAACGATGAGACAGCATATGAGGAGAAAGAAAATGTCACATTTAACTCGTGCAACATGTGCAGAGATAAACCAGCAATCTCTCCCTCTGGTAAAACAAACACGCCAGAAGTGGTGAACTAGACCCAGGGAACAGTGCCAACGGCTGATCGCCCCCGGACACTTGCAGCCTCTTGCTCTATTTCATTTGGTTTTCCCTGCCTTTTCAGTACCGCTATCATCTTTAATCAAGCATAAAGATACACCAAGGGGCACTATTTTCTGGTTTCTATTCTCTTTTTTTCATCTTCACTAGAATCTGAAATTATATAACATGAGGCAAGTTTTACATTGAGATAGAATGGTCTGAACTTTTCTAGCCATGAGTTTAGATTGTGCTCTTTTTAGGGAGAACACTTAAAATAAATCAAATGTTATAGTTACTCTTCTTATACAATACTATCCATTGAATAAAGCAAACAGTTGGACAATCTTGGAAGCATATAAAAAAGTTTCCTAGTAACTGCAATCTAAAGGTGAAGAATGAGTTCTCCATGAGAGAATCCGGCACATAGTTTGTTTATCTAGAAAGGATTAAAACATAGTTTTGTCCAAAAAAAATGTAAAATTTATTGATTTTGCATGTAAATTTAAATTTATGACTTCTTGGACATAAAAAAAGAAAAGCCCAACCTCAAATTTAAAATTCTGTGTTTTTCAAGGATAGGCATCACAAAGAAGCAGCCATTTTAGAATTGGCACCATCTGCACCTGTAAGGACTATGGGGTAAAGGTTCTGTTCCCAAATAGAAAAGATCCAAGCACTGCTATCACGGTTGTCATTCGTTGAGAGTTTATTTTATCACAGTCGTGGAGAAAAACAAATTCTTTGGGTGAACATGTGCCAGAGACAGTCTGCTTCTAATTATGACTTGTGCTATTTCTTTGATTAGAATTATCATCAGATACTACAGCACTATCAGTTTCTGCACACAGTTCACAGTCCCTTTATTACCTCAGTGTTGGGACAAATTATCTTTCATGGAATGTGGATAGAAGCAACAGATTTTGTTTTTAGTTTATTACTATTATTATTATTATTATTAATTTTTGCTGTTGTTTGCTTTTTAGGAAAGAGTCTATCTTTTTATTTTATTTTTTTTTGATATATGATACGAAATCTCTATACTATTGCAGATGATCCCCAAGCATCTCAGGCCCTCTGCTTCCAGGTGGAAAAAAATGTATCCCTTAGCACAGTCTCAATGCTTGTAGGCGTTTAGCACTAAGCTAGCTAAGCTATCATAGACTTAATCAATAGGGAAATTCAAGAGGCTGAGGAGGCCTGGAAGTGAGGCTTGATAGTGTACTCCCCTAAGTACTTGTTTAGAATGCACAAGTTCCTGAATTCAGTTCTCGACACTGAACAAAGCCTTGTGTTTCAAAGACAAAAGAATCCACATTAAATTACATTACATATATGATGCCTGAAGTTCACAAGTTTGGGATCTCTTCCTTAAGTAAACAATTCAGATCTTTACTTTCCCTGGGATGACTTTTTTGACAAATTTTTCTACTCAGAGTAAATTTAATCAGATATTTCATGAAATTGAAAAAAATGTATTGACATTTTAGAAAAAGAAAATGGCTTGTGAAATAATTCTCAAACAGTCTGTATTCCCATGTATCCAAGCTATAATGTATAAGGGGAAAAATCAAGGGTTATTAAAATCAGAGAAGGTCTAATGCCATCTGTCCCTTCTTTGTTTCCGCTGTGTGAATTGTCACAGTCTTTACATGAACTCCAACTTCTCTGAAAGTAATTTTAGTGCTGGAGAGTTCAGTACCATACAAAGCACTTTCTAAAAATAGTCTTTGAAGTAAAATCTATTTTTATCATTTTATCCAAAAATCTGACATTAGTACCTACCACTAATTATAATGAATTTTGCCTATGAACATTTGAGAAAATATAGAACAACCCTGATTTCTTCTATATCTTTGTGTAGCAGTCTTTGACTTATTGCAATTTAGATATTGGGAGGTTTTGTTCTATAGAGACCTTTATTGGAACACATAATTTTGTTCCATTGTCATCCTGATTCATACTTCTGAGAATGCCATATGACTGTGGTGGTTTAAGGTAGAATGGCCTTCATAGACTCATCAGTTTTAATGCTTGGTCATCAAAGAGTGGTATTACTTGGGAGAGACTAAAAGGTGTATCATTAGAGGTAGGCTTTCGTGTGTCAATAGTCAAAGCCAGTTCCTGAATCTCCTTCTTCTTGCTGCCTGCAGATCTGAATGTAGTACTTTCAGCCACTTCACCAGCACCTTAGCTGCCTGTGGGCTACTATGCTTCCTGCCATCATGATAATTAATGCACTAAGCCTCTGGAAGCGCAAGCCAGCCTCAATTAAAAGTTTCCTTTTTATAAGAGTTACCGTGGTCTTGATGTCTATTCCCAGAATGAGAACACTGACAGAGACAATGAGCTTCTGGATAAACTGTCAGCTATATTCTGTTTACAGTTACCTTGAGCCATCACTATCAGCTAAAAGATGTGCAACTGGTTCTCGACCACGTATCTTAGCTCTTTCTGGGAAGTACAGTGCAAAATCTGTTGTTGTTTCAACTTCATATATCAATCCTTCATCATTAACTCAGTGTTAATGTTCCTCAGTACTTAATAACTTGCTGTTCACAGATTTTACTTCAGAGAAAGTTTTGTTCACATGGTTTTCATGGAAACCAAAGAGTTGGTTCTCTAAAAGTATACTAGAATTTGTTCTTAAGAGACTTAGGGACAATTTAAGAATTGGAAAGCTTTTCACTGTCCTTTTAAAGCTGATCATTGTCTTCTCTCTTTCTTATTTAGTTGCTTCTAGATTTTTCATTAAGTGTGTGTGGTTTTAATTGTATCTGAGACTTTTTCTATTACAGAGAATATGTTTATATATTTCCATGTTCATGATAAAATCTTTTAAGATTTCAGAAATCTGTAAGAGTAAATGAAAAAAAAAAAAAACATGAACGAATAGGTGAAATTCTCATTTGATAACTCTAACAACATTCCCGAAAGAGAAAATTTCCTTACTATTTAGCTTAGAAAACATCTTCCTGGTCAGTTTAGACTAGCACAGACGCCTCATTAAATACACTTCACTATTATAGATTGATAACTTTTGTGCACTACTATTTTTCCAAATATTTCATGTTAGTTATTCTTATTCTTTATTCCTAAAAATGTTAGCAATTCTAGAAAGGCAGGTAGAAGGAGGAGGTCTGGGTTTGATTGCTTATTTGTCAATACTGGAGAAAAATCCAAATTGTTTCTCAAGGTTTTTATGCTGGCTTCAGGTGTTGGCAGTCTTGTGACAGGTGGTTATTGCCTCATAGCAGCAGTCATAACTGCACATAATTGAGGCATAATATTGTGCCTCATAATTGCAATCTTGGGACAATAGCATACATGGGTGGATATTTGCAATCTAGAACTTTATGAAGTCTCATGGCATGAGTGAACACCTAGACAGAGTTCTCTATATAGTATGACCGAGCCTGCTTGAGTGCTGATAGTTTAACTAAGTGCTCAGATAATGCTTGCATAAACACACAGAAAAAGTTAGGATTGGATTGTACACTGCTTAAGTGTGGATAGTCTGTGTTCTTTGCAGCCTAGATTTCATTTCATGTATGATCTCCCCCAGATGTGTCTACAGGTTGTGCTGTTAAACAGCGCTAGTCAAGAACTATGAGTCCTCTAGATCTGACACTCTCTCTTAACCTCCTGAAGGCTGCCATTTTGTGGTTCTATCTCACTACCCTTTAGTCACCCAAGGAAAGAGTATATTAATTCCCCGTGCTTTTTTTTTCATCTCCTCTAACAGATGGAGAAAGATAGCAGTTTTCGGGCTTGGATATGTTTTCCAAATAATTCCCAATGCGCTGTCTTCACATCAAGTAGCTGAATGTTCATTTACTAGTGTTTCACAGTGGGGGATGAGGGAAATATACGAAGATATGATGATATATGGCAAAACTGAAGCCACAGCTATCCTTCTGTTTCATTCTGTCACCAGAGACAGCTTGAATTTGGGGGCTTTATTAGTCATTATATGAAGATTATTGAAACTGTGTGTAGAGTAAATGGAGACCTATATTTGATGAATTACTTCTCTGAGAAAAATGTAGAACCGAGGAACCAACTCACATAATTGTGGATATTTGGAAGAGAATTTTGGAAACTGTGTTCATTATTTTCATCTTTTCCAAAGCTGCCCTTGAATTTGACAGTTTCATAACTCAGCTAAGTAGAAAATTAAGCCCATCTCTCAGCCCATCTGTCTATATTTAGTAAACCACTAACTAGGTGGGGCTATAAAAATAAGATCTGGTCCTTGTCTTGAGCCAAGATTTTTTTTT
>JANHMN010000012.1:55559233-55585077 GCA_030674055.1 Rhabdomys pumilio
CCAGAAGTCATACACAGTGAATGACACACTTACTTAGTCATGCTTTAGCATGGTTGCTTCTGATTTCTTACTCAAACAGGTCTGTGATAAACAAAGCATTAGAAAGACCTCAGCATTTGTAATCCTCTGAACTATTCCAAACAGGAAAAGCTACTATAGAAGTGAAAACGTGTAAGGCAGAGGAGCTACTTTAACTCAACTGCATGAAAGGTATGGATATAGGAACAGAAATGGCTGAAATAGATCTCGGTACCACTGGTTCATATCTGCATTCAGGTGGACTCAGTTTGAAATGTGTACAAAACAAATGTGGAAAGAAATGGATAGGTGGAAAAAGTAATTCCTGGGAATGTTGGTGAGTCTCTTCACCTTTTGTTTCTTTGCTTTGCTCCGTAGCACAGTACCACGGCTTTACATATAATCTCTTCATGCCCTTGAAATGGCTAAGGTGTGGCTTCTTCATGGTTTCGGTCAATATATAGACAATGTGAAATATAAACTACAAGCTCCATGAAAGTGTCTTTAGAGAGGTATCTAGGTGCTCGATGTCTTCAAGTAGTGTTTACATGTGTTCCCACCAGTATATCCTTACTTGACCTGAAAAACTTTATTTGCTCCAGGAAGCAGTGCTATTGCCTGAGAATTTTCCAGCCCTTGTGTGAGATCTGGGTACCTGTGATTCATAGTGATGCTACTATAGAAGGGATATTCGTGATCCTTTCTAAGGGCTCATCACTGGGATATCTCTAGATTTTACCTGGGCCTCATTCTGGGAGCAGTCTTATTGGTGTCAGTCAGTCCTAGTATCAACTTTTTAAGATGTGAAGTTCTAGCTACCAGTGTTCATTCTGGGCAGCAGCATTCAGCACCATACAAAGGATGTCAATTACTTCTCTGAGACATTGAGGTAAAGCTGACATCACTTGGAGCCAGCTTCTTTTTGCAGCATCCATCTCTTTACCTCGCTTCCTCATTCTCACTGCAACCTTCTAGATCTGTGGCTTGCTGTCTGTCGGAAGCAACTGACTAGGTTCCTTGCCTCTAGCATCACCATATACTCAGCAGAGTCCAGGTTACTGAGGTAATGTTTGGGACCTGCTAAGTTCTGGAGTTCATCTTCCAACCCGTATCCAACCTTGCCTTTCCTGTGTCTTTCCGTCTCATTGGTACTATGATGCATTATGATTTAGATTTTGCATAATAAAGACCTCTTTTCATTTGTGTCCGAACACTTAGTCTTTGACTATATAAATGAAAAAGTACCTCGGTAGCAAATTAAATGATCATAAATATAAGGGGTAATTTTGTGAGCTACCCTTTTCTAATTATGCTGATATTACATTGTCTTTAGAACTACAGCTTCCTAAAAAGGTTTAAGGTGACTGTGTAAATTCTCCAGCTTCATTAATTTTCAAAGTTATCTTGACTGTTTGCTACCTTTTAAATTTTTGTATTCCATGCCTAGAAAGGCATTTGGTAGAATCACCAACATTAGGTTTTTAGGTTTTTGTTTTGTTTTGTTTTGTTTTTGTCATTGTTCAGTCAGTTGTTTTTTTAGTTTGTTTGTTGGTTTCAAGCTGAGAGTGGAAAATGATTTTTACTTCTTATATTATACATTTGTATTATTTATATTACTTTTAATCTGTACAAATTCAGTATTTAAAAGACTGCCTACTTTTTACTTACCTAGTAACTCTTATTCTATATGATCTGATTGTAACACATTTTATTAATTCATTAAATGAAAGCACTGCAAAATGTATATAATTTATTCGTAGATAATATTTGAAAAATTTGAGGAACAGAGAAGATGAACAACCAATGGATTATATGCTGAAACATTGACTGTAGACTAGTGAGGTCATTATTAATGTAATTGGGTTAATGCTGGCCTTTTAAGATGGCTTATTTCACCTTCTAAAGTTTCAGACGTACTTTTTCACTTAAATGTCAAAAAAAAAAAAAAACCTGTCATATGTTCACTGTTAATTCTAGAATGAGGATTTCCAGGCTCATAGCTGCATCACTGATGCATGGTGACTGTCCTCCAAAATTCACACATGTAGATACAGTTATTAAACAACAATATTTAAATAAATGTCACACCACTCTACTTAGTCTTGATGAATAAATCTTCAGATTTATTCATGATGAATTGGCATTCTGAAGTCATTGGATTAACATCTCAGTACTAAATATCATCATAATAGAAAGCATGCTTTATTCTTGACCTAATTGTAAATCTTTTGAGTGTAGACATCACATTGTTTAATAGTAATACTCTAACAGTACATTAAAAGTATTCATATATATTTAGTCAATTAAATGTAATTTTTTTCTTCTTCTTCACTCAACCTCACAATGAAAAGTTCATGTTCCATTATCAAAATCTGGAGACAAAAGGTTAATACTTCCTGGATATTAAGACAAAAATATAAAACTCAATACTTTTTTTGTCATGTAGCCAGCACGTTTATTTTGTGTCTGCATTGCACCATGCGCTATGATATGTGCTAGGATATCATTCAATATTATAAATATTTTAATTATGACTTCAGGGCTCAGGAATTGTTTCCAAGGGAGCAAATTAGCAATTAATAAATCAAATGTTCTAAGGCACTGAAATAAAAAAAAATATAGTGGAAAGGATGAAGCAGCTGGCACGGTATTTACTAGAATTGCCTAGAAGCAGCATTGTTTACTTCTGCTTTACACTATTTGACGTGTATTTTTTATTATTTGAAATTTTTACTTGAACTTTTCTGTAACATTCAGAAAAATTCAAAAATAGCATTCGTAAAAAGAACACCTGCATGCATTTCCTCAGATTTGCCTGATACTAATGTTCTACCCCATTTTCTCATCCGTTTTACAAATGTATTTATCTGTGTCTATTTACTGATCAAATATGTACATATCCTCTGCCATCTATCTGTCTGTATATCTGTCTGTCTGATGTGTAATTTTTCTGCACCTGGTAAGAGAGCATTGACTGTGAGTATATAACCTTAAAAGGCTTAGCCTTTGTTTCTCAACTGAAAAAAAAGGTTATTTTATGTAATTGCAGCACTGCTGTGAATGAGTGAAATTAGTATCAAGGAAGCAGTACTACGTAAATCACCACTTGTCTATTTCTCAACTAAAACCTCCAGTAAAGCAGAACTCAGTTTTCAGCACAATGGATTTCAAGATTCATCCTATACTAGGATTCTCCCATTAGCTCTGCCACTTCCATTTGCTTTAATATAAAATATTTCTAAAGAGTGCTACCCCATCTAGTCTTTCTTTCTTTCTTTCTTTCTTTCTTTCTTTCTTTCTTTCTTTCTTTCTTTCTCTCTCTCTCTCTCTCTCTCTCTCTCTCTCTTTTTTTTTTGATAACATCTCTGATTTGGAGTTTGTCTGATGTTTAGATTCAAGTTATAGGTTCTCTATCAGAAACCATATGAACGGTATTACAGTCTTTACCTATGATGTATCTTTTATAGATTTTTATGTCCCTCACAACTGGCCCTCTTGCATTGGCAATGTTCATTTTTATAACTTGATGGCAATATTGAAGCATTTCTCTACTTTGTTATTAGTGCTTTCCCCATCGTTACCAACGAGCAAGGAAGCAGCCTGAAACCATGGTAGTGTGCCCAGTAGTGAAACGCCCCCAATGGGGTTAGAATCCATATTTTCCTCATCAGTCTTTATTATGATAGTGTTAAATTAAGGATTTATCAAGCAATCTATCCCTTGCTATCATTATTACTGGCATAATTCTGAAGCCAGTTGTTCTTGCAGAAATCCATCTCAGTAGCATACACACACACACACACACACACACACACACACACACACACACACACAATTTTGTGTGTGACCAGAGAACAAGGAACACTTGCAGTTCCATTTTAAGATAGGCTTTGAAAATAGAAATTACTTGCAACAAAAATTACCCTCCTGAAAATATCTTACGAAGGCTAATTTATCTTCCATTTGAAAAAAAAAATTCCAGGAAAATAGAAGGAAAAGTTTCTCACTTTACCAGTTACAGCTTATTGTTAAATAGAAAGCTTTCAAATACTTGTAGTGTTTGTATGGAAAAATACTAGACTCTGTGAGCAAATGCAATGGTACAAAATTTAAAACCACAGTAATTCTTAAGAATAATCCCATTAATTTATAGATTATATTTTTGTTGATGCCATATTAGTCTTCCTCTTACTAAATATAAATAATTAGATGGATTGAAAAATTAATAATAAATGTTAAATATTTTAAATGTCTACAGGTGAATATTTAATAGGTCAATATCTTCAGGAGTTTTTAAAGTATGAAAACAAAAAGAAAATATTCTACTAGTACTTACTAATTCCTGTCTGTATCACACATTTCTGCTAAAGTCATTTTCTAAAGCATGTCACAATCCTTGGGATGAAGGAATACAGTTTGGGAAGAAAAATAATTCCCACATGTCTCAAACATACTTCACAAACAAGTACTTGAAAGGAGTCAGTGCCTTTTGCCTCTGTTCATCCTTACTGTCTCTCCCTTAGCTTATCCCACACACCTGACTGGAAAAACTCTAGGCTTTTGGGAGGGCCTGGGTAAATGTCTTTTTAAGTGAATTAGTAAAAAAAAAATAGAGGAAATGGAATAAATGATTTGTGCATAGCCTCTTAGCTACAGATTAAAAGCAAGCCTCTCTGACTTCATGCCAGTGCTTTTCCACTATCTCATGCCTGTCGTTTGAATGTTGCATACTCACATCTATGCCCTGATGTTGGCCAGGGTAAGTGTGTGTAAATTCACAGCATCCATAAGAGCCTGTCTTTGCTTCTTCAGTCTTCATTTTCATCCTCTGATGAAACAATGTTGCTAGCCAGAGAACCACTTTAATAATTCAAAGAAAATGATTGATAAGTCCCTCCAAATTTTGAATATCCTGTGTCCTTACATCTTTGGAGTGACTACAATTTGGAGTAAGGAAAAAGGATTGAAAACAGTTTTGGATCCCTGGTAACATTAATGGTATTAGCTTCTGTTCTTCAACATCCATAAGTCATGTTAATAAAAAAAAGAATAGGTTTGTCAGCCTGGACACAGGAAAATACACTGGAAAGTTCCATGGTGGAAATGGCTCCTAAGAAAAGTGAATTTCAAGAAACTTGTTACAATATTCATGATGAAATGAAGCTACAATCCCTTTCTATGTTTTCTCTTTTAAAGACAGATCTTCCTCTCTAGTCACAACTGTCCTCAAACTTGAGGTTCTGCCTCAGCATCTTAAATGCAGTGTATAGGCACACAGTAGCATGCCTCACTTCAGTATACTATTCTGTATTTTATTTAATTTTACATGTGACAATACCTGACCTTTATTCATGTTTTTGATGTTGTGGAATGTTATTAAATATGCTCAGATAGAATTTTCTCCACAATATAAGATGAATTTCATATGTATCAGTTATTTTTTCTGTGTCCTGATAGAACACCATGACTGACAGTAATTCAAGGACGAGAAGGTTTATTTGGGCTTTTGATTCCAGAAGGATAAGCATCTATGATGGATGGTGCAGCAAAAGAATGGCAGCAAGCAGCAAGCTTGCATGGTCACTGGAAAAGGAGGCTGACGGCCCACATCTTGAATCAAGAGCAAGATGCTGAGAACAGCAAAATGTCAGAGAGGCTATAAACTCACAAAGCCCATCCACCTGCTGTGATATACTTCCTCAGCTATCCTCAACCTCCAAACAGCATTGTCAACTGGAAATCCAATACTCAAATGCCTGATACGTGGGTGGGCAGGTTTCTTATTCACACTATCATATTCAAAATTATCATAATCATCATCATTGTATATTTCTTAATTCTCACAACAAAAGTACCAGGAAGGCATATTAACTCCTTTAAAATATGAAATTCGAAAGTCATCCAAGAACATGTTACTTTAGTGGTCAAATTTCACATTCAGGTCTGGTTTTGACTTCTAATGACCAAAAATTGTTCCAGATAGTTCTAAGAAATTTAGGTTGTGTCAGTATATGTTTGTTAAATATATATAATTCCTTTAAATGGGTAGAAGCCCATAGTCATATTCCCCATGTTCGGAACACACACACACACACACACACACACACACACACACACACACACACTTAAGAAAAGGAATGGTAGCAATCAGAAGTTGGGTCAGGCAGTGGAATAGAATAGGTTCATTTGACTACCTTGGTCGTTGAAAGTTAGAGTGCATTCATGATGTAATAAGCTGCCATTCATGGTGATGTGTTAGAGTAACAATGGATGACAAAGGCAATTTTCCCATACAATGGGCAACAAATTCAGTGTCCTCAGCCTTGCTTCAAATGCCCTCAAAGATACAACCTTCCTAAGTTCCTCCATGTCAAGTCTGCAAATATAAGTCAAATTTTGGCTAAAATGCCCCATGCTTAGAAATATCAATGTGCTGACAACTTTCCTGCAAGTTTTACTTTAGTTCACTCTGGTTTGACCTTTCTCAGCTGGGGCCCATTTTATCTTCTCTATGCCACACTTAAGTCTTCTCCTTGTTCCTCAGTTCCTTTCATACTTGCTTCAGGTAGGTAACTAACTTAGTTCAGTTTCTCTTTTAGAAGCTTTCTCAGTAATATCCCATCTTCAAACTCAGTACTTCCTTTTTGCTATTTTACTTCAGTATTCAAAGTGATAAATTTCATTATTGCATATTCATGCAAATCTTTTTTTTCATTTATTTTCTTAATACTGATTTCCATAGTTACCACATCAGTTTTCCAGTGGAACTAGTTGTCAGTAGCTTTCCTTTTGATCCACATCTTGGCCAGAATTTGTATCTCGATGCTATCCATTCTGGCTGGGGTGAAATTTAATTTTCTTTTCAAATATTTATTGGCTGTGTGTTTCTTCCTTCACAAACTGCCTATTTGGTTCATGGTTCACTGATTCGAAGACTTAGGTGTCTTAGAGTATTTGGGTTTTTTTGTTTGTTTTTTGTTGTTTTGGGGGGTTTTTCTTTTTTGCAATACTTTATCTGATCTAGTATTCGTTTCTTCTTTTTTGCAATACTTTATCTGATTTAGTATTTGTTTATTTTGCTTTGTAATACTTTATCTAATCTAGCTCTTGACCCTGCTCTGATGTATTGTTGGTAGAATTTTTTCCTGTTACTGTTTCTTGGAATTGTTTGCTTTGCTGTGCAGGAGGTTTTAAATCTATGTAATCCCCTATGCCTATGTCAAATTTTTGATGACTTATTAGATTAATTTTCAGAAAGTCATTATATATTCTTAAATTTGATAAGGTCTTTGATCGATTTTTAATTTATGATTCTGAAGGATTAGAAATAGTTTTGTTTGTGTATTGTGCAGTATTTAGTTTTCTTAGCACTTTTTGTTGAAAAAGTATTAACACATTTATTTATTTTCAAAACCTAGGGAAATGTTACTGTGCAAAATTCTAAGTCCTCTGTTTTACCCCACTGATCTTTGTGTTGGTTTTGGGCTCGCACCATCAGCATTTCCAATGATCAATGAATTCACCCTGACCTCAGTTTATCTCCAAGGTAGCATCTGCCATACTCCATGAAGCTAATTATACTTTCCTCAGTCTGGACTGTGAGGCAGGGGCAGTGAGCTTATTGCTTTTTCTTAAAGTTTACAAGGTGCTTCCTGATCATAGTCAATGCTGATAAAATTTTGCTAAATCCATATGCTCAAGAATTTTGCATTTTAAAAGTACCTAGGTATTTACAAAGGAGATAAAGCCTTTATAAATTCTATTCTGAGAAAATGAAACAAAGGTAAGTCATTTCATTGATGACCTAACAGATCCATCTGTCATTGTGCAACCTTAATGCTTTTGATAATCATAACTGTGAGTTTTGCTTAAGGTGGAACATGCTGATTTAGAAAATGATCTACATTCTATAGTTTCTTGTGTCTAAAATATAAGTCATACCTGCCATTCCCACGTATTTACAGTATGTGCAAGAAGCAGGGAGCTTCTCATAGATGGGATTCAGTTTACTTGAAAGATTGTTTTCATTGTAGCAGTGGAGATAAAGCATCGGCCCTTCAAAGAGAGATCCCCAGTCCCATGACACTCTAAGGAATGACTTACTAGGAAGCTAAGTAAGTCTTAGGCAAATTCTAAAGTCAATGAGAGAGAAGATTAGACTCGACGGTAGGGCTGGGATTCACTGGGGAAACTTTGCTTGCCTGATAATTGCTACGCACTAAAAGTCAGGAGTAGAAGAGTCCACACAGAAACAAAATTTCAAAGTTGTTTTCTGTTCACATGAATTCAGTTAAATTATGTTCTGTCTGTACTTCAGCTGGTAAGAACAATTATACTAAACAAATGTACGCTGGAAGTCAAGGACAACTTATGTATCAGCTTTGCTTATCTCAGTCTAAGTCAGGTCCTCCAGTGTTTGAGAAGCTTTGATGCTTCAACATGATGTTTGCCAAAGAGGGGTCTCTAACGAGCAGCCAAATTCTCTGTATTTCAGGCACTTTCTTTAAACTGCCTTTGAAGGAGACTGTCAAGTGTCGCATGCTGTTTGTCAGTTAACACTTGGGGAGAGAAATTCACAAAGGGCACTTTATGTACCTTCACAACAAGGATATCTTTGCCAACACTTCAGAGCTATTTTGAGTTTGGGAGTTGTAAGTATCTCGGTCTTTTTAAGGTGATAGTCGCTGACCCAGGATGCCTGGGTTTTAAGTGAGTTTGTACTTTCAAGACCATTTGAAACTTGCTGTTCCTTCAATTGTATGTCCAATGACTTGTGCCTTTTCTTTATGTGGCTATTTTCATATGATGAGCCTTATAATAATCACGATGATTATTGAAAGCTCCAATAAACAGTATCGGTTGTTTTGTAATTATACATCTTGTTGAATGTACACTAAAATTTGGAAGTAAGGACTATTATTAGTTCTGTGTGTAATGAGAATGTAGAGGCTCAGAAAGTTAAATAAAACACCTATCAGAACAGAACAGAATACAAGTGTTGAAAGTGAATTTTCACTGAGAATTGTATGAGTTCATTGCTCTCTGTCAGGATTTTTACAGGACCACTGGTGCCAAAGGAAGTGAGGGTTGGGAGTTTATGTAGTGGGAAGGGTGAAAGAATCAGTAGAGATCTTGCAGAAAAGCATTTAAGTGCCAAATAAATCTTTTCTTATCAGCATATCCTGGGCATATGTTTTATGTGTTTGTGTGTGTGTGTGTGTGTGTGTGTGTGTGTGTGTGTGTGTGTGTATTTGCATGCATTTGTGCATGTGCAAATATATATGTCTGCATGGTGTACACATGCTTGTTTTCCCATTTTCTGGTTTTCTTGTATGCTCAAAAAATGTTTGTGCTTTTCCCTGGGATCTTTGGAGGCTTACCTTTTTTTTTTTCCATCCTTTTTGTAACTTATCTAGCTGGTAATATTTGGAACTCTCTGTTCCTACAGATCAGAGCTAGGAAATAATAGGGCATCCTTTTGCAGCTCTCATTACAAGCTGACCACAGACTCTCTTTGTACATGGTTGCCTTGGAGAATAATGGAAAAAATAAAGGAAAACCAAGAATAAAGGCAGTATTCTGAAGACCAGGAAAATAAGCATCCAGCTCGATTTTGGAGACAATAGTGGGTTGGTTCACCTTGACAATGCCTACCCTTTTCACTTTGCTCTCATTCATCATCACAGTTAATTTCTCTCTTCATTGGCTAAAGAGATGAGTAGCAAGCAAGACAATAGACTTAAAGCTCAACAAAGGGATCTTTTTGCCCCACATCCTCTGTGTTCACTCCTGAATAAGGGCCCACAGCCATAGGAGGTCTATTCTGAGGAGCCCAGGCATTTCTACCTCAGTAGCTATGTCTTTCAGAAAAACAGGGAAATGCTTGTAAGGGGCAAAGACCTAGTAAACTTGCTGCTTTAAAGAGAAAAAGCCTTCCAAAGGAAAAGGTGGACACAGCAAACTCCATCTTCCCTCAATAGCAGCATAGCGTGAAATACTGGCCAGTTGCTTGCTTGTTTGCTCTGGAAGCCATTCATTTTGGGTGTGCATTTTAGAGCCATATTTCTAGCATCTCAGCGTGTTCCTGGGAGTAGTGAGGTGAGCTCATATTGAGTTGATGGAACAAGTTTACTCTTTCTCTGACCGTAGCTTTGCTTATTAGTTTCTCTCTCTTTTTTTCAGAATCTAAGAATACACTAAATTGTCCATGAAGCAATACCAAGGAAATTGGAATAAATTCCTTTCGTGAATTCTAACAACTCACTGAATCCCAACAACTCTCCAATCACAGGTTTTGTAGGGGATTGTTTCAGTACTGCTATGTATTCAAATGCTCAATGCTGTTCCCCAAGATCTGGTTGTCCCTTGACAGGAAGATCATCACATTTGGCAAATGATGCTATGTAACCTTGCTCTCAAAGTGAATTGATCACTAAAAGGCTAAATCCTGTGATTGGGCAGTAGATAGAAGTAGGCAGAATTTCAGTCACCTTGTTGAGGATTGCAGATAGAGATAGGAGAAGGAGAAAAGCGGAAAGTAAAGGAAGAGTAAGCTGCCATGGGAAGAGCGGAACCATGAGCATGGGGCCAGAAGAAAAACGTGACTAACAAGGGACATATATGGCTGGGATGTGAGTTAAAATAGCTTTAAAACCTTCCCAATTATAGGGTTTAGCTTTTTTATTGACCAATTAACTTGGGGAACAAACTTACATAGACTAACTTGATGTATGTGAAATTCTCCTCATCAGGGGACAGCCAGATCTTGCAGGACATTATTTAATATTTGAAAAATAGTAGTATGAGACTACACTCCTTCATTGGGTTGGTCTGATACTGCTATGTACTCAAAGGCTAAATTCTGCACCTCAAGATCTACCTGATCTAAAATGAGCAGATCCCGATGTATACCAGCTTTTGTTGTATAAACTTTGTCCCCCAAGTTATCTGTGATTGGTTAATCAAGATGCCTACAGCTGGGGAGAAGGTCTTTGGTTCCTGGGCTAGGGGTTTGAGGCAGTGACTACTCAGAGGGGAGAAGAGAGGAAGAGGAAGGAACAAGTTGCCATGGGGTAGGTGAATCATGGCCGTGAGGCTCACCTCTTAGAATAGGAGTGGCCCAAGTAGAACATAGCAAGTGATATCTCTGAATGATTGACAGGGAATTAGATAAAATAGCTCAGAAGGTTGATATCTGCCCAGTGCTTTACGGCTTATTAAAAATATGAAGGTTTTGTGGCTCTTATTTAGGAACTAGACTATCTAAGGTAGGGTAGATATTCCCAAATAATATTTACCACATCAAAAGTGTTCTGGAGAAATGTAGTATAAGCTGGCACAGAATCACTGTCCAAACACTTGCTGTGTTTGGGAAGCAAAGGCAGGAGGATTTCTACAAGTTTTAGGTTATCATGTAACATTTAGGTTATCATGTATCATTTAACATTTAGGTTAGTGAATTTCAAGCTAGTGAAAGCTATGAATGAGAGCTTATCTGAAACAACAACAACAAAGAAAAATACAAAACAGAGTGTATTTAAAGCACAAACTACATGGATATGCTTCTTTTTTTACTTGTTTTTACACACACACACACACACACACACACACACAGATACACTTTCACATAAATGCTTAGTTATTACTATTGTTAATGTATGTTAACATTGTTTTTGCTTAGGTCTAATTCTACCATCACCCTTACAAATTATGCAATGAATAGGCACCATTTTAAACTTAAAACTTAGAGAAATTTGGTAATTTTATTATGTATTCAGTTATCAGTTATCGGGATCCAAGCTTTGGCAGTCTGAGAAGTGTGTCAACATGATGCTGCTTTTAACTAGCCTTGGAAGAGTCTGCCTAGGATCTTATGACTCCTCTGTAGTTGCTAATAACAAAATAATGTCCTCTAAAACCAAGCCAAGAGGACTTAGGAATGAGATAGGGATAAAATATATCTTTTTCTTTACTGTAAATTTTCCTAGTAGTCATCAAGCAATGGAAAAAGACAACAGTGATGTTTATATGGTTAGAGTAATCTTAAATCCCTTTGTGTTAGCAAATGATTTATAAATTGATGCAGCATTCCGTCTCCTTCTTTTTTTCTGTGTTGATACTTCTCTATCTTACATTTTTCTGTCTTTTTACTATTTGTAGGTATGTTCTCTTAGGATGAAAATGAAGATCAAAACCAAGAATAAATTAGCTGAAGGCCAGTTTCCAGCATTGACTAACAGAACTATTTATCTAATACAACTGATACCTTGTGAGTTATAGCTTTAACTCCTGTCTTGGTAATTGACCCATGGGGCCTGCTTTTTGGGGTAAGACATGTTTTTCCTACAGACTTCTTTCTCTTTGTTCCAGCCACATGAAATAATGATCTATACAGATGAATCTCAAAATTTACCAAACTCCTTTAAGCATGTATTGCTTTTTAACACTTTTTATTGATTCCTTGTGAATTTCGTAACGTGTACCCCAATTCCACTCATCTTCCCATCCTTATGAATCTTCCTTTTACTCCTGCAACCTTGTCCTTACAAAAGAAAACAAAAAATAAAACAATAAGCAAACAAACAACATAAAACGACATCACCATGGAAGCTGTGAAGTGTCACAGGATGTCACATAGTATAGTCATTTGCCCAAACAGCAGATTAACTTGAAAATCTTCATTGCAATGAGACATTGGTCTGATTTGAGGCCTTTGGCTTTTGCCATACTACCAAAACTGCATCTTCACAGAAACTCCTTTCAGATATCTTTATTATTGTGCTGTGCCATGGAGATCCTGTAAGACTGGCTCCAGGAGTTCAGAGATGGAGTAGATGTTGGGGTGATTGGAGCCACAGGAGTTCAGAGATGGAGAAGATGTTGGGGTGATTGGAACCAAGTGAGGATTTCTGAAATTAAAATCTTCATGTAGCCTTTAATGAATTGAAGTCTAGCTTTGTGGTCTTTAGAGTAAAATATCCTGAGAACTTTAGTGCAATATTAACAAAAGAAAACTGTATGGAACGTGGACATGATTCTATCTATCTCTTTCTCAAGTTTCCCCATAACTGTTCCCCATAGAACAGTTATGGGGCACAATTATCTTTATCCATACTACTGATACTTTAAGTTATTCTGGGTTTAAAGATAAGAGTTCCCCACAAAACTCTTTCTTTTACAATAGCAATTATATAGATGTCTATCAAGAAAGAAAACACCCAGCCTGTCCCTGCAAGCTTAGACAGACTGTACTTTCACACTTTTTTACTGACATAATATTAGTGTTGTTGGTGAACAAGAAGCATGTAACTTCCTAAAACACTAAAAGTAGTAAGACAGAGAGAGAGAGAGAGAAAGAGAGAGAGAGAGAGAGAGAGAGAGAGAGAGAGAGAGAGAAATAGAGACAGAAAGACAGAGATAGACAGAGAGACAGAGACTGACAGGGCAGAGAAAGAGACAGAGACAGAGACAGAGACAGAGACAGAGACAGAGACAGACCGACAATTATGCTTAGATTCATCCTCAAACTATTAGAAATGAAACAGTGGGGCTATTCTTGCTTCAGGGGTTAAAAAGCAATACATAAAGCTGGGAAGTTAACTAAGAGCCATTAATCTCCTATCAAACAAGCATGAGGACATGAATTTAGATCTCAAAAACACTAGTAAAATATGATGGTGAAAATGTGTCTATAGCCATAGAACTAGGAGCTGGATGTAAAGACAAAAAGAACCTTAGATGCCACTGGTTCTCTAGTCTAATGGAATTTAGCAGCCTCAGCAAAAGACTCCTTATCAGAATGTAAAGGTGATGAGTAGTTGAAGAAACACAGCTAACATCAATGCTGGTCCTCCACAGCCATGTTCAATCACATGCATCTATACTAACAAGTACATATACTTCACACACAAACAATGCATCACACACACACAATGAACACATGCACACATATATATGTGTGTATTTATTTCTTTTTCCAAATTATGACCAGTGCTATTTAGTGTGACAAACCTTATAAATGATAAAAATAATAAACAGATTTAAACATCCTGCTTAAAGAAAGTACAGGGACTCAAAAATCAAAAAAATTTTGAAAGAGTTTAAAACTATTGTTTAATTTTAAAATTAACCTAAATCCTCCTGTTTTAAATGTTTAGTATTACATTATTTATAGTTTCTATACATTCCAGAAGAAAAAATAAAATATATGAAAAGCCTAAATGGAGCTGTGATTACAGTTATGGTTCATTTTACTCACCCAGACCTAGAAAAGACTGAAAGCACCATGTCTCATTTCTGTAAGATGATTCCTGAGAGAATTAGAAATCTTTAGTGTCTTAGTTAGAGTTTCCATTGCTGTAAAGAGACTCCATTACCAAAGCAACTCTAATAATGGACAGCATTAGATTGAGGCTGGTTTACAGGTTCTGAAGATGAGTCCATTATCATCATGGCAGGAAGCACGGCAGCATTCAGGCAAGCATGGTCCTGGAGGACCTCTTCCAAAGGCCAACAGGAGAAGACTGACTTCCAGGCCTCTAGGAGGAGGATCTCAAAGCCTACTCCCACAGTGACACACTTCCTCCAACAAGGCCACACCCACTTCAACAAAGCAACACCTCGTAATAGTGCAATACCTTGGGTCAAATATATTCAAGCAACCGCATTTAGCTAAACACAGAAATGCTCATTTGAATGTTTCAAACATGCTCACAAAGAAACCAAGTCTTGTTTTGGGTTATCATTCTTTTAAAACTTTGCCATAAAGTAAATTTTGCCATTCCTGTGTGAGTTTATTTATTCAGTAATTCATTAAATAAGTATAGAGTCTATATTTGCTGCATGGCAGGCATTGAACTTGATGTTAGATAATACAGTGACAAAAACCAGATCTGAGTATTTCTGGAGTTTATAGCTTACTGAAGAAAACAAATATAATGTAAAAAAACAGAAAAATATAGTCATGGAATTTTAGATTGAGCATAGAGTAAGGCACTAAAGAGATGGCTCATCACTTATGAATACTGTATGCTTTTCTATAAGACACAAGATCAGGTCTTAGTCCCCACATAATACTTGAGAACCACCTATAGCTCTAATTCCAGGGGATCTGATACCCTAATCTAGCTTTCATATGTACCAGGCAGACATGTGGTATGTAGACATGAATGCAGGAAAAACACCTAGACACATAAAATAATAAAATAGTAATTAAAAATAAGAGTAATATGCATATAAACATCTGCTTTCATATACAATCATTTCCCCCCTTCCAGTTCTTATGAATAAAACCACAGAAACTGATCACCTACAGTGAAGACATTTTGTCCAGCCTCATAATACTACAAATATTAAGCCTTTTTGGGCATCACCCAATTCTCTCATAATCTTCAATGAATAATTTCAGTATTGATCTTTCCCTTTTTTTCCCTGACATAGTCAAGAGAATTCTCATTCAATAACAAGATAAAAAACATCAAATCAAAATGTGTGTTTGACCACATACCGTGGTGGCATTTTTTTGGTAAGCTGTCCAGTTTTTCTTTTTGAATGCTGTCTCTGTCTCAGTAAATTTATCCGCCTTTATTCTCCTCTGTGTGGTCCATTTTGTCACTGTCCACCATCTGTGCCCTTTCTAGTGATTTCACCCTCACTGGCTTCTTGGGCTATTCATTTTTACCCCACACCCTGTTGCTAAACATGTGTCTCAATGTTTGGCATGTTCTTCACACTCATCCCAGTCACCTTCCTCAGCCAATCCTGTCTAGCTGGCAGACAAGCACTTTGAAACTTCATATCTAGTTTCTCATGCTACTGACATATTCTTTTTTTGGCATACAAATGTCAACAGGTAGGATCAAGTGAAAAGAAGCATGAAAGGTTAATTCCCCAATATCAGCATCAACTATAGGAAATGTACCTGCAGAGTATCAGCTAAGTGGAGCCCCTTGAATGAATTGTGGTCTGTGACATCTACTAAATTAGAACGTTTCTATTGCAAGGAAGACAAAATTAGGTTGTTCCAATGTCATGGCTCACTGGGTAGAAAATAGAGACTTCCTTTACACAAGAGCCTTTCCAGAAGAGAAAGCTAGTTTTACCACTCGAAAGGTTTAATCAAATAATGAAAAGTTGGTGGCAAAATTCAAAAGAACATTATCAAACATAACTATTTTAAATACCTATTAAGACTCAATCAGCTGATGTTGCACTCAGTTGGAGAGTCCTTGCAGAGCATGCTCAAGGCCCTGCATTTGATCACTAGTCTTGAAATCAAACTTGTAATAAAAACAAAACCAAGCTAGGTCTGTCATCACTATTGTCAAGAAAACTTAAAATTGCAACTGTGTTCAATAAGAAAAAAAAATTATTTGACCTATCCAACTATCTATCTATCTATCTATCTATCTATCTATCTATCTATCCATCCATCCATCCATCCATCCATCCATCTATCTATCTATCTATCTATCTATCTATCTATCTATCTATCTATCTATCTATCTATCTATCTCCTATCTACCTATGTATCTATCTGCATACCTACTTACCTACCTATCTATCTACCTACCTACCTACCTACTTACCTACCTAACTAACTAATCTATCATCTATCTACCTAGCTACATACCTACCTACCTACATACCTATAATCTAACTAAATTAGATTATACAATTTAACAAAGTTCCACAGCAACTTTGCCTGTGAAATAGAAGCTATATGATGGATTTTATAAAAATGGATCCTTTTAAGGAAATTGTAAAGTAGTTTATGAGACATGTATTTTTTACGCATTGATTTTTGTGGCTGATATTATTATGATAAAATAATTAGATTAAAAAACAGAAACACAGAAATTTATGTTTTATTTCACATAAGAGCCTTGAGAAATTGAAGCCATGGAAAGGGGAAAATGCACATTTTATAGAAAGTCACTCAAATGTGAGATTGGAGGAATAGGACAAAAGGATTTAGGGAGAGTTTTCTGTTGGCTTCTCCCCCATATCCCTGTTCACTCCTTTGCTCTGGGAACGGTAAAATAAAGGCTCTAAAATAAGGCTCCAATGATGTGCTATAGAAGGCTCAAGAACACTTTTCTGGCCTGCTTCAGGGGTAATGGCAGGTCAGAGAAACACGTCCTTGTTTCTGCTACTTTCTCAAATGGCAAGTAACTATATTTTGGATTAGTATTGTCTGACTTTTATCAAATTAGTAATGTATTTATTGTTGGAAATAAGTGAAAATCTGTACCATTTTTCCTTCTAAGTATTTTTTCCTTCCAAAATTTCTCTCTGCGTGCTATATTTCCAAAAATATTTATTTGAATTGGAAACCCCTACAAAGAAAAATTCCTCCCTCCCTCTCTTCCTTCTTTCCTTCCTTCCTTCCTTCCTTCCTTCCTTCCTTCCTTCTTTTCTTCCTTTCTCTTTCTTCCTTCCCTTCCTCCCTCCACCCTCTCCCTTCCTCCTTTCTTCTTTCATTTCTTATTTTTTCACATGATTTTAGTGTGTGTGGTAGTTTGAAGAACACTTCCCATAAGCTCTTATATTGGAATTATTGTTTTCCAGTTGGTGAAACTGTTTGAGAATAATTAGTAGGTATGACTCTGTTTAAAAAGGTATATCACTTGAAATGGACCTAAAAATTCAAAGGCCCATTTCATTCAGTCCCCATCCCCTCTCTTTCCCCTATGTTTATGGATGAGAAGTAAGCTCTCAGCTATTGTTCCTACACCATGTTTGCTTGCCTGATACCATGCACCATGTTCACTGCTATGACTGTCATGGACTCATTCTCTGAAAATTGTAAGCCCCAGTGAAGTTTTTCTTCTATAATTTGCTTTGGTCATGAGTTGACTTCAATTAACTGAAGGTAGCTAATATTCAACAAAATTGGACTGGTCTTGAACTTCCAATCTTTGAAGCTAGTTGTAAAAATCCATATTTGTGAAGAAGAGACGTGTACATATAGGAATGCAAGACGAACCAGGAATGAGGTTAGTGTTCATAATGAAATACTTGGACTCATGATTCCTAGTAGTGAAGACCTCATGAGATAAATTAATAAGGATCTTAATCCACAGATTTTAGTAGCTTAGGGGATCACAGTTTCCTAAGTATTAAACCACCCAAAATATTTATCATGAGCCACTCTAAAAAGAAGATACAATGTGATGGAGTGGACAAAATACTAAACAATATTATCTCAATTAAGAAAAATTTTGCTTACAAAAAAAAAGAACTACAGAACATTTTATACCTTTTACCTTGCTACATTAATTTGTCTTTATAAAATCATTCTTAATGCCATACAATGATTACCATACTATTTGTGGTAATTTGTTGTTTATTGTTTATTATCTAAAAATTCTAGAGATCAGAAATCTATAGCATGTCTTGCAGTGCTAAAATTCAAGTGACTGTTGAGTTTCAGTTCCGGAGGCTTTAGAAATAATTTCTTTGTATCTCCCAGCTTCTAGAGTCAGCCTGTTTCTTGGTTTCTGCACGATCACTCTGACTTCTGTGGCTGTCACTGAATCTCCTCACTCTCTTCTTAGGACCATTGTGATTCTATGGAACCCCATTACCATGGTGACACAAGATAATTTCTGCACTTGGAGAGCTTTGCAACTCTTATGTTACCACATATTTTTGGAACTATAATGTGGCCATCCTTAGGGATTATCAAATGTCTGTAGATTCAACTCTCTGGTTCTCTTTCCTAATCTAAAAGAAAAAAAAAAGAATTACATGGACTCAGTACTGCTTTTCTAGATTTATTTAACTTATTTCAAAAGATATTTTGATTATCATTAGCAGACACACAGTTTTAAGCTTTGATCACTATTGGTAGCTATTGTCTTGCATAGAAATAAGTGGTACCTGCGGAAATAGTTTTAAGTATGCACACATAGAAGACCACTATCTTTTGAACCAAGATCTCCAGTCAGTGCTCTTAATTTCGTTCTGACCTTTTAAAAGAAGACAAGTAGGCAGTGAAGACTGAATTTTTTTTATAAAACAATAAAAGTTAGAGAAATTTTAATCCAGCAACGTTGCTGCTCTGGCAAAAGATAACATCCAAAGACCTCTTTCATATGTGTGATCGAGCTGGAGTGCAGACATACCTTTAGTACACACCTTTAATATTAAACAGTGTAGGTAAGGTTAGGTTGTAGAGGGAATAACCATGTGGGAATGTGACATCTAGTTGGAGAGCAGGTCAGCCTGTTGAAATCAGTGCAGTGGAGTTCAGTCAGTCAGATGGGAGTCAGTGCAGTGTGTGCAGTGCTGTGTAGCTGAGTGTGTTCATGAGTTCATGGAGTTTAATGCAGGTTAGCAGAGGCAGTTGAAGCCAGAGAATAAGAAGAAGCTAAAGATTAGAAAATATTTCCAGAATTGGTTGATGTTCAAGCAGAGCAATTCAGTGAGAAGCTGAGAGAAGCCAGATTGAATTAGTCAGCTTGGAGAGGAGTTTAAACTAGAACAGCTGAGTTGAATCAGCCAGCCAGAGTTCAGAAAGAACTAGAAAGGGTGAGCTTACATCTTGGAGTCTGAAAGCATTCTAGGGCTATATTAGATTGTATGGATGCTAGAAACTTTCAGGCCTAGGACTAGGAATAACTGGCACAAAGAAACGCTCTAGGATCAGTTCAAGCTGTGTATTTGAACAGCTTATGGATGGCTCTCATCTCATCCCATCATCTGAGGAAATAAAAGTTACATTTACAATAAAATGATACTACTTTAATTTATATATTTTAAAAATAGACACAGTATACCTATACACATTAAAATTCTCAGAAAAATCAATTTAACCCACACAACAATTTAATTAAAGATATTTCATGAGAAAATGTTTTCTATTGGCAAATCTACAAATATCCTATCATTTACTTCATGCATAAGCTAGGTTTAAGATGTGTTTGTGTCTTTCATTGATTTATATCTCTTAATATTAGGATTTGGGCATATACCCAGTAAGTACAATTAAACATCCTGCATAAAGAGATAGTTAAACAATGCATGACTCACCTTTAAATTTAACAATGAAGAGTTAACTTCAAATTCAGACAATGTTCTTCTACAGCCCAATGTTATCACGAAGTGACCATTTGTCAACTTTATCAATTTATAACAATGTCATATATATATATATATATATATATATATATATGATTCATTAGCATTTAATTTTCATTTAACTATCTACATTTTGTTCTTTCAATTTATTCCATTTATTATAATTTCTCAGCCATGTTATTCATGTTTTATTGTAATAACTTTATATTTATCTTCAATTCCTATTACTTAATATACATAGTTATCTCTCTGGCCTTCTATTCACCTATCATGCTGGATACTTCTACCCTGAATTGATGATACTTCCCAATGAGATTTGATGTCTGGAATAGATGTCTGTACACAATATTTGGTTCTGAAATGGTCACTGGATCTGGGAAGTCTAGTCTTGTTATCATTGCCTCATTAAACGTCAGAGTTGAGAGTTGTAAGTTGTGGACAGGTGGTAATGAGATCATACTTCAGGGTGCAGGGAACATTTTGAATTAGAGCACATGCCAGAACTTTTTCCAGTTGTTTTTCAGATTTCTGTTTTAGAGCTTATATTTTCAACCTTATTACTTAACATAGCAGAATGACATGAACATATATTAGTATGTATGTGTGTATGCGCGCACACACATACACACACACACACACCATTTGTTCACACATGCATGCCCATGCTTTCCATATTTCTCAACTATCTTTGCTTATTGCAAAGTCATTAAGAAATTCCTAAGTAAATATTATGCATAAAATTTACTCATTAGATTATAATTACTCTGATATCAAAATTTACTCATTAGATTATAATTACTCAGAGTAATTATAATCTAATGAGTAAATTTTGTAAATTGATATCAAATTTGACATCAGATCAAAACTATATTACATGATGCAACTCTGAAAATAAGAACTATTTATAAATGTTATACATATATTTCATTAACATATTAAAACCAAATGAAACTAATATAGATATGTTAAAAATATTCAATATCTGGCTAATATTACATATCATAAATTTCCTCAGAAGTAATTAAACTAGAGCATGTAAAAAATTATTATACACATTTCTTAATTTAGAAAGTATAAAAATATATAGTCACAGAAGAGAAGAATTTATCACTTTCTCCACTGATCTTATTTCTATTACTGTGACCCATGTTTGCTTATGACTCATTTTTCATCCTACATTGAATCAAAGTCTCATCTTTTAGTAGACAGGAAACAATAGACAAAAGGAATGATATAAAATATATTTTTAAAATGATACTTTTTTCATAGCTTCTTTTTTGAGATAAAGTCTTATCATGTGACTCTGGATGGTCTGTAAGTTGTTAGGTAGACTAGGCTAACATGCACACTCATTTGCTTGTCTATGTGTGTAAGGAAGGAATTTCTACAGAGTTTATTTAACTGAGGATTGATAAAAGCATTCTAATCAAGCAAAAGGCCTCTTAATTAATCTAGAAGCCCAATACTACTGTCTTCCATGTTGGAATCATTATAGAGTTATTTCTTATCACATTTGATTTATTTATTGATGCTTTGATGAAACATTTTAAAAATACTATGTATGCAGTATAATATGCATAGCCATGAGCCTTGTAAGGAGATTCTGATCAACAATAGAAAATACATGAACTAGTGGGTCCATGAAGCTGAATTACCTACAGACATGATAGTTATCTTAGTCTCTGCAATTTCTTCAACATTCACAATTGAGATGTCACTGAAGGACACCTTCCTCAGAACAGATTTCTGTCAGTGAGTGATGCGTGCTTGTATTTGGAAGATCACATAGGTAACCTTAGATTTCCCTGAAAAAAAAAAAAAAACGCATTTCTCTTTCTAGTAATTGCTGGTATTTCCATGTTATTTTCTTGCAAATAATATAAATAGAAAATTTATGATCATGATATTTTCTTTGACTTAGAGAAGGGTGTTTTGGCAACAGTTTGGGAATTTTTAACATCTTAAAACTATTATAGTTTGCTCTACTTTTGATAAAACAAGTAGCTTGGGGACATTTTCCTTTAACTTACAAGCTGTTTGTGTGTGTGTGTCTTTTTTTAAAGGAAACTTAATCCATATATTGCTGATTGGTTTACACTTAAATCATATTGTAATGTAAGGCTTCTTTCTCTATCTTTAAAGTAATTTCTTTTAAACCAGAAAGCTTTGTTTTTCTAAAAGTAAATAAAATTGAAGACCCAAGAGTAAAATCCTTTTTGAATACTGAATTCAATGAAAGTAGGATAGGTTCTTTCTCTATTCATATTGCTAATGTTAGATCTGTCAATCTACTTGCTCATCTTTTAAACATAATATAAAGGGGTTTCTTTTTTTCCATGGAGTTTCTCTATCCATATTCACTTGGTTCAGTATTATTGCATTATCATCCTGTTAGAATTCCGGTTTTCAGAAATGATTTGATAGGTCTTATATCCTACCAAAATAATTTCAGTTTTATGAGCTTTCTAATTCCAGAATTTTTAGTCATTGCAGAAAGTATATTTTAAAGATATTTTCAAATTAAACTAAACCTTAAAATATTAAATATAAATTTAAATATTGAGTAAATTAATTATAACATGTTAATGATATCATCTAAACTTCTGAAGTTTATAGAATTTTAATTGATTCTATTTAAAAAAATGTCTTTGAAAGTATTATATCTCAATGAAATGAAAAAGGGATAAACTGTTATTCTTCCTGATGGTTTATCATTCAAAAAATCATGAGCTGAAAATTATACTATTTTAATATACTATTTTCCTTCTGTAGCTTAGAACCTTCTATGTAGTCTCAAGTGAACTTGAACTTTTGATTCTCCTGACTCTAGATTCTCAGTGATGGGATGCCAGGAATTTTATCTCATCTTCTGATTCCCTTCAGAAAAGGCAGGGCTCCAAGGGATACCAACCAAATACAGCATAACACGTTACAATAAAACTAGGCACATACTCTCATATCAAGGGTGGACTAGACATACCAGTATGAGTAAAAGGATCACAAAGAAGGAAGTGTAGTCAGAGACACTCTCACTGTTAAGTTTTCTGCTAGAACACTAAACTACACAACCATAACAAATATGCAGAGGACCTAGATCAGACCTATACAGGTTACCTTATTGTCAATTTAGTCACTATGAGCCACTATGAGTCCTGTTCAGTTGATTCTGTCGGCCATACTCTTGTGGTGTCCTTGAATCCTCTGGCTTCTACAAACCTTCTTCCTCTTTTCGGTAAGATTCCCTAAGCTCTACCTCATGTTTGACTGTGGATCTCTACATCTAGTCCCATCAGTTGCTATATAAAGCCTCTCTGATGACAATTACTCTTGGCTCTGGTCAATGACTGTAACAGAATGCCATTAGGAATCTTTTTTTTTTTTTCTGGTCATGTTTTATTTTATCCTAAGTGTCTGGGCTATCAAATCTCTGGTTCCCAGCCTATCAGGTAGTGTTGAGTGTGGGTTCCCTCTCAGAGCATGGATATTAAATTGAACCAGTAATTTGTTGGCCACTCTCACAAATTTTGTGGCACTTGTACCCTACACAACTTTCAGGTAAAACAATTTTAAGTTAACGGTTTTGTGGCTGGGTTGGTGTCTCAATCCCTGCACTGAAAGCCTTGCCTGTTTATAGAAGATGGCTGGTTCAGTCCCTGTGTTCCCTTTACCTGGAATCTTTGCGAGGGTCTCCCTCTTAGATACCTGGAAATTTTCATTACATTAGGTTTATAACTCATACCTACACTATTGGTGATCTGTTCAGGAGGTTGGTTCCTGTGCCATTCAAGGCTATTCCCTAATTTCTCTTTTATCAGATTCAGAGTAACTGGCTTTAAGTTAAAGTCTTTGATCCACTTGGACTTGAGTTTTGTACAGGGTTATAGATGTGACTCTATTTGGGTTCTTCTACATGCTGACATCAAGTTAGTCCAGTATCATTTGTTTATCATTTCTTTCCATTTGTATATTTCTGGCTTCTTTATCAAATTTCAGGTGTCTATAGATGTGAGGGTTTATGCCTGGGATTTTGATTCAATTTTATTGATCAACCAGTCTGTTTTTATTTTATTTTCTTTTTTATCTTCTGGTCTTTGTAGCCTGGATTTCTGGAGGCAGATGTGACCTATATTCCAGCAGGGATCTCTGTCTAAGTTGGAGGCTGGACTTCTGGTGGCTAGCTTGGTCTTTGATTCATCAGGGGTCTCCTGAGTTAGAGAATAGGATTTGTGGATGAGAAAGAGAGTAGGGTTTGGAGCTAGTGTCTATGGGGCACTGAGAGAGTAGAGGATGTTCAAAGGTGGGCCACCTCTTTGGGGTTTTGGTAGTCGGTGTGGTCTCTGGTCCATCAGAGAATCTCTGCTTTAGTTTACCTGTTCTGACTGTTGCCACTCACTGTGGGGCCTGGGTCACAGTAGCAGAGGCAGGCAATGAAGCAGGAGGGGTAACAAAGCTTGGGTCTTTCAGATCAAAACTGAGGGCCTGGAAGAGTTCTGAAGGTAGGTAGGCTTCTTGTTATTCTGACTGTAACAATCTTGTTAAATTTATAATAATTTCTTGTTAAATTATGATTTATAGTTTCATCAAAATTTTAAATTAAATTACTCACCTAATTTCTAATTTTCTTTTTTCTCCAAAACATCAATAGTTTTTAGGATTATAAAAAGAACAGTATCATTTATTTATATAGCCATAAAATAAAATTTAAAACTACCAATAAATGGATCATTCAGAAAAAATTTAAAAAATGATGGGCATATTTAACAGCTATCATTTTTTTTAATAAAAACTAAACTAGACATAAAAAAATCACTAATAAAGTTCACAGTGTCTAAGTGATGTTAAACTTAGAGATTTATATGAAAAAATAGGACATAAAGGAAAGACTAAGTTAGCCCTAATTAAGAATTATGGGCTAGAGGTAGTCGCTTGCTCAGTTTGGTCAAGTGTTCCCCAGCACCTCAGAAATTGTGTGTGTGTGTGTGTGTGTGTGTGTGTGTGTGTGTGTCTGTAGTTCTAACATCGAAAGTGTGGTGGAAATAGAGAATTCAAAGTTTAAGGTCATCTTCTCCTTGCCAAAGTCCTAGGGCCTTTAAGTTCAGGCAAAGTTTGATGGAAAGAAACATAAATCAAAACAGACACCCAAATTCAATAAAATTCTGTTTTTAAGAATATTTTATTGTCAATTCAAAACTTACAAATTCAGCAATTAACATTTTAAGTACTATTCTGTTGTGGATAGCCCTGGTGTTCCTTGTATTTTGATGCTAGCTCCATTGTCTCCGGAGCACTGTGGAAGAGGAGTGAATCAGATACACTGGTGACTTCTTGGGAACTTTCTCCCCACCCTAACTTGTAAAATAAAGGCTCGAGCCAGTGATTGGTCAGTGGAAGGGAAAGTGGAGCTGAAAAGTTTAGGGGATAAGGAAGAGAGGAGAGAGGACAGGAAAAAAGAAAAATGGAGAAAGAGGAAAATGATCCAGATTCTACATAGCTTTAAATAGCCATAGGTAGCTATGAATATCATAAAAGAATAGAATAATTGGGATAACTTGTCTAATCTAGGTGGGTAGCTTGGATAATTATCAATTGACTCTGAAATTAATGTATGGGCATCTTGTGAATTGAGAATTTATTGATACATAAATCTGACTGGTCAATTATAAGCTTCTAGAGTTTTGATTTACTGGGTTAAGGGGATTTGTAACAACTAGCTATGGGGGTAGATAGTTGAGAAGGTAGAAGTG
>JANHMN010000012.1:55603243-55665116 GCA_030674055.1 Rhabdomys pumilio
GCTATCAGAGAACCCAGCAGACTTCAAATTGTCCAGTGGATAAAGGGAAACATGGTGCTTAACTGAACTTAGTAAAAACACTGGCCACTATTTTAGGTTCTTAACAATTAACAATTTGAACCTTTGTCATGACCTTAACTCAGAGCAACTATTAACCCCGTTTTACCTATGAGGAAACTGGGCCCATAGTAATTACTAAAAAGCAATGCTATCTTGTAGCTGATAAGTGACGATTGTTTGGTCTAAATCTAGGCAGCCAGCCTGGCTCCAGAGTGTGTCAGTATTACCAGCCTCGGAAAGAGTAAATGACTTCAGGCAGCTTATTTTTCTTGTAGCCAGGGAAAAAGGAAAACAGTCAGATACATGGTTTTGTGTTTATAACAAGAGGAATAACGCAGTGGGCCACTTTTTCCTTGGCACTAATCTTAAGTCTGAATTAATAGCATGATGAGATTTGCATGAAAGCATGCTGTAAAACCAGGGAAACTTTGCTTTGGTGGGACAAGTGGCTTTTACACTCCAGTCAGTATAGAAATGCTACGTAGCCTAGCATTTCTTCATGTAAACACTTGGGGCAATGAGAGGACAGTCTCTCCTCATGCTCTGTTTATTGAGCCTTTGTAAGAGACGCAGGGTACCTTCAAAGACTATCTGGACGACAAGATTATGACTATACCCATTAGACTGTCTTAAATAGCAGCCATCTGAAGATTGTACAGGTGCTAGATTTTATGTAATTTTTAAACAAATCCTCCCTTAAATACCTTAATTATAGCTATTCTATATTGCTGACTACTGTGAGAACTATTTAAGAAGAAGCAAAAGAGACCTTCCACAGAAAGTTGAAAAGCAAGACCATCACCTACAGCACAGAAAAAGATACCAGCAGCATCTCTTTCTCACAGTGATAGGATGCCCAAGGTAAGAACAAAATGTCTCCAGAAAATGCTGCAGCTGAGAACTACTTCACCTACCAACTCCACAGAGAAGGTACTCGTGCTGCATTCTGAGTGAGAAAAACAGTATCAAGTTTCTCAGGAAGTTGGGGCCAAGACCCATATTTTGTGAGTTACAGAGAGTAGGCTTCCTACAATAAGGTGGTTGTAATCCGCATGCCTAGGGAGCTCACACATACAATTTGCTACTTAGTGTTGTTTCAGATTGACCATTTGATATACTAGCAAATGTCCAAGTCAAACAGTGGCCAAGGCCCTTCCTCCAAGAGATCTTTTCTAATAGGCATTCCATTGCTATTCTACCTCTTTTATCATAAACAGCACTAACATTTCTGAACTGTAACTCTTAACATTCAGAATCAGCTCCTCAACTCAAATATATTTATGAAAATGTTTGATCTTTTCTAAACCAAGTCAGTATTTAATTGTGTTATGTTGAAACAAGCCTTTAAATTCATTTTCTATTTTCCATAACTTTAAAACACGCACCAAAAGGCCTAGTAAGACATCGCCCATGAATTTTACCACACAGCAATCACTCAGAGTGTAAATAAAATAAGTGTTTATGTAACAATTCATTGATTGCCTTTTCAAAAACGAGTTTAAAGTTTTAAAAGCAAAAACACAATAAGTGCTCAGTAGTCAAGAATGCTTGCTCGACAGTAGTGAAGCCCTGTGCTCAAGGTCCCACCACACACTGGTGCCTGGAACCACAGACCTGTCAGAGGCAGAGGCCAAAGCATTGCTAAGGCTTACTGACTGCTAGCCTAGCTCTAGGCTCAGTGGAAGACTCTGTTGAAATAAATGAGATGGAAAGAGAGAGGACAGAACACCCAGTGTCTTCCTCTGCCCTCTACATGCGTGCATGCTGCTACATATTCACACACACACACACACACACACACACACACACACACACACCCTTGAGAGAAAAAGGACACTATAAGCTGGTAATGAAAACATTACCCAGAGGGAAAGTTATAAAGATGAACAAGGTATTACCATCTAACTTTATTCTCTGTTGGTTGCCAAGGTTAGGCAACAAATGTACCTTTTGCAGACATGGTGATTGGGAGATGGTAACCAGCACCATGATTCAAGATCTCAAAGACAAAGAACTTGTCCAAGAGCAATCCAGCTATTTCTTATACATAATCAGCGCTTTCACCTGCAGATTCTCTTGGAAGAGACAAAAACAGAGTCATGAAACCTACTTTAACAATATAGTTTAGTCATGAATACAGGAATGTACTTTGGAATAAAGTTGTCCATGTTCAATTCCAGCAGGGCATTGAATCAAGGGGGAGCTTCTGGCTGGGACAAACACACTGCAATTAAATATTAGAAGAGTGTGTGGCAACAGCCTAGAGATTCAGCATTTCTTAGACTAGTTCCAAGTGATCATCTTCAGTCCTAAGTGTCTGGGAAATAGTAGTTGTTTTTCTAAGAAGTCCTAGGACTGTGGCAACTTTGTCCCAGTGATTGTCACAGTAGTATTATTTTTTTTGCAAATATGCCCAGTAAAGGAAGGACTAATATCCTTTAAGAGTTTAAAGGCCTATGAAGAAAACATGCCTGAGTGGATGTATTTACCTAAAATAAACCCCTTAGGAAGAAAATAAAGAAAACCTTTTAAACACACACACACACACACACACACACACACACACACACACACACACACCCCTCTACCGCCACCACCACCAAACAGATAAAAAACTCACCCCAAAACAAGAGATTTAGGGCACTGATATTTCCACTCCCTAAATGTAAGTTGCAGTATCATTAACTCTATTAAATGATGTAAGTTAACAACTATAATTGTAACTTAAAAACATATAACTAGAAACTCCATTTTCCATAAACAGCAAGAATGTACCAATAAAATAGGTACCTTCAAGATTTGGGTCTCTAGTGTATCTTTTTGTGTAAATGTGTATGGAAAATTAAAAGTGGCTACTAATTCTTGGCTACTCCTCTTATTGAGACACAACAGTTCCACTCCCTTGTATGTGGAATGGGCTGGATAACTAACTTAAACTGTGGGACATAACAAAGTGAAATTCTGGTATGCTCAGGTTAGGTCAGAGAAGGACTTAAAACTTTAAATCTTCTGCCTGAAAACCCTCCATACCTAAGAAACTTGCACATCCATGTGTAAAAATCCCAACTCCATGCAAACTCCATGACTATGAGAACAACACTGGTGTTTTTAAGTCCTGTGTAAGCAAGGTATCAAGTCACCTCACCTGGAAATGAAGCTAAGACCCTTAAGACTTGCTCACACTGTCAATTAGAACATGGAAACAAGATGGACTCAGCAGAAACTGCCTAACTCCTGACCTGGAGAAGGAAAGCTTCATGAAATATCTATAGTTAAACCACTGAGTATTGAGGAAATTCCAACAGTCATCAGTGGATAGGGGTGTGCTCATATACAACACACACACACACACACACACACACACACACACACACACAGATCTGTATGATTGTGAAACTACATGTCAACTAAATTTTTAAAAAGGGATGGTATCTACTAAAATTGTTATTTTGGGTTTTGAACATGGATGCCCCACCTTTATTAATTGGAGAGTGATTTTTTTTTCAGGATAGTTCCTTTTATCTCATACTCAGACTTTGATGTATATTTTTCCAGTCTTCCCTTCCTTTTTCCCCTTTCCTTTTTAAGGTTGGCTTTTTCTATTCAGTCTTCTTTGTAAACTGGGCATCACTGCATGGATGACTTGGACATCTTCTAACACTTTTAACGTGTCCTATAGAAATAAATGACGGTCACTTTTACACAAGTGTCAAGATAAGTTTGAATACAGACATTTTAAAGAATTTTAAATTACTTATTTTTTTTATACTTTTAAAATTTATAGGAAAGTTATTTTAATTTCACACAGCAAACAGATTTTGTAGAAATTCTATTTAAAGTGATGGTGAGAATCAGGAATGGGATTTTCCATGCCATTGTTTCCTGCCTCTTAGCTTGATGTATAAATGTGTTTACTTTGTCCAGTGTTCCAGCTTGTTTGGAAAAAATATCCAAAAATAATAAAATTCCAAACTATTTTCATGTAAGCACCTTGAACACGAACAATGAAACATGATTCTCCTGAATTTTCTCTTAGGTTGACTGTATTTAAAATTGAATTTAGTTTTGACAAGTCTAGCCTCACATTGCAGTTGGCCTGTTTTCTTGAATTTTGCACATGCAGATTTGCATGCCAATCTTGGCTGCCCTTCAGATAGTTCACATCTTTCAATTTTTTCCGAAACACTTCACATTTGAGAATGCAGACTTAGCACCTACTATCTTTTTCTCAATCAGAATTTTGAATCTTTAAATACACATCCACTTAAATTGCATAAGTTAGCCATTTGAAATTTATTATGAACTTATTATAGTTTTTATGTGGGTCACATCACAGCTACAATGAACTTAGTTGTCATGGACACTTTAAATGCCTTTGAGAACCATATTTAACTGTGCAAAGGCCCTTCTTCCTTCAAGGATTCTTCTTGAAAGGGATGGTTCAGGGAAGCTTGAATATTAAAATACTTAACCCAATTCAATTGATTTTTGAAGTGTAATGTGGTAACTCCCTTAGTTACTTAGTAATCCCTTGAATATAGCCAGTTGCATGCACATGGTTATGTCCAAATTTTGGCCTGGTGCAATCACATTGAGAGGTTTCCTCTAACTTTCCTTAGGAGAATTCAATTGTATTTAAAGAGCACTCTTTGAAAGAGCGACTGTAAATGGTTTACTAGGATTAAATAGAATCTGTTTAAAAAAGAGAAACCTCTCACTTCATCAGAGCCTGGAGAAAGCAGCTGGTTTTGTTCCTGACTTTTGCCTAATGAGGAGCAGCTTCCCCCAGCTATGTGTGTTGACATTCACATTTCTAAACATTTCAGCTTTTAAATTTTCACTCTGAGGAAACCGTGTTCCCGTTTTCAAGTGTTTAAACTTATAGGAAAAATACATTTAATTTTGGCACAGATCAAGAACCACCGGCTGCTGTAAGTGGTCTGCTACTCAGCATGTATCTCAAAGCACTGTTAAGATGAATAAAAGAGAAGAAAAGTCTCAAAGCTCTCTCATCTAAACTGATATGTCCGTAGATAGGACCATGTGTGATTGCAATAGATTGTTTTCCTTAATGATGCCTATGTATTCATAATCTGAATTACAAGGTCTACAAGGGTCTAAGAGTCATAGACACCCAGTGTGCATGTATGTGGATATAAATTATTTAGCAAATTGGTTCATTTTGCCAGTGTCTGCTACAGTATATGAGAAACTATAAAGCATGTAAGGAGAACTGTGGCGGCAACGACATTCAGGCTTTAGAACGCACCACTGGTACTTCTGCTTGGTCTATGTGTTTAGTTGGTGTCACGGAATAGCACAGTATACCAATGGCTATGAAGGGATATCAATTCTGAGGCTGCCATATGGAGAGTTTGTACTAGCTTCTTATAGTTTCCAGACTTGCCTGATACTAACATTTTAATGATTATATTAATCACCATCTCATTGAAGTTTCTGGAATTTTACAGTTTTTAAGGATTATCTTGACCCAAAATAATTTTTATCTCAGTGTCTGTGAAGCTATTTTTGACTTTTGACTCAGCAAAGGTAATGCTTGGACTAAATTAATTTTTCAATACCATTTTCATATTAGTTTTAGTAAAAAATCAAATCTAATATCTTAGAAAATGAATTTTTAATCATTCGTTGTCTTGTCTCTGTCTCCCCGCCCCCCCATCATATTTGTGGTGTTTAAAACAAGAAACTTTTCCCTGTCAATATTTATAAAAACCTAAATGGTGAAAGGTCATATTCTGTGAGGAGAGTTGCTTTAACAAGCAAGATACCTTAATCCAGCAGGATGTCAGGACATAAGCAAGTGTGAAGCCTTGAACTCAAAACCCATTTCACTAATAAAATCTGGTGATGTCAGTCTATAATTACATTTTATGAAAATGTCAAAACAAAAACATATCTTTTTTATATTATATGACCTACTTAAAGTCCCATGTTGAGAGGAATCTTCTCCCCAATTAAAGAGTACTTAATTACAATGAGGAATAATGTTACAAGGAAAATGACTTCCTCCTAATTGGCTATAACTATTCTCTTTTGATAGGACTCCCACAGTACCTCTCTGTCTCTCTTAGTTTGAGGAACTTTGAGGATTAGTGTGTGCGGTTTTAAAATCCAGCATGTCTAACTAAGAATACAGTCTTTGCCTTCCTTGCTAGTCACTGGGTAAGACAGTAACCTTCCAGGGGTTTACACTGTCGCCACTAAATCTTTTCCAGTAACCAGATACCATGATTTGGACTGGAAAGGAGATTTATTCTAACATGTGGGAATTTGTGTTCAAATCTGTCATCAGTGCTCTCATTGGTGTTGCATTTGCCTCTGTGTCCTCTTGTGAACCGAAGTCACTTGCTTTCCATGTGAGGCACCGTTCAGGCGTCCCTTCCAAACATGTTTGTTTTCATAACCAAGCAGATATGGGAGAAGAAAAGGATAAACAAGACTCCATCATAACTAGAAAATCTCTCCTCCCCTCTTCTACATACTTGTATTCAATGCTTTGTGTTAAGTTCAAAGTTAGTCTCTACTTTTCCAGCTAGGAACCTGAGCTTCTTTGATTGTAAGGGCTCTGGCTAGGCCTGTGTCTAGGTGCACCATTGTCTCTCTACCATGATTTGCACCCCTAATCCCCTTGTGTGCTCTGTGTTGGTGGCATGTGCAATCTATCTTTATTACACCTCTTACCACAGGCGCACTATATAAAGTCATCTTACTTTTCAAAAATTGAGTTCATCTGCTCTCACAATATAGTCAATAATTTTATTAACATTATTAAAACACATATTTTTACAAAGTATTGTTTAGATTTTTTTCATGTATGAAGGTGTTTTGCCTGTACGTATATAGGTATGTATACCAAGTATGTTCCTGGTTCCCTAGAGGTTCAGAAGAGCATGTCAAATTTCCTAGAAATAGAGTTGGGGTGATTGTGAGGCATGGAGTGGGTGCTGGGAACTGAACCCAGAACATCTGCTAGAACAACAAGTGCTCATAAACACCGAGCCTTCTCCTCAGTTCCCAAGCAAGTACTTTTTTGAATGTTAAACTATAGATTATTCTTCTCTCCCAAAAATGTTTAAAAATTTCGTCTTTTTGTCCATAGACAATGTTACTCATTTCTTCCCTGTATACCTCCCTCACTACCAATCTTGGCCTTATAACATTTTTGTAACTTTAACAACAGAAGTCCTAGTTTTCAGGTCACTCGTTCAATTCTGTTGATTTGTCGCTCAGTAGAAACATTCTCCTTGAAAATATAACATTGAAATGTTTATTCTGTTGCTCTCTGTCTCCAGTGTATCTGTGACTTCCAAAAGCCAAATTCATCTCCCTGGAGACATGTGGAGGGCAAGTTGTTGTTATTCCTGGTAAGTATCCTACAACGAATAAAAGTTAAGACAAACTTTGGACCCAACCTCAGACCTAGTGCCCTCTAAATAGTTGGCATCCTTTTATTTAAATGAGTTAACAAGGTCATTTGGTCAGGATATTTTAGAGAGGTGAAGAAGAAAGAGGAAATAAAAAAAAGATGTTTACTTCAAATTTGTTGCAAATCTGCTGCAAAACTAAATTAACTGCAAATTTTATTAAGAAGTGGATTTTTAGGACATGATATAAATAAAATCTACCAGATACGTAAAAAAATTAACTTCTATGACATATTTGATTGGCTTCCTTAGCCAGCCTACAGTATATTGAAGACTGTTTACTAATAATTACTGGAATACTCTCTTAAATAGAAGTTCTAGTGTGAAATACTAGAAAATTGTATTTAGCATTGTACTTTCTTTATACATGAAGGAAATGCCTGTGGGGCAGTGTGAAAGACTGGATGATAACCATGATATGGTGGGGGCTGGGAAGATCACTCTGCTGGAAAGTGCTCTCAGTGGAAGGGGCATCTCCTTAGAGCACGTGAAATCAGATGTCCAGGTACACACTGTAATCCTAGCAGTGGGAAATTGGACTACCATGAGGGCTCACCTACTAGCCAGTCTACTTGAATTGGTGAGCCATAAGCTTAGTGATTATCTCAGAGGATAAGGTGAAAACCTAAGGAAGATGTTAACCTCTGGCTTTCACATCTATGCACACTCATCCCGTTCTCAATTATGCACACACATACACATGAGTACCATACATCAGAATGTATTGTTTCTATCTGAAATATGGAACTCCATGATGTTCAGAGGAATTTATTCATTTAATAAACTTTCCTTAGGGCTGTGGATATGGCTCAGTGGTTAATACTTCATTCTATTATTATGATTATTTCATATAATACATCAGACCACAGTTACCTTCTTTCCCCTCTTCCCAGTCCCTTAACCTCCCCTCTTCCCTATATCCACTCTTCTTCTGTTTCTCTTCAGAAAAGAGCAAGACTCCCAGGGATATCAACTGGACATGGCATAACAAGTTACAAAATAAGGCTAGACACAAACCTTTATATCAAGGCTGGATGAGGCACCCAGTATGAGACAAAGGGTCCCAAGAGCAGGAGAAATAATCAGAGACATGTCCCACTCACACCGTTAAAAGTCCCCTAGTAATGCTCAGCTACGCAACCATAACATATACGCCGAGGACCTAGGTCAAATCCGTACAGGGTCTCTGATTGTTGCTTCAGTCTCTGTAAACCTCAATGAGCCCTGGTTAGTTGATCCTGTGGGCTATATTCCTGTGATTCTTTGACCCCTCTATCTCTAACCTTGCAGAGAACCAGGGATCAGTTTTCAGAGCATATAGCAGGTATCTTGCAACTACCTATAATTCAAGATAGGACTCACTCTTCAGACCTCTGTGATCACCTGCGCACATGTTCCCATAACATATGTGTGTGCACATGCTTGTATGTATGTGTGTATGCTCACACATAAACACACACAAATAAATTGACTATAAGCAAATAAGTTAATTAATTAACATCTCTTAACCATTCCTGCATGACAATTAGAGTACTTATCAACATACTGCTGCCATAGCCATTTAGGAGATAATAAGTCTAAATCAAACAAACAAAATGCATCTGACTAATTGTAATTGTTGTTAATTAAGGAGACCGAACTGTTTCTGGGGTTGGGGAGATGGCTCTGCAGTTAAATGCTTTCCATACAGGTATAAGGACTAGAGTTCAGATCCTCAGAAACATCTTGAAATGCCACAAAGACATGGCAGCGTGTCTGTATTTCTAGCATTGGAAGGCAGAAAATTCCAGAATTAGGTTGGCTAGCAAGACTAGTGACATTACTAAACTCTGGTTTTGATGGAAAAATCTTCTTCAGTGAATAATGTGGAAAGAGGATGGAGGAAATTCCCAACATCCACCTCAGACTCCCATACATGCACACACATGTTTGTGTGCACCCACATATTTTTACCTAAATACATGTAAGAACATGCATGAAGATGTACATACACACAGAGAGAGAAGGGAGGGGGAGGAAAATGGACAAATGCAATGGTTTTGTAAAGAATTTGATGATGCTTAGGTAGGAGTTTGAGAAGATCCTACATGTCTTATAGGAATTCTATGGGGAAAAAATGTCATGAGATTAAAAACAAAATCTATTAACAAAATCATGAAAATAACTTAGTGAAAGATACAGTTAAACTTATGACTATGAGCTATGGAAGAAGGTATTCACTCCAGATACAGTCTTGCAGAAGTTACATGATTTAATAGCCAGTGGGAGAGGCGGTGGGAGAGGACACCATGGGCACCAGTGGGGAAAAATAGGAAATGCTGTTGAAACTTGTTTTTCAGGTACCAAGGAAAGTTATTGTCAGTAGAATGTGTGATGTTTCGATTTAATTGTAAATTTGGCATAACTTACAATCACCTGGAGAAAAGAGCAGAAGTAAAAAAATGGTTAGTTTTCATTGTGGTATGTCTGAGGAAGATTGTTCTAATTAAGTTAGTTGATGTGGGAAGACGCAGTCCACTGCAAGTGACACTATTCCTTAGGCAAGTGGTCCTGAATTGTAGAAGGGTAGAAAAAAATCTAGCTGAGCACAAACAATAAAGAATGTGTGCACGCATATATAGTAATTGCCATCTCTTTCTTCACTGTGGATATGATGTGAATACATATTTCAAGTTTCTCTAGCTGTGATTTTTAAACAGTTGGCGTATAACCTGAAATTATAAGATAAAACTAACCCTTCCTTCCCAAGTAGCTTTTTGTAAAGCAATCAGAGCAATAGACATGAAACTAGGGGAGAATGTGTGGCAGCGAGCTGGTTTTCAGTAATAGACAGTGAGTAGGTGATGTCAGACATGAATAACAGTTTTAAAACTTCAGAGCCCCCAAATTTCCCCTAAATGCTTTCCACATGTCAGTTGATCCATTTACTTGCTCAGATGTATTTTGGGGCCCAAAGGACAGATTCATTTTCTCGTCGTCCTCTAATGTACCTTGTAGACAATAAACCACAATCTCAAATCAGCATTCCTTTGAAATCCAAGCTAGGTAGATGATGGTGACTGTCTTGAACCCTCTCTTGAAAACATGTGGACAGCTTTTATTGCACTTGCCTGCTTAAATGTAAACTTGTCAAGATCCATTTCTCATATGACATGCGAGTATGACACCAACCATAAATACATACATGAATGAACAATTGTAATATCTGTTTCCTGATTTCCAAGGTTTGACCTCTTTTTCCTAGGATTTTAGTTCTGTATCAGCCAGTGTTCAACCAGAGAAGGCAAAAAAGTTAGAAATCTGTATAGTTTTACAGAATATAGTTTACATATTCAAGGGTTAACTATAGACAAATGGCTCACACAATGCTGGGTGATGGGTAGAGAGTCTTGGTAAAGCTGTTTCATGAGTGATACAGGCTTTAAAAACACAGGACTGGCAGTTTCGATGAGTAGGTCATGGCAAGCAGGCACCCCCATGAGAGAAAAATGCCTGCCTCCAATCTGTTGATGCCCAGGAGTATCATGCAGAAGCCCAGCCCCTAATTCATACACCCAAACATGCAGGGCTTGACTCGGTGCTTTATGGCACAGAGGTGAGACCAAGGTCAGCAATTAGCACTGGATATAAAGTGGCTATTCACTTCTGTCACCTTCCAGATCTCTATTCTCCTGGCTTTCAACACACACACACACACACACACACACACACACACACACACACACACACAAATTTTTCTAAGCCTTATATGGTTTAAAATCCTACAAGTTTAGCAAGCAGAGTGCTTGAGGCAAGAGGACAAGTTAGAGGCCAGAGTAAGATTGTGATTCTCTTCTATTCACTTGTTCAGAGCCTCATTACAATATGTCATAGTCTGTAATTTACAAACATGGCCATATTTTCTTGCTGTTTAAAAACTGGAAGTCTATGATCAGTTCTCAAGGTCTCTTATTAGTGTTATAGGAAGGTCTGTTGAGGGGAAAAGAGGGGAGGAAGAAAGAGAAGGAGGGAGGAAGATTGATGTCTCTCTCCCTAAGGATAGTCCTACATTATTCTGGAGCTTTGATTATTGCCTTAGGTACCATCTCCAAATATAACTGCATTTGGAAGATAAGGCATCTGCATATTAACTTTGAAAAGAAAAATATGGCCAGCCCATAAGAACATTCTATAATTTTATTTATATTCAAACAACAACAAAGACTCCCTTCTCTCCATTTTCTTTGTGGGTGATGTTCTTGGGTAAGTCTCAGAAAGCATAAGTGATCTGGAAGCAAAGCCATATTAAAGACCCCAAATTCACTCCCCTCACTGCTGCTTCCTTCCCAGTCTTTTATTTTTCCAAAATGATTGCCTCTCCAGCGACTATCTCAATCCTCTTAAAGGTGTAAAACCCACACATTCAGCCTCTTGCTGGTAGCTCTCAGACTGTACCATCTCAGAGAATACAGATAACACAGTGTAGAATTATAGATACTTCATAGATGTTACAGATAGAATTATAGGTAATACATCTGGAAGCTTGTTTCCCTCTTTGTACTTACCTTTACAGGGTCTCCCACATTCTCCCAAAGTGAATTATTTGGAAAACTGATATTGAGGATCTTAATGTTCTTTAGTCTTTGCCTCTCCACTAGTTTTTTCTGCTAACCATACTAACACATGTTTTACTTTTTTTAAAAAAATTTATTGGATATTTTATTTACATTTCAGATATTTTCCCCTTATCCCATTCCCCCCCACACACAGGAACCCCCTATATCATCCTCCCTCTTCCTGCTTCTATGAGAATGTGCCCCCACCTACCCCCGCACTCCCACCTCCCCACCCTAGAATTCCCCCACACTCTCGGCGTCCAGCCTTCATGGGACCAAGATCTCCTCTCCCACCTATGCCCGACAAGGCCATCCTCCCCTAAATATACAGCTGGAGTCATGGGTCCCTCTCTATGCTTTAGACCTTGGGAGCTCTGGTTGGTTGGTATTGTTGTTCTCCTCATGGGGCTGCAAGCCCTTTCAGCTTCTTCAGTCTTCTCTCTAACTCCTCCCTTGCCCTAGCTGGTTTTCAAACTGACCCCCACTACAACTATTCTGTCACAAGTTCAATGTCCTGTGGCCCCGATCTAGCAAACCTAACCACCGTCTCCTCCCTGGCTCTCTGCAACACAAGATGACTGTGTTCTTCAATACTCTTGTCCCAGACTACTCCCACGTCTCTGGCCTGGTTCCCTCTTTTTAATGCACCCACTAATTATGGGTGTTCCTGGACACTCTTCTATAGTCTACCCACTCTAACCTCTATCTTCTATGATTCCTCTGAAAGAATTTCTCTATGAGGACAATTAGAATCATCCTGTCCAACACTGTGCAAACCAAAGTAACTTTAAGGTTCCAAGCAAACTGATGCCATTGATTTTAACATACTTTACTTAACCTGCTCTTAATATTTTCATTCTAACATTATGAACTATTTTATATCTATGTTGGGTACTGTGACTTTAAAATTCTATATGTCTATTATATACACTTACAGTACACCTTCACTTTGAGCTCTTTCCCATTCTTAGTACTCAATAGTCTCATGATGCTTCTAAATCCTGTCTCATAGAACAGAGCTTTGGCATGGATGCCCCTGACATTAGTGCTTGGGTCCAGATATGAACACCAGCCCCTACCTGCATCTCTTAACACCTTGCTTGTCCAATATGTCAGTGAAAGTTGCATCAATTATCAATAACACCTTTCAATTTAAGGAATTCCTTGAGCTCTCTTTCTGTGGATATGAAAGGCTCATTTTAGAGCATCGATATATTTTGTGGTTGTGTTTGAAACAGGAGTCTTATTGTTATCTATGACATAAAATTTATCTTTTTAAATTTGTTTGGAAACTTTGTGATAAAAGTTAAATGAATAAACCAGGATGGTGTCACATGCCTATAATTACAACATTTGGGAAGCTGAAACAGGAAAATAGTTGGCTCATGAAACATGGGAGACATAGTCATACTCTGTCTCAACTATAAAAAAAATCAGTAATAAATAATAGTAATAATAAAATAATAAATTATATTTGTAAATTTTCACACTTAAATTGTACTTTGCATAAATTGATAAAAAACAAAATTTAATTTTGGACATCTCACTATAAGAAACTACATTAGAAGAACTAATTCAGATTCTGGTCTACATTAAAACATTTTAATTCTGTTCTTATTAAAGGCTAAGCTAACCAAGACTTTGCTAATTTTAAAGTAAAACTTACCCTAATCACAACCTTCTTCCAACAATTGTTAGAACGTAGTACCTGAATTCAGGATCACCGTACCATATTTTTGAAGAGAAAACTTTATTAAATATGCTTTGTAAATTGGAAAGATAATGCTTTAACAGTGTCTTTGGGTTAATAGCGTAAGGCACTAGGTAGAGAAAAGTTTTAACTATATTAGTGAACATTCTTATTCTCATATCTTTTTCCAGGCTCAGCAAATAAAGTAGCCTTTGCTACAAAGGAAGGAAGTGGTTGAGCACTCAACAGGGTGAACTCATGAAAAGGAAACAGTGATAATATTATTAACATTAAAGAAACTCACTATGGATATGAAGATGAGTTGGCTGCATGTAGCCATACCTTTCTGAAGCAATGCCAACATCATAATTTGCATTTTGTTCTGTTTCCTTCCATCTGATAGTCCAATTGTCTCCAAAGAAGCAACTTGCCTAGACATGTACAGACAGAGGACATGGTTACCCTGGTAACCAGAACCATGGACCACTTGTGACCCCTCTACAAAGAGCATCTACATCCTTTCAAAAGATAAACTGAAGCACTCAAAACACTTACACTCTGACCCGAACCAAAATAAAACCCCTGTTTTTTAATGCTGATGAAAAATACAACTACAACTGATTTTAACTTCATCATTTGACAAAATATTGAGCTGTGGGGTTGAGATTGTGCATGGTCATTTTATGTTGACTGCAACACCATGAGTAAAGTATTCGGTTAAGTAACTGACTATATGGTACTAAACTCCCAGTATTCAGAGTGTGAAGATCCAGCAGAGGGAGCCCACACATAATTGATGATTACATGTTGGTCTAAAATGATTTAATTGTATTTAAAAATTTTAGTAAAAAACATTTTGTTAGCTTTGGATCCTATAGATTATCCAGTGAAGTATAAATTTTTAATGCTGGCTTGTTCTTTTTTTTTATTCTTTTAATGTTTTGCATACATTTAAAGACATGTTTGTGTATGAAGTAAACACTTTTAAGGTCTTTTTCTTTGTATAATTAGTTCAAGAATACTCAGCTAATTCAAGTCCATTTTAGATTTCCTAAAGCTTTCAGCCCCATCTTCTTCTTTTTGAGCACCCTCCATTTGACTGAATACCTAAGGAAAGTGTCATGAAACAGTTTTATAACTGAGGGAAAAACAAAAACAAAAACATGTGCAATCCCTAGCTGCTAGCTGCTTCCATAAAAAGGGCACAAGAGGTTTACTGGGCATTGTTTCCATGTCAAGAAAGACGCCTTTGAAAATGACATGCCTTCCATAGGAAGCTGTGGGATCCCAGGACCTGCCTCACTCCCAGAAGACATTGAGAGTCTGGATGCAGTTCAAGAACCAAGGAATATTCGTTTTCTCATTCATTTCTCCAGAAATATTGATTGACATGCCTTTTCGTTCCATTGACTATTCCAAGCTTGATGAATATAAGTGTCCTAAACTGACTACCATTTATTAGACTGTGCTATGCTTTCTTTCCTAAATCTCATGCCATCTAGTTAGGAGGAGAAAGACTGCATTTCTCAGAATGTAAGTAAATCGACAACACACAACAGACCTGGAATTTCAATATAAATGTGAGACCCTAGAGTGGAAGCTGATAATCATTGTGAAGTATTTCCAAGATGCATCCTTGTCTATTGAAATCACAGTTGCTTCTGGTGAACCCGGGATTTCTTATTCTCAGCAGGAACACTTGAAGACAGGATCCGCACACAGGTAATATTTGAAAGTGTTCAGTGAACCAGTCCCCATGCTAGATAATGTGGTGTTAATCTTTTCAGCAGTGCACCAAATATATGCTGCCCTTTGGCAATAAAGACTGGCCCAGAATAGGTCATACAAGTCTATCCCTGGCACTGTCATGAGACTAGAATTTAAAGCTATATTATTAATTTGTATCTATTTTGTATAATTATTCCACCTAGTTAGTTCACTTGAAATAAAATGTTGTATGTGTTTGTTTCTTTGCACTTAGTTCCCAAAACTGTTTGTAAAATAGCCTTCTAAATCTCAACTCAAACATTCATTCATTCACAAGACATTTTTCCATATATATACTCATACTAATTTTTGAATAAAAATTGGCTTTACATTCTTCAGATGATTTAAAAGGTAACTATCAGCTGAGGGGTAAAAAAGACACATACTGCCTACAAAGTAGAGTGCATTGGTATCCATTTTGATTTAAGAAGCTTATTTTATGAATGAGAAAGCTTAGGTTAGGACAGATCGTTTTCTTATTGTTCTTTTATGAGAACAGAGAATGGCCACTCTAACTGTGGAAGACAGATTTCCCTGTTCGGTTCCAAACTAGTTTAAATAAACAATGTTAAGAACATGTATGACCCCAAAGTCTCTTTATTTAACTTGATGCTCAGCTTAGCAGGCTTAAGGCGTTTCATGATGCTGAATGGGTTTTATCCATGGCATGAAAATGAAAGATGAGTTTTATTCAAAGTCAAAAAGAAACTGGATTCACAACTTATAATGTAATAAAATGTGTTCTGAAATTCCTTTGTGAGCAAATTCATGAGCCAAATACAACGTGGTCAGAAGTTTCATTTTATTTTGGTAAATCAGTAAGTTGAACCATGTAATGGATGTTCAAGTTGAGGATGTTATACCATTCTCTTCCCAATGAAAATCCCAAGAGTAGTGGATTCTATCTGTCACAGACAGATGGATTGCATTGAAATATAAGGTTCAAAGTACATACCTCAAGGATCCTCATTAGCAAAGTACGAAGCGACTCTGTTGCAGAATTTGTATTTATTGGGGCCTGAGAAATAGTTCAGGCATTAGGAGTAATGGCTGCTCATGCAGAAGAACAGGTTTGGTTCCCAGCAGGCACAGGATGTTCATAACCACTGACAACAACAGTTCAAGGAATCTAACACCCTCTTCTGACCTCTGCAGTTACCAGGCATTCATGTGGTACATATATATATATTACACATACACATAAAATTATGTATATATAATTAATCATTTAAAATTATGTATTATATTTTATATAATATAACTTCATATTTTATATAATATAACTTCATAGTATATAATATATTCAATTTGAATAATACACATAATTATGTGTGTGTGTATGTGTGTGTGTGTGTGTGTGTGTGTGTGTGTGTATCCATAGTTCAGCACATTCTGTGTCCCATACATGCACATGCAGAGTTTTTCTTTCCTAAGTGAATCATAAGCCTTTGCATGTGCTGTCCCAGAGTTAAGGTTCCTAAGTGTGCCTGGGCTTCCAAGGAGCTCCTGTCTCTTGACTTCTACAGACACTGAAAACTAAAGCATGCGCTTGAGCAAAACTTTCTCATTGTAGAGACTCACTGGTTTCCAAAGCTGCTGCTTTCAGAGCTGCCTCTAATCCTTTTGTTCTCTTCACATGTCCATGATATGATTTCAGCAGTCACAAGGCTCATAAATAACAATGTGTGACTCTGGTAGCCTTAACTTCATTATTGCTCCAGGATGTATGTCATATGCTTTCAGAACTGACCTGTGGCAGAGGAAAATAAGCCAATGCAAATCAACTGTTATATCTTAAATGTCACTTAAATACATTATAGATGGCCCTTTCATCTTGACAGGATGAGTACAAGCTATCCAAGAAAATAGTATCTAACACCAAACTATCTAAAAATACACAAAACCACAAAACGTAAAAACTTTTTTTTCCAAAATGAAACAAAACAATTTCTCACCACTGTGTCATTTTTCTTGATTGTTGCTTTACACATTTCTGTCTCTGACAGTTGTAGACTTACAATAGCCGTTTGCATGACTAAAACCCAGAGTGATTCTTATGTGCCAAGCAGGGGAATGAGAATGTCTAAATACATTAGCACACCAAAACCACATTATAGTTGTATGAGGTAGACTTGTGGAAAGGGAGAGCTCTGTAACATGGCCAAGGTCACTCGGTGAGTGACAGAGGTAGGCTCTGGAGTGAGATTTGTGTTTCTCAAGGTCGGCACTTTAATCACCAGGCAGATTTTAGTTGGAGTGCTTCCATCTGAAGCCTAAACAGTTGGTCAACTCTCTGGTTCTGTTCATACAAACTCTATTTTTCTTAAATGGCAATAATTATAGCATGATCATATCGTTGCTACAACCTTTCCTGGCTTATGTAAGCATTTTGTTTGGTTTGCTACGAATGCTCCTTTAAAAAACATCAGGGCCCTGTTTAAATATAATTTAAATCACTGGTTGACCCAATTCCAAAATTCCTGTGAAAATATTGTTTCCAACAAGGGAAAAGATACATTAAGAATATGAATTTGTACACAATAATGTTAGTCCTTGCCATGAAGTCCAGAATAAAAGTTTTTGTGCATAAATGGAGTTTAGCTCACGGTGTGTTGTAGCAACTCAGATTTGGGGATATCTAGAATGATTCCTTTCTACTGACCAGTATTTTAAACAAAATGTAATCCCAATATAGGATTTGTACTTTTCTTCTAAGTTCATGGAAATATAAATAAGGTCAAAGGTATGATGAATATGGTCAAAAAACTTAAAATACTGTCAAGTTTTTGTTTAGTTATGTTTTCTTGTTAATTACAAAGAAGACTGTTTTCTCTTGGCAATGAGTGGCTTTTGGGTTGGGAATACTGTATAACCCAGGAAACCATCCTAATAAGTTAGCTAGAAGAAACACTGTTCAAACGTTCTTGATTGTGAGATATGAAGAGATGACATGTCTAAGAAGGTGAGAGGTGGGAGCTGAGGTTACCAAACAACAAGGAACTTGCACAAAGTCAAGAATTATCTTTCTAAATATATTCAAGAACAATTGTAATTTTCTATAGCAATCAAATTCCTACAAATTTGACCTCAACAAAGTCTTCTGAAGGAATTTTTGATACATTGAGTTTAGAAAAATATAGATGGGTATTTTAGGAGAGCTTATGCATTACACAATTAGACAAATTAATACATTTTCTTTTGTGGTCCTTCCATTATATCAAGTGATATATCAGCTTTTTTTTTTTTTAAATAAAACTTTAGTTCTTTATTGACATGAAATCCAATTAGAGATAATGTATGTTCCTACTAAGTCACTCTTTTGTGAGTGACCTCATTTTAAGTGTCTTATTTAGCACAGTTTATTTTTATGAAAATAACCTGAACAAAATGTGATTATTTTTCAAGAGACAGAATCTAGGAACAACTAGATTCAGCCACTTCTTTAATCACAGACTCTCTTGCCTAGAAGGTACCTCAAAGGTCATGCAGTGCAACCACATTAACCACAGTTTGTCATTAACTACCATCAGTTAATATTCATCGAACACTAACATCACCATATGCTCAAAAGTTGTCTGGTTCAAAAACCTAACATTTTAATTTGATTTCGTTAGCCTTTGTTACCTGAAAACCCTTGAAATGATACCTGATCGATACTATGCATCTTACAGGAGGACAGTATAAGTCCTGGAAAGAGCAGGACTCAGGAAGTGATGGCACAGTGGCACTGCTAGCAATAATACTTGGATACAGAACATAGGAGTTCTAGGGACTCTGGATTCAAACTGTGGCTTTGCTGTTTGCCAACTCTGACTTTGCATGATGGATCAGTGTGTCTAACTAAATGTTGGCATCTTAATATGAAACAGCATCGTACCCATGTTATGAAAGTTTTATAAAGAAGAGAAAATCTAAGACACATATAGGGCTTAGCATGGCATGTCGAATCGTAAGTACACAAGTACCCATTGTTTATAGCATTGTGGTGTTTATTATTATATTATGGTAGTCTTTGGAATTGCAGAGTACCAGCACAGAGTGCGTCCTCAGCATGCATTTGTCAGGTGTGTGAACAGGTAGATATTCAGCTCAAGCTTTTCTTGTACTTGGTATCTATAGGTACAACATCTACCCATAAATAAGGTGACTATCTCACACTTAGTTAATGATTGCTGCTTGCTCCTGGGAACTTATCTTCTGAATATAAGTGAATTGCCAGTTAGCAGAAACATGTGGCATAAGATAATTTTACTCAGAATACAAGCTGTCATCCTTTATAATCCGCTAAACAGTAGGATTGGCTCAGACCTGCTTTATTGCCCAAACAGGTTTGATAAGTTGAAAGCAAATGAAATGAAGAGCAGCTGTGGATTAAATAAAATCTGGCAAAGATGGGTTCAGTATCCTAGCACTGATTTTAAGGGCTGGTCAGATTCCAGACTCTAACATGGTATGCTAATTTTTACAGTAGAGAGTTACTGTGGTGAATATTTTGCTTCTTTGTCTTCCTCATTCTCAGGAAAGAGTAAGTATTTGCAAATCTCATATGATTTTTGAAATATGCAAATGCAAATGAGAAAGAAAAAGTGCATAAAAACCCAGTAACTACATCAATAAGTAAGCAGGCTTTATTTATACAGGATGAGAAATACATAGTATTACTTATAAAAGGAAAATTTTCAAATATTTTTTGAAAGATTGAGGAATTATGACATTTTACACATTTAGAAAGAATTTACTATCACTCATTTTATAGTTCACCTATACCAGTTTACTTGACTAGGTACTCGTTTTGTACTATCTGAGGATGGTGCTTAAATGAGATACAGAAGTTAGCTTTAGTTAAAAGGCAGTGTCTGCTATGAGGACATTATGAGGAAAAAAAAACACAGCCAGATTAGACTAGTCAGAGTTTCCTAGAGGAGATGAAACTTAAGATGTATTTTGACAAATGAGTAGTCCAGGAGAGGGGGAAGCAGGGGTGGGGTTAGAATAGGGCACTTCAGGTAAAAGCAACAGCATGCCAACAGTAAATGAGAAGGCACATGCTGTCTGTGAGGAACTGCAAGTCAACCAGGATTCTCAGAATGCAAAAGGAGGGTGAGGAGGAAGGAAAGTACTGAAGAAGATTGGATCCGTCTGCACTTTCCTTCCCTAGAATGAGTAGATTGCCAGAGGCCCACGTGTTCAAATTTTGTTCCACTAGTTGTTAATGTCTGTCATGTGAGAAATAAGAATCATTAGTTAAATGTGTATAAAACATGCTTGATTTTTCAGATGTCTCAGGCTGTTTCAGCTTCCTTAATAAACTGATGAAGACAGGCTATCTCATTCATAAACAATAGAAACTTGTTTCTCACCATTGTATAGGCTGAGATCTGATGTCAAGGGCTCAAGGTGATTGGGCTTCATGGGTGCTCTCCTTGGGAGGTAAACAGTAGACTTCTTGATATATACTAACATAGTAGAAAGAGTCTCTCTCTGTCTCCGTCTACCTGTCTGTCTGCCTGTCTGTCTGTCTGTCTGTCTGTCTGTTTCTGTTTGTCTCTGTCTGTTTATTCTCTGTCTCTCTGTCTTTTTGTCTCTCTCTGTGTGTGTGAAATAAAGAAACAAATTTCTTTATTTCAAGTTTTTTGGGGACCTGTATTATGTCTCAGATCTTTATGATTCTCTCTGTTTCTCTTTCTTTGTTTCTATCTTTCTTTTTTTCATCTGTCTTTCTTTCTCTTTCTCTCCATCTCTCTTCCTCTGCAGATTGAATTTAGGGCATCAACTATATAAAGGAAACATTCCATTTCTATAATATATCCCCAGCACGAATTTTACTTCTTATGTTGTATTGTCCATATTGAATTTGAATACAATTTGTGACCCTGACAGGCATGAATATGTTACCTTTCCCCCAGCCTTCCAATTAGCTGGAATTACAGTCTTACACTTTCAGATCGGCTCTCTTTTTATGGTACTAATCTCATTCACGTGGATTCCATCCTTATAAGTTAATAACAAAATACCCATCTTCAAATGTCATCAAACTGGGATTAAACTTTAAATATATGAATTTGAGGATGGCAAGATCATCCAGTAGATTACAAAAACATTAAGCAGATTTCTTTATTTCAAGTCTTTTGGGGACCTGTATTATGTCTCAGATCTTTATGATTCTGTAAGCAGGGAATGCCACATGAATACTTTTCTAAATGAATTTGAACACAGATGATGACACAGACCATCTTGCGTGATACATTTTTGTGAGCTATGCTTGGGAAACCAAATTTAGAGAGACATCAGAGAATCTTTGAGTATGTTAAAGTGTGGAATAATTCCTCCCACATTCAGGGTAAAGAAAGAATGTTAGAAAAAAAACATTAGATGGACACTCATGAATTAATATTTCATTGCAATAGGCAGAATGGAGATGGGTAGATCTGACTTTCATTAACAAATGGCAGTGGATGAAAAGGAGGCAAGTGATTGAGAAACACCCCAGAACCGTAGGAAACACAAATCTGATAAATTTCGCTCTCTTGTTTAATTAGGAGGTGAAAATCAGCACGAATGGATGATTGAGTGGACATGGGGGCTGAGAAGATAAATGACTCTCCGGTGACTCGGGCAAGTGAGTTGTAAGTGGAGCTTCTTGTTGAGATCCAGAACACCGGGGGACATTTGTAACCAAGCTGTCATGAACAGTCTGACACTTAACAATGTGTAGGGGACATAAAAGTGTAATACTTAAGTGACTCGGGTGTGGGAGAAGCAAGTTTCCTGTAGCACAGTCTTTCTGAGTGGGTAAGGACACTCATCTCAGAACAGCAGGTACTACTTTATCTAAAGGCACATGCTGGGTTGGGGCTGGGCAACGCTCTAAGAAATTGCTTTTAGAGAATTAGCCGTTCACAAAACTGCACTTTGACTAATTGTTCATTGGCAAGTCAGTCTAAGTTACCAATCCTAGAGCTTGCAGGAAGACCACACAATGTAAGAATAACTGTGAGGAAAGACGAACCTTTAAGAGGTGGCAGGAAAGAGAGAAACAAAATGTTTGGACGTGTCATCATATGTTTACCAGTACAATAATTTATGCAGTCTAACAAAGATGGTTGTATATAGAAAACGAAATTTAATAAAAAAATGTTTAAGCTGCAAGAGAGTAGGGACAGTGAATTCGTTCTATACTTAAAATGGCTCAAGTTTAGGATTAACGAGACCTTTTGATTTCTAACAATAGTTTGTTGTTACCCTGATTACTTGTGGCTATTTTTGACTTTTAAGATAGGCCCAAGTAAACCTAGGTTGTTACTGTCTATAATAGTCCTGGGTGTACATAGCTAGACATATTTCACATGTAGAACTCAGAGCAGTGTGTTGTAAGATGAAAATGATATGAGTCCCTTATTTGGGAGATTCCTTAAATAAGAAATGACTGTGATTCTTAGAATCTAACTTTGGCTCTTTAATAACTACATGGATTTCTCCAGCAATGAACAGGCACCTTCAGAATTAACTTCTCATTGCTTCTGCTATGCCAAAAGCCTTCTGCCTCGGATCTCTAGTCTTGAACAAGAATGAGTGTACAGCAAAGAAATAAGTGGGAGAGTATCCACTTGAGTTGGGGTCTAATCTGTCTCTGTCCCTGACCCTGTCCCTGTCTCTCTCTCTCTGTCTCTCTTTGTGTCTCTTGGTCTCTGTCTCTCTCTGTGCCTCTTTGTGTCTCTCTGTGTGTGTCTATCTCTCTGTCTCTCTCTGTCTCTATCTCTGTCTCTGTCTCTCTCTCTCTCTGTGTGTGTGTGTGTGTGTGTGTGTGTGTACATACATATATGATGAGACTATAATAAGTGTCATATGTCTTCATTTATTGATCTCTTCTTTACCATCAAGGCAGAGACTGAACTGAGAACTTACCATGTAGACTAGTCTGGTGAGTCAGCAAGATCTCAGGATCTTGTAACCCACACCCATGCCCTTGCTGGGGTTACAGGCATTGACAACCATGCCTTGCTTTTTACATAGGTGCTAGGGACTCAGCCTTAACTCCTGTACTTGTAAAGCAAGTTCTCTTATGTACTGGGCTATCTCTGTGCCATGTCCATCTCTCTTTAATTGATACATGTGACATTGATTTTTGTGAAAAGGAAGGAAAGTTATATGTATTGAGCATGATTACAAGATAGTTTTAAATCAAACAGGAAAAAAGAGATCAGAAAATAATCTAGAAAACAGTGGCAAAGTGGGCAACACATCTTCTCAACTGCAAGTTGGAGGTTCAATTACTCTGTGAATAATGAGACCATGGGAATTGGAAAGATGACTCAGTCAGCAAAATACTTACTGTGTAAGTATGAGATCATGTGCTCACACATTCCACACACATGTAAAATATTGAGCATGATGGTATACATACCTGGGGGTGGAGCAGAGGCAGGAGAATCATGGGAACTGTTGAACAGCCAGTCTAGCTAAAATAGTGAGTTGAAGGTTTCACTAAGAGATCTTGCCTCAGGAAATAAGGTAGAGATAAATAAAGATAACATCTTTGATTCCAAACTCCACATACATATGTGTCCAGGTCCACAAGCATGTGGGCATGCAAGAGTAATCATACATACACAGGCGCACATGAGCACACACACACACACACACACACACACACACACACACACAGAGAGAGAGAGAGAGAGAGAGAGAGAGAGAGAGAGAGAGAGGGAGAGAGAGAGAGAGAGAGAGAGAGAGAGAGAGAGAGAGAGAGAATTTGTTTCTTACATGACAGCTCTTAAAAAAGAGACCTATTTGAAAGCCATATTTGGTGATTCTAACATTTGTGAATTGAGGAAAAACCTGCTCCCAGTATTATATTTCCTGCTTATTCTTTTAGATAGATTTGGTGTATAGAGCCATGGTATCTTGCAGCAACTTACAGCTGTACCACAAACCTTTCTTCCTCACTTTCATTCAACTTCTAGCTATTCTTCATGACTTAACTGACATTATCTTTATTTGACAAGATTTTCTGGCCTTTTTTTTGTGAATTGTTGTTCTCTCATTATTTATTGGAAGAAACACAATCCAGCAAGTGTTACCTATATACCGAATTTGATTCTTGGAGCAGAGATACAGCAGTGAATAAACCCAGGTCATCATTCTTCATTAAGCTCAGATTCTTGAGGGGGGGAGGATTACTATGAAAATAAACTGTCTCTTTTTCCATGGCTAGATAAAGATATAAACGCAGGTATAGAGATGAAGGGGTGTAGATACAGAAGTAGGAACAGATGAGTACTAGGTGGTTGGGTGGATGGATGGAGGGGAAAGGTAGTGATAGAGGTATCAGAAGGGTTAGGTAGAAACATCGTGGGAGGACAGTCAACTTGCATGTACTGGTAGGCTGATATTTTAGTCTGAATAAATTTATCAATCTCTTTGACCATATCGAAGAGAAATACCCCACTGTTCTTCTCTCATTAACACTAGGGCACAGGGTGGACTTGGGTAATAAGGGTCACATTTTTGTTTATCGACACAGCTTTTCACTTTTTGTCCAGATACTTTGGCATCTCCTAGAAGCACAGATTTAGTTTCCATTGCAAAGTCAAGCTGGCCTCCACAGGCTGGACTAGGGGTTTGTTTGGTTTCGTAGTTATACGCAACGCAAGATGCTCTAAATAAATCTGAAGAGATTCAATAACAAAGTTTTGGCAGTGTCTTCCCTTCTGTACATCTATTTTTTTTTCTGTTTTGGTTTTCCCCAATGTCCTTGTACTACTGGGAGACTTCTTCTGCGGTGGGGAAGGCTCCACCCAGAGACCTTTCACCCTTCCCCTGAACAGATGGACAAATGGAGCCAGCAAGGAAAGCAGGGTCAAGACAAAGGTTAGTGAAGAGTGCTGTGTGGGTCAGAGAGGGTGAGTGTGTGCAGATTAAGGCTGCTTGTCCACATAGGCTCCTCCTGCCCCAAGTCTCACTCTTCTAGAGGAACTGGAGGTGTGACCAGGAAGTTATCGGAGCACTGCCAAAAAGGAAAAAAAAAAGGAAGAAGGAAAAAGAAAAAAGTAGTGGGAGAAAGAAGAGAGTCAAGAGAAAAAACCCCATAAATCTTAGAAAGGTTAAAAGTAAACCAGACTAAAAAATTGTTTTTTTTTCCAGGCTCTTGTATCAAGCAAGCATGGTGACCTCAGATACAGTTTCTCAAACCCCGTGAACTTTCAAATGATGTTATAAGAAATTCCACAGTGTTTGTAGCTAGGAGAATTTATAGTATTCTTGGAAAGGATTTTTTAAACATTGCTGGTCTTCAGAGAAACAACCAAAACCATTTAATTTTCTCTATGCTCTTTGCATTTCCCCTTCCTATTTATTAATGCAGTTTTAATGTGTGAAAACATTATTCATTGGCTTTCTTCAAACACCAAACATTCTGTTTACGCTCTTTCTTATTTAAACTTCACAAAAGACCCAGGAGGAAGGCGTAGTTAGGGCGCTACAGAAGGAAAGTAGAGAGACAAATGTGGAGCAATGGAGAATCTTCCCTGCGATGTACATGGAAGCTAAGCATCAAAGCAGATCTGAGTGGCTACATGCTGAGTCTAACAGTTCTTTGGGTTCCTTACTAAGTCTCAGCTTCTTCAGGTGAGAAAGTCCAGGCATAACCCTGATATCTGAAAATAGAGGCAGTATCTATGAGGTCAGTGTGTCCCAGGCAGTGTGTTATTATGGGGATTGAATTCATGCTCTCATTTCCCCAACAAAGTTAGCAGAATATGGACGGATACCATTCATCCTCATCATGCATCTCAGATCCAAATATAGAGGGATATGAATAGAATAACAGATCATACTGCTTTTCTCTGCCTAATACCATCCATATCTTCTAATAACTTTTTTATTGGTCTGATTCCTTTTGGTCCCTGGGCAAACAGTCTGGCTTTCATGCCTATGGTTATTTATAGACTTGGCTTATTGGTTGGCCACATAGGATTTTATCCCTAGGGTAAACAACTCCCTTACAGGTGTCAAATGACTTCATCACATTGGGAAGGTATTTTTCTTAATGTAAATACAGAAAGAAATTAGAGAATTGAGAGAAAAAATTATGTTGAATAGAGTTTAATAGTAAAAATTTTAAATCAAAGGTCAAATTTGGTTTTGGCACTTGAATGTCAAAATTCTAATTTCAGTAATTTCTCTCAAGATACTGGAAGTCACTATAACCTGGAGAAAGCGTTTAAGGAAGACTCCTTAAAATGTACAAACTGAAAAGTTTTTTATATCTTACAAGTCCAAAATTTTATGATCTCTTAAAGTTTGTATGTAATTGGTCATATATCTTGAGCTACTGAAATAAGCTAATCCATCATCCAATATGTAACTCATATTTTGGTGTGCATTTAATTATCCTCACTCATTCTTGAGTCATTGTGGGTAATAGATAGATGTACAAGTTGTGCCCATGTAGTGTAACACTGGCAGATATGTCATTACCATTATTCTGAGCCTCTCTCAGGACCTTTTACCTAATAAACTTGATAGAGCAACCTGTCAGAGGGCCAGAAGCCAAAAGCGGTAGGCATACAGTAAGTGAGATGAGCCAAAAGCCTGCTGCTTTTGGTGGCTCCTTAGCCAAAACCATGGGAACAGCTGTGACAGGGAGGTCACAACACAAGGTAACAGGGCATGATATCCAGGAGGCTGTGAAGCTAAAACTTCAGTAGTGATTAAAATTCGGAAAGAAAAGGTGAGTAGAAGATAGGAGCCTAAAGAAATGTTTTTAAAAAATAATATCTGTTATAATCTAGAAATATTTATGGAAGTCGCTGAAAATTTGTAGTAAAACCAAGGGCACTCCGTAGCTTCTGTTCATCTTGAAAGCTTTGTCTAAATTTAGTAGACATGTATTTGAAAGTGAACACAATGCATTTCAGTGAATGGAGTCACGCTTGTGCATTCTCTAAGGTCACTGAACATGGAGCTGTTATGTAGACTAATACTATGTCCTATTGGGACCTGAGACACTTGCTTTATCTTTTCCATGCAATGGCAGTGGAACAGAATGTGCATCTATACATTAATTCTTCGTGATACCAGATCATCAAAGTACCATATTTCTTTTATATTGTATTCTTAAATGTTTAGATCTGGTTCGCTCATTTCGCAAAAGCATGTGCTAATAAACGAGCTTGATCTTTGAAAGCCACATGTTGGAAGAAGAAAACCACGTCATAAATTCTCCTCTGACTCCTGCATGTATACCATAGCATTCACATGTGTACACACACACACACACACAAACATGCATACATATACATACCCACAGAAACATACATACCCACACAGATTCACACTCACACACATGCATACATACACAGGCAAACATTTACGCACATGAGCGTGCATACGTGTATATATACACATGCAAACATACACACATATACATACACATACAAACATACTACATATGCATACACACACAAACACACATCCATATACATACAGACATACCAACATACATACATATACATACATGCAAGCACGTATATACACACACAAACTTATATACATGCACACAAAAATATATACACAGAGAAACTCAAAACTTTGTCTTAACTATATTATAGTCTTTCTTTTTGAAGATGAACCTAAATAATCTGCTGTTAAAAATATGAAGGGGAAAATAAAAGGTCAGATACTAGTGGCCCCACATCTTTAATGACAGCACTTGGAAGACACAGGCAGGTGACTCTCTGAGTTTGAGGCCAACTTGTTCTACAGGGTGAGTTCCAGAACAGCCAAAGTTACACAGAGAAATCCTGTCTGGAAAAATCAAAGTCGTAACAACAGAAGTAATGAAAGTAAAAACAAAATTGTGTATCAAAAAGTATAAGTTAAATGGGAAAAAGGAGTAGAGTTGGATAGGTCGAAAGGTGGGGTGGACTGAGAGAAAATGAGGAAGGAGAAATCATGATCAGAATATGTTATATGAAAAGGTTTTTTTCCCTGATTTTTTATTCAATGTTTTATTTATTTACATTTCAGATGTTATCCCCTTCCCGCATTCCCCCAACCCATTAACTCCCATCCCATTCCTCCTCCTTCTTTGCTTTTATGCCATTTAAATTACATGAAAGTATTAAGGTCAGTAAGAACTAGCAATACAATAGATGCAAATAGTCAAGGAACAAGCAAGACAATAAACTCAGACAGTCAAAAAAAAAAAGCAGGGCAATAAACAGTTTTATTTTCAATAAAAAAGTGAAAAAGTTCTTAAAATGTATTAGTTTAGTTGTTTTTAAGTTAACATTATTTTTGAGTGTATGTAATTATCTGTATCTGTGTCTGTGTTTGTATGGTGGGCAGATATATGTGCATGTAATTTCAAGTTCCCTTAAAGGCCAAGGATGGGATTCCCTGGTGATGGAGTTACAGGCAGTTGTGAGCTGCCCAACATGGGTGCTGGGAGCTGAGCAACAGTAGCAAGCACTCTTAGCTACTTGAGCCACTCCCAAGCCATGTTTTTACATTGTCATTTTGGTCTCTTCTAAGTACTGACTAAGTATTGCCATTGGATGGGCAATGTCAGTCTATCAACCAGTTAAATGAGTAACTTATTTTGTCAGCAACATGCCCTACGAAGCAAAAAGATAATCCATCTTTTTTTTTTTAAAGAAAATATTAATCAACATATGAAATGAGCGTCTTTCTTTCTTTCTTTCTTTCTTTCTTTCTTTCTTTCTTTCTTTCTTTCAGCAATTTTCTAGGCTGAGAAATCAAGGTCAGGATAGGAATGGTGATATTCATTCTTTAAGGTAAATCTGTCAATTGATACAGAGTTTATCTTGCATACCATGAAGCCAGCATGTCTCTTCTTGGTTATACCAGGACAATCCAATTGTTCTGAGACCATTTGTTTTAAAAATCTTTTGAGCACTGTTTAAGATACCACCTTGCTCATGTGCTAAATTTCTCAAGTATCTGATAATTTATATTTTGAAATCGGATATCTGAGATACATGTGAAAAACACCTATCCAGACACCATGCCTACCAAACAGCAACAACAAAAAAAAAAAAAATCCAAAAAAACAAAGCAAAACAAAGGAACAAACAAACAATGTTATTCTGTTATTTCAAATGATACTTCTAAGCCATTACAGCATGTGCAGCCTGCCCTTTCCTACAACTTGTCAAAGGCTAGGGACATACATTGGGGACAATGAACTCTAGAACATACATCCTTCATGCAAGAATAAATGTCTCAGTTATAGTCACTGCTCTTTTCTTTAGTAGAAAAACTACAAATCTTTCATGATGAAAGAGAAAGAAATAATCACTTGTCCAAAGACTTGACCAAATCTAGCAAATACTGTAATCGCTTGTCTACAGTCACACTGATTCTCTGGCAGCAGTACCACACAGAACAAAGCTTGCTTATTTGTGAAAAGGAGTTTAGGACTGTATATTGGCAAGTTCAAATATATTGTTTTAATAACTCTACTGGCACAAGGAGGTATAAAACTAAGAGCAAAGCCAACATCCCTGAGGGCAGCATACCCAGGTTAGTGCATTTCTCACTATTGCTCATAGTCTGTGTCCATATGTGGCCAGAAAATTCAGGACGATATGTAATCTTTCTGACATTTCCCACCATTTGTGTCTCTGCTTATAACAAATCTCCTCCAAACGGTGATGAATAAGATTTTTGCTGATGCCAATGAATTGTTTTTCCTCTGGCTTTGTTGTTTGTTTATTGGCGCTGCTGACCACCTCAAGGCCTTATATACTGGAGTCAGGCCTCTGCCCAATCCAGAGCCCTAACTTTGTTCAACCAAGTGCAGTCAGGATCAACAGCTCCACCTTGCTCTGGTCAGACTCCTGGGGCATGAACCCAGACCATTGGTCTGTTGTCACCCTCATCTTCTGTCATCTGAAGCCCCAACTCTGGTAGTTGAGCATATGTGAGACATATGCTTGCTTGCTTCCCAGGACACACATCGTCCTAGTTTTTCTGTCTGTTTTGGGTTTGTTTGCCTTTTCTCCCCTATCTTATTGTTCATTCTTCCATAGGCTCAGTGGTTAATTTTTCTTTCTTTTCTTCAACTTTGAACCATTCAGAGCCTGGAGATCAATATACAGTCTTTTCTCTTTCCCCTTCCCGGTGTGATAATTGTCTCTGTGATCTATTTTCTATATACTCGTAACCATCCCCAGATTTAATTTCCACTTTAGCAAATTACCTTTATCTTCAGTCATATATCCCACTGCTTAACATTACTCTTCAGTGTGAATCTCAAGCTTAATATGTGTGAAACAGTTTCTGGTCTCCTTATGCCATATCTGATTCTGTCACGGACTTCCCCTTCTCAGTTAACAAACCCAACTTGCTATTTGCTTAAACCAAAACGTGTAACTATTTCCTTACATAGGTAGTCCTATAGACAAAATATTTACTCCATAACTTATCTCCATGACCATTTCCTGTATTTTATCAAACACTCTTTCTCATAGGTCATTTAAACATGCTCTTCATTCACTTCTAGGCTTTTGTCCTTTTTTACCTACAAAGGAGGAGGTGAAATCCTTTTAGATGTAAGGTAGATAATAGCATTGCTCTTCTCTGCAGTCCTCAGTGGTACCCCATCCCAGGGTGGAAACCACTGTTGTACTGCCTGAGAAGCCCTCCACTGTTCCTCACCCATACCCTTTACTCTAACCCCATTTTCTCTATTCTCCGGATTCCATGACTGTCCCACTGTTCTTTGAAGAAGTTAGGGGCTCTCTCTTGTGTTAGTCTTCAGTTGCTATTGTAACAAATTGCCATGAACTTAGTGGTTAAGGAAACACAGATTTTATTATCTTACAGTTTTGTAGGTCAAAAGTCAATCTCTGATCTCACAGGGCAGAAGTCAAGGTGTTAGGAAGGCTGTGTTTTTTCTTTTCTTTTCTTTCTTTTTTTCCTTCTTTTTTATCCTGGAGGATCTAGGAAAGAATTCGTTTCCTTGTTTTTCCAACTTCTGAAGGCCACCCACATACATTGGCTTGTGGGAACTTTCCTCTACCTTCAAAATATAAAACTGCATCTGTCTGACCTCTCTTTTATATACCGCCCTCTGGTTGGTCCTCACTGGAGAAGATGTATTGATTCTAATGCACCACAAGGTTACAAAGCTTTCAACTGAAAAAATCTCCACATTTTAAGACCCCAAATTTTGGGTACATCCAAATCGTTCCTTTGATATCTAAGGTACCATATTCCGTGCTTTAAGGATTATGCTGTGTGCTTTTTTATGGAATTGGAGGTGAGACACTGTTTTATCTAGCAGACTCGTTCCTTTAGACACTTGCTTAATGCTTTGTCACTAAGGCCATTTCTGAAACTTTTAGCCCAGAGCCAGCACCATCACCACAATGTACATTGCATTGTTTCCCTGCTTCATTTTTAAAGCATTGTTCATAATCTCTTACTTTCTCCTTTTGTGTAAAATCTGTGTGGTGTCAATAAAGCTTGGCTAAATCTTTATTTAGCTAAAACATTGTTCTGCTACAACCCTGGAAGCCAAGAATGCCAGAGAGAGTTCTGGTTTCTGGCTCCTTTTTGTTTCTTCTCTTAACTGAACATCCTTGACTGGAACCTGGTTGTGAAACTATGAAGCAAATGGAGCAGTACCTGGATATCTTCTGGGTATTCCAATTGGACTCAATATCTCTTTCTCCCTCACCACAGTCTCTTCTGTTAGTTCTATTAAAATCCATACACTGTCAGTTCAGTGAGACCTTGTTTCCTGGAATCCACTGCTGTGATGAAGGAAGTTTATGTTCTTTCTTTCTCTATATGCCCTACCATAAAATCTCTTTCTAAAACTGATTTTTTTGTGGCCTATTAATTTCGTTCTTTGGATTTGAGTGATAAAAACATAGAACTACCGTCAGAGAGGAAGATGTTATGGGTTTCCAACAACCGAACTCTCAAGTTAAAATTCAATTAAGAAGGGAGACAAAAATTTCATCACTCTCAAAGACACCCCATTTCTTCCCATGTCAATATTTTCTAAGTTTCTCCACATCATAGCTTGTATCAGTATTTCTTTCCTCTGTGTGATTAAATAATATTTCCCTTATGGATCTCACACATTTTCCTTGTTCGATCATGTGTTTCCATTTTGCAGACATTATGAATGGTGTTGCTTTGAATTGCATGGTGCCACTTTGATATAAAGAAATAATTGCTCTAGAATCTCATGATTTCATAACAGAAAATAAAAGGTCCATATAGGTTTTGTGGCTGAAAACACGATGATTAGTGATGCCAGACTTTCTGTAATTTACTTAGGAAAAGCAACTTGTTAATACTGGTTTCCCAATCCCTTCATTCATTCCAAGTCTAAAATCAGATATTGGAACGTTTGATACTGAAAACACAGACACTTGTTTCTTGTTTTGGGAGAAACTAATGCTTCATGAGAACAAAAAGAATATGTCATCGTTAACAGCAGTTGTTAATTATTAATTGAGATAAACACTGTGTCCTTGTGTGTAAAGGCTCTAAAATATAAATTTAAGAGCTAAATTAGTTCAACAAAATAATATGAGCTCTTGAAAGTTCTTTGTGCTAATCTTTGTGTCCTTAAATGCTCCAGAAATTAAATATACAGCACTTTTTTTTTTACAGGCTCTGTTTATTTTCCTAAAATTAAAAACACACTCCAGAAGTATGGCTCACATATTCATGGTGGTTGATTCTCTCTTTATGGTAGACAGATTTAATTGTCTTTACAGCATTTATTTCTTAGCCCTATGCATTATAACCTCTAGTTTTCAACCATGCCTGTACATTAAAAACTGATGTCCGTTAATATATACAAATATGTTCAGGCTACATCCAGAACTACTGAACCAAAACGGAAGAGTAAATTCAAGCTTCTTTATGTAAAAATCACAAGGGATACTTAGATGTCACTAGGTTTATGGGGTGAAAAAGCTTAATTATGGGCAAGAGTTGCTTGGAGAAGCCATGCACCATGCAGTCTTCAGTTTCAGTAGAAATGAGGTGGCCAGGAGTTAGATCACATATATGTTCTCAGGTGGTCCTAATGCTGTGCAGTCAGGATGACAATTTTTGAATAGTTGATCTACCTTCAGTAAAGATATCATACACCTCCATACAAACAGCTTTATGATGATTATTCATGTGCTTGAGAGAATTTGCTTTGGCATACTAGTTACAATGACTGGGCCTTTAAGTCAGATATTCAGGCCAAAATGTTACTTCTGTGGAGCCTGAGTCAAATCCCTTATTCTTGAATTTCAGTCTCTTCATCTAACAACTGGAACTAGGCAAATTATTTTGCTCAATGATTAAATTTGAGGGGTCAGAGTAATTGCTTAGCAGGTGGGAGTGCTGGTAGTTCTTACAGAAAGCTAGAGTTCAGTTTCCAGAAGCCACATGCAGGTCGGGGTGGGGGAGAAGGCTCACAGCTACCTGTAACTCATATTCCATGGGATCTCTCTGTCTCTGTCTGTTTCTGTCTCTCTCTCACACACACATACACACAGATGTGAATATTTTTAATTAAATTTGGTAATGTATATAAACCAATTGGCATACAATAATATAACATAATTATTAACTTTTGGGGGGGTAGCAATCTTCAGCTCTAAGAATTTTGCATTTGTTTAATTCTCTGCTTCTTATTGGAGGAACAAATAGAGTAATATATACTAAAACCAGGAAGAATTAATTTAGGAATCCAAAAAAGCAGATGCTATGACAGAACTGACTGAAGGTTTGTATATATGCGGTGATCAAAAGATTATGGTCTGGAATTAGGAAACAGTGAGTTTCTGCAGTGCCTGGAATTCTTCAATGTTCTTTCATCTGTAAAATGGCAGCAATAACATGACCTACATATTAGGACGTTGTGATGATCATAACAGATGAAGTTTTGCTCGAACATTGCGGAGCACAATTCTTGATATACTTTAGGTACTCAGTGAATGTTAGCTCTTGTGAAGCCAAGACTAATTGGTTCATAACTTGTTTTTTAAATATTAACTTTCTTACCCTGTTTTGAACTGATGTGGTTTTATGGCTTTCTGAAGGAGCTGGGTTGGGAATGTCAGTTCTCCCAAGGGACTGATACTCTTGAGAAGAAATTTATTTACTATTCCCCTAATACTCTTCTAAATGAAAGACCACATAGGAGTGAAGGCTTATTGTAGATGCTAAATAACACACTATTCTTCCCTTGTCCATGTGCACGGAAGAGTGACTGGTGTTCGGTCTGTGACTCGTTTTGATTCCAGACCTTTGGGTGGGCATTTCTATTGGCATACAACACTGAAGACAGAGGTGCTGCTGCCAGTTTCTGCAATGGCTTCCCTGTATGAGGCCCATGGGAGCTCTTCTTCTGTTCTCTGCCAAGATAAATGGATGAACCTGTTTCAGAAGAATTGTTTGTTTTGCTGAACTTACTACAGAATGAAAATGATCTTCAAATACTCTGGACCCAATGCAAATTCATCTTAAGAAACCTCCCGACAATATTATTTTCCATAGACATAGTGACAGGAGATGTTGTGCCATTTAATTTGTAAGAGGAGAACTAAATGGTGTTGCCCAACATGTGGCCCACATTCCAGTAGGAACTCCAGTGTTGGATAGGTTATTTCTGCACAGATATTCATTTTAATATTCTGTGTTTACTTTAGCATATGGTAGGGAAAATACAAGGGTTTTATTTTCCAACTGCTGTTGCTTAGGATAAATGTACGAAAGCTAAAGGCTTACATTTCAAGGTAGCTAGGAATGTAACAAGACAGTGAGGATGGCAAATAGGAAGGTAGTGTGAAATTACTATAAATTTAGAGAATATTTTGCAAAATATATAGATTTGGCATCCCTGAAGCTTGAAATGATGCCTCTGTGAATGTCAAAAGATGATGAAAGATAATGTCAACCAAGACATGGCCACAGTGATCTTTTCTCATTTCCACTCATTTCAGGTTTCTGTTTAACCTATTCTTCAATTGCTTAATTTTTTTTTAAGACTATTACTAATTTTAAAAAACTTTCAAGGGGGCATGAACTGCATTATGTATTTGGTAAAAAAGGAAGCAGTAACTGTTCGGAATTAAAGGGTATTATGATTAAGATTACCTCAAAAAGTCTAATGTTTGTCAGGCAATATTTGAACTAAGAATCTGATTAAGGCAATCTTGGTTTTAAATACTGGAATTTATTTCCTAATTTAATTGCCAAATTCCTAATCGGATTAGAGCCTGGGGTGGTGGTAGGGGCACAAAACTGATGTGTGGGGGAGGGAGTTGATAAAATAAAACGAGAGGTTTCCTTTGCTGTGTTTATGCCCTGCCACAGTGCATGTTTTTTTTTCCTAAGATTAATATTAAAACGTTTCCTTTCATTGTCATTGTGTCAGAGGCAAACATTATCTCCCAGGAAACAGAGTGAAATAATATATGCCCCAAGTCCAGACATCAAAGATGTTCTTACAAATAAAGTCATTTGGTTGAATTGGGCTGGAAATGAGTTGGGCGACAAGTCATGGCGGTGAAGCTCTGAATGAGACCCTCATTGCTCCCATGGGCTTTGTGAGGATCCAGTTCTTACTTCCAAATGGGACCGACTCCTTCCTTGTCTTGTTTGCCTTACCAGTTGCTTCTTTGGCCTCATTACTTAGAGCAGAACATTCCCCCTAAATTGTTCCCAAGTTGTTTCATCCATTCAACAAATATTTATTCAGCACCTATTGTGTGCCAGGCTCTCACTGTTCCAGGTGAAGGGGATGGAACAGTGAGGAAGAACATTAAAGCCACTGCCCTCTAAGAAAGCAGAGCTGTTTACATGAGCTAATACTGTGAATGCGGTCATCCTCGCGTTCCAAAATGTGCTTCTTAAATTTGTGATTTTTTTTTAAAGAGGTTCAGAAATGATCTTCAATGTAACAGGATGAAATGATAGGGAACGGAATCAGATAAACATAGCCATAAAATTCAATTAAACAAGGTCAAAAGTGGGACGAATTGTGAACACAAGACAGAACACACATGGAGAAGTGCTTTGTAGCACTGAGATCAGTACTTTATGCTCATTGTATTATCAATTTTTCATTGCACCTCTGCATAAGTTGTACTACCATCACCATCGTTACGTTACAGACGAGAAGGCTCAGTTTAAAAGAACTGACGTGTCTAATGTTACCCAACTTGTAATAGCTCAGACAGGAAGCAATAAAAAAAAAGAAAAAAAAAAAACAAAATGAAAACTATAGCCTTTTATGTTCTACCTGGTCCACAGTGTGATCACCTATCCAGGCACGAAAGAGTAAGACAGTTGAGACAATGCTGGACTGGAAGTAAGTCTAGGTGAGCAGAGCATGAGAATGAGGTTCAAAGAAAAGAAGAATCCCTAAATTTAAAATATTCCCTAAGTATCCACAAAACATTTCTTCCCAGCAGCAGGTAATTCTTTGCAAGCTATTCGTGGTCCTAGGGAGGTAAAGGAGTTTATAGTGCATAGACTGAAAAGACAGTCCAACTATGTGGCAAGACGGAATTGTCAGCGATGTTGGTGTGAGTACTTTTTTCAGTGATACAGATATAATGGGAACCACTCACCCTCCTATAAGTAACTCCTCAGCAATTCTCTGCCAGGAGACTCAATAAACTAATTATTATGACAAGATAGACTTGGTAAAGTCATTAGTTTGTTCTCTCTCTCTCTCTCTCTCTCTCTCTCTCTCTCTCTCTCTCTCCCTCTCCTCTCCCTCTCCCTCTCCCTCTCCCTCTCTCTCCCTCTGTGTGTGTGTGTGTGTGTGTGTGTGTGTGTGTGTTTCATATGGGTTGAACAGACATCGCTTTTCTTTCTCCACAGCAACTTCACAGAAAAACAGGAATAGTATTTTGTACAATACTTTTAAATCTGTCTGTAGTACTCATGAGTGAAAGGTGTTTTACTGAAGGTTGAGTAGAAGTCACTTTCATTTCAAGATAAAGACAGATAAAAAAAATCCAAAGTCATTAATTCCTAGCTGAGTGGTAATGGTTGAGTGTAATATTAGTTACTTGTTGCTGTGATAAAACACATGACCTGGAGTAACTTAGGATGGTTTATTTTTACATGTGTTTTCACAAAAAGTCCGTATTAGAAAGAGAGCTTTTAGGAAGCATTTGCATCCTCATCTGCAAACACCAGAGAATGAACTAGAAGTAGGTCAAGGTACCAACATCTGCCTCCAGGGCCTCCACGAGGCCCACACTACCTCCCCAAAACTGAATCACCCACTAATGACCAAGTATGTAAATACCTGAACCTATGGGGCAGTCTCATTCCTATGAGGACGTCTCATTCAAACCACCACAACCATTATTTATCACCTTTGTTCTATAAGGACCGGCTACCATTGGTGCTCGTGACCCACGGAAGGAAATTTTCACACTGTCCTAAGAAACAGTTTTGCTTTTGAGAACATGCAAAATAGTGTTTCTAAAGTTGGAAAAGTTGGAGATACAGAGAAAGAAGTATCTTTTGCTCTTATCTAGATAATTATACCTCCACAGAGAAAAATAGAAAGAGAAGAGTATTTTGCAAAATGAAGTATGTATAATTTTGCCCTAATGAAATCTCTTCTTAATGGGGCGTCTCTTTCTGGTGCACAGAAAGTGCCACCATCTGCATTTCAGCTCCATTAAAGCTCATCTCTGTTTTCCCTGCTAGGTGTGCATAGAACATCTCCACTATATGAATGACAAGTGATAAAATGACAGAAGGTAATTCTGAGCTGTTTGTTGAGTGCTTTCCTATCCTTGTCCATGTCCATACATGGCCAGAATTTTTAGGTTTTATTTTGCTACTACATCATGGATTCCTTTTGGAGTCTGAGTACCCAAGTGGTGCTAGCATGCCTTCCGCTGTCAGCACTGGAACTTAAGGTGAATGTGTCTTCAGTCTGCTGTTTGGTTCTTACTCAAGGTCTACTTTGTGCCAAGAAAGAGTTAGGAATCAATAAGAAAGTCGTATTCCCTGCATTCAGCACCTTGATCTGTTTATTCACAGTAATAGACCATATAATCCATATGTTGTTCCTATGTAGAAAATAAGAACCAATGGTCCCTTTTATCCAAAGTAAGTGCCATCTTACCCCAACTGTCCCCTTCTCTTGTCCTCCACTGGCCACGTAGCCACAAGTCCCTTTCCTTTAACCCCGTTTCCACAGACCATCCAAACTTCTCTTACTTTAGATCTCTGCCTTCTGATCTTTGTCTGAGTTTTTTAAGCCTCCCATGCTTTCTTAGAGCAAATTCTGCCTTAGCTCGAACTTCATTTGCTATGATTAAAAATTAACTTCTCAAGTAAGACCCTTACTAATTACCAGGAATTTCTTCCACAGAAGGCAATTCTATATTTAAGTAGTACTTTCCCTGTCTGCCTATGACTCCAGCCCTCAGATCATCTTCCGCAGCATCTACGCCTTTTAGCCATGTTTGTCAATTAGCTTCAGTAAGAAACATTTCACATGTAACCGTGTTGTGCTGCTAGTTACCAGGAAGCCATGTGCACCATCTTCTGCATCAGCTTCGTGTAGTATCTTCATCTGCCGTGGATGATTTTACCACTTACAGATGACAGAAGCACTGTGAGTGATCTGAGGTGGGACTAATCACATTCATTATGGACTGAATAGCCTGTGTCCCTATTGATGAGCAGATGGGACAACAATACCAGTATGTCCTGATTTAGTATTAAGCCTATTTGGGTCAATCATAACATGAATCTATTAGGCTGGAGTTGGGAATAGATGCCTGCTGTTCCTGCATCCCGAATTCTAAGAAAAGCCTCCTACTTGAGGCCTAATACTGAAGCATTCTTGTAAAAAACGTGTGACTAAGACAACTTAAAGATGAAGTTCTTACTCTGCTATATAAATAGTCACAGTCCTTTGTTAATTAACCCTTATGTGACCTAATTTTCTCATCTGCAGGACGATACAATAATGTACCACTATACAGGTTCAAAAAACATTAAATGCAAAAATTTGTTTAAACTATTTTTAAGCAATTTTAAATTATTTATTTGGAATAATATGTTTGTGCTACGGTTTTAAGTCTATCTCATTCTTTAGGGAAAGTTTAGATTTACCATACTCTCTTGTGCTTAGAGGCTCTAGAAAAATTTACACAACAAACACAGTCATGTGGACAGTCTTGTCGTTGCCAGATCGCCAGAGAAATGAAGTTAGGTAATTAGTTATTCCATCTGTTCCTCGGCTTAACCCTTCACTCTTTCAAATAAAGTGTACAATAAATGCTAGGGAATTGAGGGTAAGAAGACCATTTTAGCTGCTGGGAGGTGGAAAGGGAGAAAAACAAAAATTAATAAATCGAATAAGCAATCAGAAACATGAGGCGGTGAGAGGAATGAAGAGGTTATACAGATTTAATGGAGACATGGCCACTTGTACTTTACTGAAATCAGGAAAGCCTCACTAAGAAAGCAACAAAGCCTGAATTTTGGGGCACAATTCATATCATTAAGTACCGATTTTATAGGGGTCCCTGCTCTCAATGGAAACCCCAGCATTTAAAGGACGATGTATAGATATGAATTACAGGCCGCACGCCATTATTCCAGGTTTCAAAACTAGCCTATCCCAGTCTTTAACTTAATGTGGTTATCTCTCTAGAATTATAAAAAGAGTGGCGGTGAGGGAGAAAAAAATGCAATGGCTTGTTCTTCCTATCACTCTCTGAGTTGCATAGTACTTCTGAAGAGCTAGAGACAACTGTCACCCTTGGTCAGATCTATGGCTCCTGAGTTTGTTAACCTTAGTGAGGGGGGACTCCCCAAACTCTCCACGGTCCCTCAACTGGAGCTTCAGAACAAAAGGGTTTATTGACCTCTCTGTGTTTATTACCTGCTTGTGCCTAATCTATGTGGACATTTTATCGAGACTGATACTAGCACTTCCAGTACTGTGGACTTTTGTTTTTCTGGCAAAACCCTTGAATCATTCTTTTTTTCCTTGGTCATATTCAACTCTTTTAGACTTGCTTCAGTTTCCCTCTTCCTAGATATCCGTGCTTCCATGTGGAAACTGTATTTTGCCTTTATTTGTTCAGATTGGAAAGTTCACATGGACAGCAGGTTCTGACACACAGAGAACAGACTTCCAACCGTCATGGCCATTTGGAAACACAGTGGTGCTGTAATAGAGACCTCACTGCTCCTCCATTAACTCCCTGCCAGTTTTCAGCTGCATTTAGTTCTTAACAAAGCACTTACAGGTGTTGTTTTTGGACAATCTACTCTGTGTGGATGGCTTTTTCAATGTAAGCATTGCTAGAAGCATTGCTTTCCCAGTCTGCTTCATCCTTGTGGTTGTATAGGGGATTCCCATCACTTTGTGGGGGCTGTAGAGACAGAATTTAATCATATTTGTGCAGGGAAAATAGTTCAGGTGGTAGAGCATCTGCCTAGCTTACAGGAATCCTTGGGTTCAATCCGCAGGACTACATATATTAGGTGTGTTGATATAGGAGTAGCAGGTAGAACCATAAATATCAGAAGTTCAAGGTCATCCTGGGTACATGAGTCACTGTTTTAAAACAGAGAGGTAAACTAGATAGCCCTCTCTTTCCTGGGTACCATCAAATAGCCTACTTTTACTAGAGCCCTTTTGAGATTGTTTTTTTTTCCTTTCAGAGGTTTTCAAAGACAGGCTGACCAAACAGTTATATATTTAGGTTCAGAGACTCTGTTATCTGTAACTGACCAGTATTTCTGTGACTCGGTTTCCTGTTGATTAAAAAAAAAAGTTATACATAATCCTTGTATCTTAGCTCTGTTGTCATTAAATTGTCATTTATTAATGTCGTTAAATGACATAATATATAAGGAGTGATTAAGGTGAGCTGATAAATAGCAAACTCTCAAGTGGCAGTATCGCTGTCTAAGAGCCATCTTACCCATGATGTTTGTAATAACGCAAGTCAGAGAATTTTACTCCTGTGTTTGGCATAATGCATCAGTCTGCTTAGAGACGTGTTATTTGGTCTGGAAAGGACAGATGAATCTCATCACTGTTCGTTTACCATAAGCCAACCACTGCCTTTCTGGAGTCAGTTTTGACCTCTGCTTTTCTCCCTAAAGATGCATCTGTAACCACCACTACCCTTCACCCACTGCTCTACTCTCATTCCAGGACTTAAGAGTCACTCTGTGGCTTCTGTTTGTACACATGCCTGAAAGCAGAGGCTCTTTCACTCCCAAAGCCCACGAAGTTCCTAATGAAAACCCTGCATGTACACACATCCAGCAGACACATATCCTGATGCCGTCCTAAATCCCATAATCATCTCCTAGTCTTTGTATTTGACTGTACCTTTTTTCGAATATTTATATTCTATACTTAGGAAGGCACCTTCCGATCATATGGCTTCCTTTCTTTAATAAAACCACAGAGGTTTCTCTTGTATAAGCCACTGGCACACCTGATACATGCTTGTTCTCAAATGGTTTGCCTCTGTAGCCACAGAGGATTTGTGTGGAATTTCCATACCAGTGTTAAAGACAGCCATAGCAATGCCAGAGGTTCTTGTGAAATATATGATTAGCATGTACCACAGGAATTAATAATTCTCAGGCCACTGTCTTAAACTGTAACCACATTGTTGTTGGAGGGAAGTTGCTCAATTTATACTCACAGAATGTGAACAGCTGTATTCTGACCAAGAAACCAGCTTCATTTAAAATCCATATCCCAAAAGGTGCTTTCAAAATACTACTTAGTATGCACGTGATATGTTGCTTTGAGTGACAAATTATGGTAGTTTCCTTGATAATTTGATCCTTTGATTCTTTTCCTCTCCTCCTTAAAGCCTATGTAAATACAAAGGAAGAATGCCATTTCTAAAAATAGTTTTTAAATGTTTTTCCCAAAGTAAATTTTTTTTAATTTAATAATTTTATAGAATTATATAAAAAAAAATCCATTGGGGATTGTGCCAATTCAGGGTTTCTCAATTAAACAGTAACTTTGAAAACATATTTCTAGCTTGCTAGATTTTAGTAGGTCAGCAAGCGCACTCAAACGTATTAAGGTGGACTGCTCTGTTTATTGATTTTCCGCGCATCTGCTAAGGACTCAAGGCAATTGTCTGCGGAAGGGGGCGGGAGGCCCATACATGATCGAGGTCATGCGCATCCAGCCAATTTGTAAGCCGATCCGCCGCCCAAAGCCATCAGCAATCCTTAGCATAGGGGCACACTCATGCATTCCTGTCAAGTCATCTTGTGAAGGCTGCCTGCTTCCAGCTTGGCTTGGATGTGCAACCTTAATAAAACTCACTGAGGTCTGGGAGAAAATAGCAGATCTGCTGCAGATAGGGTAGAGGAAAGGGGCTAGAATATGTACTCGCAGCTGACTCGGGCAGGCTCCACGCTGAACGGTTACACAGAGAGGAAACAATAAATCTAAGCTACTATTGCAATAAATATCTCAAGTTTTAACGAAGGAAACTATCATTACAGTAAAACTTTTTTTTTTTAAAGTAACGCTTTTTTAGAACAAAGCTAACAAATGGATAGTTTTCTGTGGATCTTCTTCAAACGCTTTCTTTAACGGGGAAAAGAGTCATACAAGCAGTTTTTACCTGAAATAAAGAACTAGTTTAAAGGTCAGAAGAGAGGAGCAAGCTTTGCAGGAGGCACGGAAGGCGAGTGCTGACAGTACAATGACAGTTTTCCTTTCCTTTGCATTCTTCGCTGCCATTCTGACTCACATAGGGTGCAGTAACCAGCGCCGAAATCCAGAAAACGGAGGGAGAAGATATAACCGGATTCAACATGGGCAATGTGCCTACACTTTCATTCTTCCAGAACACGACGGGAACTGCCGTGAGAGTGCGACAGAGCAGTACAACACCAACGCTCTGCAAAGGGATGCTCCGCACGTGGAACCGGACTTCTCTTCCCAGAAACTTCAGCATCTGGAGCATGTGATGGAAAATTATACTCAGTGGCTGCAAAAAGTAAGTGATCGCTTTCGGTTTCTAATTGCCCTGTGCCTTTCCCGTCCCTCTCTGCAGCGAGCTCAGAGTTCCGTAGGGGGCATTTGTGTTTACCTTTTGCTCCGGGGGGCAGTGTTTGCAAAAGAAAAAGGGCTCTCTTCTCTGGGCTCCACTTCCTTGGGTAAGCCAAGGAGGGTCTTGGGCTTGTGGGAACCTCTGATCCTGTGGCTTCCTAAATGTGCATCTAACACTAGCAAATTTTATACCAACCCTGTCCCCCCGCCGCTCCCTAAAGTTTATTTTGAGCATTCTGACAGTCAAAGCCTAACTTTGAAAAAAAAAAAAAAAAAAGCAAAAAAGCGCGCACTTCTTGGGCAAGTTGGTGTAAAAGGAAATCGTAATGGTGGTATTACCAGAAGTTCAAATGGAATGTACAGCAAGTTTTGTGAGTTGCCATGGGAAATCTTCATAAAATGCTTACCCCCGACCTCTTAATAAAATTATTCAATGAGAGTAAGTATAAAGTACCCGTATTGTATTTGTTTAGAAAGATTGTATTTGTAAGTTAAAGGAACTAAACTTCAAAAGTGGCATATAAGAACTGACAGCTGAAATTAAAATACCTACTGATGGGAAAATTGTAAGAAAGGGGTTTTGCCCACACTGAGGGTATAAACTGTGCCCATGGAGTCTCTCTCCTGTGCGCACCTGCAGACTGGGCTGAACATAAGAAGACTGTGCTAATTCTTAACAAGTCTCAGTTCCCTGGGTTAGGGACAGAGACAGTGTCATGTGGGAGCCTCAGTCTCCTGAGGAACGTTCATGCTGAGTACATACTTGATCCCAATTTACAGAAGTCGCACTGATCCGTGTGAGGGTCTTTTTTCATAAGCCACAAAACATTTTGCAGTTGCTGTTGTTAAGACTGGCTTTCCATGCTGAGTACTTGTTTCAGCTCCTTCCCTAATCGCTGTTTAGCTATATAACAGGTAAGTACATGTTTCTAGAGCCATGACAGCATTTGTAAACGCTTCTCCTTCAGGATGTGTGCTAAACTCTTGCCTCACTGTGAGCAGGAGGATCATGAGTAGGCTGCTGGTACCACAGCAAACACTCCAAGAGGATAAGGGATGGGGAAAAAGCAAACTTCTGTTCTGTGTGGTCCCAGTCACTTAGATCTGTGGCTGCTGCTGAATCTTGCCTGGTGGTAGCGCTTCTCCTTTTGTCCACTAGGGACTGAACTAGGATCACAGTTACTTCTTTCAGCGGGTGAACAGGAACTCGCTACTCCTGGAGTTCCCAGACTGCAGCTTCCTGTTCAGATCACAGGTGAAAAGTTAAGACTGAGGCACGAAACACAGGCAAACAATCTTTGAGGATTATAGACACTTTTTCCGGGACTAGTCATAGAATTAGTTTATAACAGAACATCTGGTGTTTCTATGGCAGTGTTTCATCCTTCAGTGAATAAATGACGTTGGTTTAATAGTTGGTTATTATGGTCAATATCCCATCCACAGTGTTTTTCAATGAGAACTGAATCATGATCAGTCCCGGTTCCTTGAGGGGGACACCAGTGGGAAATAGAGTTCTAAATCATAAATGAGATATTCTAGAAAAAAAAATGTAATGTATTGTTTGCTTTAAGCATACAACCAAAATGGTGATTCACACAGGGATGCAGATTTTCTGTTGTTGATCTGCAATTATTCAGCAGTGACAGGGCCGGCGCACAGTTTCTGCTGGGGTTACATCATGCACACATTTGATATGTTAATTGGTTCTGCAAAATAAATTTGATTCTCACTGGCTTTGTTCTTAGGCAGAGATTATGGCATAGTTTTCAGATTATGGCCAAACCTAAGTATTAAAATGTTCCTTGGTTATATCAACCCTCACAAGAATAAATCAAGCTGAATACATTTTGAAATGGCCCAGTTGGTACGAGTCAGAGCACTTGGCTTCACTATTGTCTACTTGAATTTGCATATCTTTTGTCATTGCTAATGTGATTGGATGAAGGATCAAGTAGCCAAATATATGCATTCATCAAAGAACTTGCTAAAGACTCTCATAAATTTCCCTTAATTAGTGTTTTCTTCAACTCAGACTACAACCTTCTTGTAATATGTTTGTTTTGAACTCATATGAACATTTTTTACTGTATTGACTCTGAAGACAATACTTACAACTTATGCGATTCTATTTTTATTCTAAGTAGTGGCTGTAAGTTAAGAAGTAATGTTGTGCAGAAACTAATGCAAATAGTGTATATACATCAAATTAGTTCAGCCATTTATTCAAAAAATTATTAATCAAAATTTGATGATAGCTGTCAGGGAAGCTCCTGATGCAGAAAAAAATAAATATGTGTTATCAAAGCAATATGAATCCAGATGATAGCTGTGATAATCTGTTGGCATCCGTAAACACTGGTAAAGTGAAGTTTTAAAAAGATCTATTGTAAGTTTTAAAAATATCTATTGGCCATCACACAAGACACTTTATAAGACTCTCAACTTTCATTTCTCAACTTTTGTACTTTTATAACTGACAAGCAAGTTATACAAGACAACAGTCACGGCAAGGCTCTTTTGACAGGATGGGCTTAATTCAAGGAGGTCCATCTCCACGATCAGTCCTTTGTTAATGTGATTTAGGATGATAGCACTTGGCAGACAGAAGAGAGCTGTGTCAACATCACAGTAGCTGTTTGCATTTGAGGCTCCTATATTATAAAGCTCTTCTTGGAATTATTTCCAGTGGTACCAGATGAGAGTGACTACATCTTGGGTAACTAACAGGGAATAGAAATGAATGGGAGGTTTCTGCCATTTTCTATTCTCAGGGGTGGGGATTAAAATGTCCCTCCCCCTCCTGTGGAAGTTAGAAGACATGGGTTTCAGAGATCAAGCTTGGGTCTTCAGGCTTGGTGGCAAGGACATTCACCTCTGAGCCATCTCATTGGCCGTTCTTGAAATGTCTTGTTGTTGTTGTTGTTGCTGTTTATTGGTAGGTTTTTATATTTGTATTTTTTAAGACAAGGTCTTATTCAGTACCCCAAGGCAGCACTTGGAGCTCACTATGTAGTATAGTAAATGGCGGCCTCAAACCTGTGGCTAATCAATCCTCTTGTCTCAGCGGCCTAAATGCTAGGATTAGAGAAGGATTGGTTGTTGCTATTATTATTATTATTATTATTATTATTATTATTATTATTAATGTGCATATGTTGCATGCATGTGAGTGTAGGTGTGTGTGGACAGGCGTGGGGTTCAGACAACAACTGGAAGCGTCATCTCAGGATCTTTGTTTACCACTTTTAAGAAAAGTTACCAGAAAGTGAGATACCATGTGAGATGTAAACAAATGGAATGATTAATTAAAAAAAAAAGAGCCACAACATTACTTAAAAAAAAGAAAAGAAAAGAAAGAAAGAAAGGAAGAAAGAAAGAAAAAAAGAAAAAAAAAGGTTCTCTTGTTGGCCTGGAGGCCATCTTTTCTTCCTCAGAACCTTTGCATTTGTAGCTGTTAGAGACTCACCACAAGCTTATGGCTGGTATTAATTTTTTTAGGTAGATCTCAGCGTTAAGGGCCAAGGCATGTCCTTTTCCTAGAGACTGCAGGCCATCTCATGCCTTATATTCCACCATTTCACATGGACTTTCCTCTTAATAGTGAACATTCCATATGTAATTGCTGGTTTATGTAATTTAAAATGATTAAAAAATATGTTACTTTTTTCCTTAAAATCTTCCCATAGCTCCCCATCATGCAGGAATGAAACCCCAACTACTTACACAAAGCCCCTCCCCATCCTCCCTAGACCCTTCTCTGGCCTCATCATTGTTACCTTCAAAGGACATTCCAGACACTCAAATGGCTTGGCCTTTCTTGTGATTTCTCCAAGACACAAGCTCCTTCCTGCCCCAGGCACTTACAAGCTATTTACTCAGTGTGGAAAATTGGTCCTTAGCAATTAGCCTGGAAGCATCTGTCTGTCTCTCTTAGGTTTCCCTCCCTCAGAAGTTCTTTCTGAGCTACCTTCTCCTCCTCAGCCTATTGAGTGACTTGCTAATGTGTTACACTTCACCATTTTTATATTTTTTAAGGTAAAATATAATTATATCATTTCTACCTTTCATTTCCTCCCACCAATCCCTTCTCTACAAACCCTTGAATACTTTTTTTGAATTCATGACATCTTTGTTTTTAATTGTTTAATTCCTAAATATATAAATATAACATGCTCAGTCTGTTTATAATTTTACTAGTATGTATATGATTTTGGGTATTAGACAATCAATTAGGAGGCTCTTCTCTGAGGAAGACTATTGCTCCAATTCTTAGTGTTCCTTAGTTGCCTGTAACTGACTCTCTAGTGTTGGAGCCCCGTGATGTTTCTTCTTTCATTCTTAGTATGTCTGTTGATATCATACTTGTTCAGGTCTTCTGGCATTGTTTATGCACCAATTATAAGGAGACTTTTGTGGGTGTAGCATCTCTGACAATTCTAGGAGACACATTCTCTCATCAAATTTCCTGGTCCTCTGGTTTTTACATTCTTTCCATGTCCCCCTTCCCTCTAGCCCAGGAATTGAGCTGTAGATATATTTTGGGGCTAGACATTGTGGATCACCTTTCTCTGCATTTCGATTACTTATTGTTTTCTGCAATGGTCTCCATTTGTTACAAAGAGACAATTCTTTGATGAAAGGTAAGACCTATACTTATCTGAGGGTATAAGGATGACTTTTTAGAATATAGTTAGATATTATGTTTCTTCATTAAAGTGGCGGGGTGGGGGGGTGGATTCTCTCCCAAGTTCCATAACTTCCCTAGCCTTCGATAATTTTTCATGCCCAGCTAGCTTTCCAATACTATGCCTGAGTTTTCTGTTGTTGAACTGGTCTTAAGTCTAGTTAGAAAATTAGAAAACTGTGGGTTACTGCCTATGGTGGGTGCCACTGTTACTTTTTTAGGGATATTGTGATATGCTAGTTGTTGTGGTTCATAGATGTCATAGCTGGGTAGCACTGTTGGTTGTTTCTGTCCCTTGGATGGCACCTTTTGGAATCATGAAAGCTGGCCTTTAGGGAGGGAGATTTTAAGACATATTCAGCTCAGATCCATGGGCCCTGGGTCTGAAGTGCACAGTACTTGCAAGAAAAGGGACTTAACCTTCAATCTCAGGGAAGGAACCAAAACCACATTATTTTTTATGGCATTTACTGCCATGTGCAATAATACTAACTACTGTTTCTCAAATTATTTATTCTGTCTTAGCCATCTGTGGTCATGTAAACTTTCTTATAACACAGGGTTTGTCTCTTTTTTGATTCAATTTGCATTATACCTAAAAGAGTGCATGGAACATAATAGGGCTTCAGTAAGGAATGGCTTGCTTATCACAGGCATGACGTACGATGAAGTAAAAACTTTAATTGCTGGTTAATTTTTGTTGACTGCATTATTTATTCTTTTGGTTGTATCATGACTGTATGACAAAATTTCCTAAGACAGTGGCCAGAGGATGCAGGCTCATACCCACAGATTCAACCAACCTCAGATCAAAAATACTTTAGCAGCATGGATCTGGACTTAAACACACGTGGACATTTTGTTAATCCTTCCTGGTCAGTATGGTAAAACAATCCTTAGCACAGTACTTAGGTTATTTAAGGTATTATAGGAATTCCAGAGTTGTTTTAAAGAACATAATATGTATAAAGAATATGAAAATATTCTGGTATTTTGTATAAGAGACTTAAGCACTTATAAACTGTGTCCACCAATAGGAGATCTTGGAGCCAACCCCTCTTATAGATACCAATAAGGGAAAATACTTTTTTCAGCTAGTAATGAAAGGAGTAATTATGTGGAGCTATACAAAGTATAAATAACATTTATGACAATAATGCTTAACTATATTCCACATGGTACCCTTTAGATATGCAACGTAAGCATATTTTACATCATCTACACCAAAAGTCATCAAACCATTGCCCTTGGTCCAAATCCTGTCTGTCACTATGTTTATAAATAAAATTTGATTGCCACAGAACCACAACCACCCTTGTTCCTCTATGCATTGTTCAAGGCTGTTTTTGTCCTACAAAGACAGAATGGAGGAATTATAGTTGAAACTAAATGGCCAATAGAACTTAAATATTTATTTTAGTATCAGACCCTTTAAAAAATACTTAAGCCTGTTCTATATCATAAGAGGAAATAGCATTGACATTGGGACTATTGCAAGGTAAACTGTGAAGTTGGTTGTGTGGGAAAAACATTGACCTCCAACAGGCAAAGGGGGACTTTGCCAGTTGGCAGAAAGCCTTACTAAGCCAGTTCTTGGCGTGGTATTTGGCATGATGTGAAGTGACATTTTAGAGTACAAATAAGGGAATTTTGTGTCTTTTCTTTCCTCTACCCATTATCATGTGAACAGAGAAATAGTCTTGAAGCTGATACATGCTGAAGAGAAAAAGCACCTGGAAAACTATTCTGATTTTCTACCTCTGGGTAAACAAGTGTGGGGTCTCCTGTTCCCTGTGCCTGTTCCATCCTGTTGGCTGAGGCATTAGTGAGGATGTTGACAAGACATCAGAACCATTCTGTGGTCTCAGCCATGAACTTCAGTCAGCCACTCCACTTGCATCCAGTGCACATGGAAAATGACTGCCGTCCCATTTGTTTCAGATCAAACATTAGAAAGTGAGCAGACTTTCACGGTTGACAAAAAAGAGGAGCGAGCAGTGAGCCTCTCTGTTGCCAAAGGCAGAGTATTATCAACCGTGCTACAACAGGCTGAGTTAGGAAGTTTGCTTTTCCCAGTGCTTTGGCCTGGTACAGACTCACGAATGGCCTTTCCTTGGGCCTTATTTTCTTTCTTCTCTCTTTCCTTGTCCTTTTTCTTTCTTACTTTTTTAAAAAATACCACAAGCTATGCTGTACCATTTGCGCAGACGCACAACACTAATTACATTCTGAGTCACCCACGACTTTTGTTCCAATACAAGATTATCCTTTGCAGTGAAGTTGGGAAATTCCAAACCCCCTTTGGTTTTGGCCCCATGGTTTGAGGGAAGAAGGGCCTCTCACTGTTTAAATCTTTTTACAATGTGTACAAAAGATGTGCCCCTCTGTTATCAAAGAGTTTCTAAAGAGCAAAGCCCTCTCTGGATTATGTTCTCTGGATTTAGAGGTTATGTTTATGTAGGTTCTGAATGCTCTCCTTTAGTTCTCACATGGAAGTATTAGATGGAAGATGTAGTTAGGCTTGGTCCGTCCTAGCTGCTAATTCGTGATCAGAATCTTTTCCTCCAAACAGACAAATGAACAATTTCTAAAATACAGGGGCCTCATGGAGTCAGACGAAGCTCACCATTCCACTGGTAATGTGTTTAGGTCTCTTTTCTTTGGCCTTTATTAGAAAAATATAGTGTGAGAAAAATCCTGTTTGACTTTAGAGTACACTTCCTCCATATTTTCAATGAAATTGTATTTCTTGTTTGCTTTAAACCATTGAGGAAATACAAAAGTTATCAGAGATGTCAATGTATGTGTGTGGTCAATCAGCAGCTGCAATAGTAATAAGATTCTAATGTGAGTATCTTAATTATTCATAACATGTTCATAGCACCACATTCTTGAACATCAAACTTACATATTTCTATGGAATGGCTGAGGTTATCTGCAAGATAAGTGATTGGCAAGGGCATATGCTTTGTAGGTAATCTTAGGTTTTATTTGTGAATGTCTAATGAGGTAAACTATAATCTTAGTCCTTACAAATTATTCTAGATGAAACCAGTAAACATTTTTAATCCTTTAAGTTACATTTTTTTCTCTAAATTGTTAAGAGTCACAGAGTGCCATAGGACATGTCAATACTTTTGCCATTATAAACATGCAGATAGCTAGTTGTAAGCTCAGTGGGTATTGATTTCTGCTTAAGAACCGCTCTAGCAATCAGACTTTGCATCCATGTTGTCTCCTTGCAAAAATGTCAGATATAAAATTTGGGTCTTGTTGACAATATCTCCAGTCTTTTCTTTTTCCTCTTTCCTTTGATTTTTAAATAGTAAGAATGGAAGTATCAGATAGAATATCATTTAATAGTCATTGAGAAGCATTTCAATCTGTATATAATAAACTGAATATTTAATAATCAAGCATATCAATGATAGAAGTTTACTATTTCTGGTTGTGTAACTATGTATGTATGGTGCACATGTATATGTCTACATGCAACGGTCAGAGGATGACCTCAGTAGTCATTCATCACCCCATCTACCTTTAGTCAGTCAGTCTGTCTGTCTATATATCTATTTATCATCTATCTATCTATCTATCTATCTATCTATCTATCTATCTATCTATCTAATCATTTGTTCATTTGGAGATAGGTTCTCTCTTTGACCTGGAGTTCATGAAGTGGTCAAAGCTGGCTGGTCAGTGAGCCCTGCAGCCTACCTGTCCCATCTCCTCCTAGAGGAAGACCACACACCACTGAACTCAGCCTCTCTTCATTATTAATGCCTAGCTTATATTTTTTCTCCTTTTTCTCTTTTTCTTTCCTTGAAAATAGACTTTTTCTCCACTATATATCCTGATTAGAGTTTCCCCCTCCATCTTCCCATCTTCCTCAGGATCCTCTCCATCTCTACTTTTGAACGATTCAACTGATGCGTGTGAAGTAATTGGCAGTAACAGAACTTGATTTTCAAGTGAAGAATATGAAAGACATCTCTTGTGTCACCTGGAAGCAGGTGGAAGATCTAAGAGAAAATGTGGGATGAGGCCTGCCCAGGACTCCACCTGACTCCCTTTCCAGCAACAACCTCAGGAGCCCCATAAGTTCCAAGAAATGTATTTCAAATAACCTCAGCAAAGCTACCATGTAATTAAATGTGAGACAGGTAGATCCTGACAGACGAACAGAAACCCAACAGTTGTTAGACTCAATATTTGTTGCTAAGCTAGCATGAAATCTGTCAGATACAAAGCACTTTAAGGTTTGAAATATTGAAATCACCAAAACAGACAAACACACTCATTTTCTAGACTCTTAAGATGTTAAGGTCCACCCTAGTTAGGATGACTCAAATGTGTTAAAATAGTAGAAGGTCAGTCCATGGCATGGTGTGTGTCACTTTACGTATTTTACATATCTGTTGACACATCATTGGTGTTTTTCTGTACTTAGAATTCTGTGATGGTTGATGATTTCCTAGTATTGGAAAGTATTATATTCACTTCCTACAGAATTCTATTGAGGGACAAAGAAAATCAACCTTTGTAGGTGTGTTGATACTTTCCAATTCTTCATGCTGGTTTATTTGATTGTAGTTGACATTTGCTTTTATTTTTACTTTCATAGTTATTTTTTTTTTAAAGAAAGTATGTTGTGTCCATTTGCATACACCTCTGCAAATGGTGTGTGCTAAACAGCTCTGAATGAGGACAGTTTCATGAACATGCCAATTCATGGTGTCATCTCTGGGGATGTTTTTTATTTTCTTCAGTAAAAAACTGAAGGAGGTCTGCTGGGACTGGCCTTTCAGGATGGGACGATTGAGGCTGTAGGCACCTGATACCTAGAGGGAGAGAATGCCCTAATGTCACTTTTCACGTAAGTTGACTCATAGCTTTCTAATTATTCAAAAAGGGACCCACCTCCCTTCCTCCCTCTGTCAACCCTTCTCTCTCCTCCCCTTCTTCTCTCATCTCTCTCAAGTCTTCCGAGTGACAGTGAAGGGTGACTTGCTTTTTCCAACCTGCTCTTCCCTTACTCTGCAGCTGGGAGAATTCAGCATAACCAAAGCCCAGGAAGCAGAGGCGGAGGACGAACCTTAGAGCTGGGAGTAACTGTCTCCTTGCTCATCTCTCCTGTCCATCTGTTTTCTCTACTCCTATTTTCATTGAAGAGCTGAGAGAGCCTCCCCCATGAGCCATGGAGTGGGATGCTGGGACGATGAAGTGGAGAGGCCGGCGAAGAACAGAGTAGCCAGTGACTGTCCCTTCCTGGAGGCCGAGAATGGGGGAGGGGCCAGGTCAGCATTTTCCAGAGGAACAGCAGTGAGTTAGAGCTTGAAATTAAGGATATAGCAGGAATGGCAGGAGCTCAGCCTTAAGGAAAGGCAAGCAGCCTGTCAGTCAGTCACCGGACCAAATACATTGTCCCTCCAAGACGTGTCTTAAAGGTATAGTGAAGCGGAAATGAATCCACTACAGTCTGTTTTGAAGAGCAAACAAACCGAAGTAGACAGACATGAAAGCAAACACATTGTCCACTGCTCCTGTGTCAAGTTTAAAGATGATACAACCCACTGATAAAACTTGTGTGCCAGAACCAGACCACGGAAATTTAGAATCCTGACAGTGGTTCTTACTTGCTGTGTGGCCCTTAGGCAAGCTCCTTTGCTTTGTTTCTCTATTTCACTATGGATAAAATCGAAGAAATAACTACCTACTCTATAGAGTTATTTTAGATGTAAGCATACTTTACATAAATTATTTTGCATTACATTTTTACATAGTAATTATTAGTTAAATATTAGATATGACTGAGGATGGTTTTAGATATTGTATTGGGCACTTTTAGGCAATATCAGAAGCCTGGAAAAACTTTACATGCGTCAACTTCTTAAAATATTTTTGAAAATTAATGTAAGGCAATATTTACCTCACTAACTTGTCCCATGCGGAAATGGAGACGTAGAGAGAGGAGGCCGTTTTCACAGGGTTACACAGTGGCACACTTCAGGACCAGCAGGCAATTGCAGGGAGCCCAGCTCTGTGAACTCTGCCCTCATCCCATACAGAATGAGTTGCAGGATTTAAACGGCGACGTCTCCTCTTGTTAATCCTAAATTACAAGTCTGCCTTTAGAAGTTTCTGAGTTGTCTTTGTGGACAAAGCCTTAATTCTTTCATACCAAATGACTTGCCCCTTCCCCATGCTCTGTCTTTGCCATTTGTCCACACCGAGGCTCTAAAGCCCATAGTTAAATTGGCTGTGGCAACAGGTTGTGTTGCCCAGTGCAACACAATAGCCAGGCTCTGTCCCTCCTGCAGGTCTGGTGACAGACCACACAGACCCCTGTCTGGAGGCCCTCCTGTCTTGCTCAACAGACACACCATCTTCTTGAAGTCACAGTGCTTAATTGAGTCTGACGGTTTATCTAAAAACTTTGAACCGCCAAAGAAAGGCTTACAATTACTTTACATGAGAGCAGAGGGGGTTGCCCATTTTAAATAGCTTCCATTCAATTCATGACCTCCCTCTCGGATTTATCAGTAGGCAGTCTTGCTTGGAAAAGCAAAAGCACATTTTGGAACTTAAAATATTATTTGCATGTACTTTTCTTTTGTAGGTCACACAGAGAGTTGTAAAAATGGGAAGAAAAGCCTTGTTTTCATAGGCCGGGACTCCTTATCTCATTTCCTATTTTATTTATCATTGTTGCTATTAATTAAAATAGTTCTGGTATTTTGGTCTGGAGCCAAGAACATGGCTACTTGGAGGCACTAGAGGCATATGCCTTCTGTCTATTCTCTTTTTCTGGTCTTGGAGGCCTGGCCATTCAGATGCCTACAATTCAAGAGTTGTCTTCATGGATGAGGGAGAACACCTGTGTGACGCTAGGCCACCCTAACTCCACACTGTACATTTTCCTACATGGAGTCCCACACAAGAGTTAGGGCAAAACTGACTGACAACAAATCTGAATTTAGCTTTCCACCAATTTCTGTGTGGTAGAATAGGCGAAATAGCACTTGAGCAACCAAACACTTTACTGTATGATTTCTTGCTTGCCCTGGCTGCTCCACTTACTGCTGAGTGCCTCCAGTGTGTGGCATTTTCTCATTGCAGGTGCCCAGTGCACACTGCTAAAATGTGCCCATGAATACATATGCATTGCAGTACCTATGTTATTCTGGGGTAACTCTATATGGTAAAATATTCCAGGATCTGATGATGACTCTGAAATGATAAGGATCTTTGCTCAGCCAGTAGAAAACTATTAAACCAGCGTATACAATGTTCTCAATTTTGTGGGTTCATTTCTTCATACCCTGCCCCGTGTTTCTTTCACATTCTACCTATATATCAATTTCTTCCTGTCCACGTATAGGTGGCGAAATGGCAAATGCACATTAACAGAAGCTGGGAAGCAACCTCTAGTGCTTGACTGTACAGTTCTTACATTACTAGACACACAATTATAATGCCATTTATCTCATCCTTCTAATAGAATTAGAGCTGTTGCCAATAATTTTCTTTTATTTCCTGGATTTGATGAATTGACTTGTCTGCAAGGAGAAGATTATTGGATGATTGGTCACCAGCCAAAATATGAAACTGAATGTTCTAGAAAAAGGATTTAAAAACAAACTTAGTATTCATAGGCCTACCTTATGCCATCTTCCACATACATAAGCGTATATGGTCTTACAGGTAATAGATATTATCAAACCAGGTTTGAGCACAAAAAAAAAAAAAAAACCTAAAGGCTATTGCATTAAATAAATCTTAAAAGGCTGCACATTTCCTTTGAAGAGTTTAAACTCAGACTTTAATGGATGGGTTAAATCTGACACTCTGCAGTATTCTTGCTTCTTCAACTATTTCCTTCACAAATTGAATTCTCAGTGTTGAGTTGGGGGGCGGGATCAAGGGTTCAGAACATGAGTGATGTTTTCCTAGACACTTTGGAGAATCTATTGTTGATAAACAGCCTTTTGTGGCCATAAGGATAATTTTTCTTATGTGTGTGTAAACTTCTATGGGAAGTTGTTACTCTGGAAGTACTGCTCTCTCTTGCCCTTCCTGTGTCGGTTTTTCTTGTTAATTTCACAAATATGTCAGAGAAAAATAATTCATTGCTATTTTTACTTTTTTCAAGCAAATTACTTAGACACAGTGCTTCAAGCTAGGGTTATTTTGATATGGATATCCAAATAAAGATAATGTTTTAAGCTATTTTAACTGCATATTTTTTCTTAGAAAAATTACAGTGTAGTGCCAGATTGTATTTCTTTTATCTAAACACCAAGTAGGAGTAAAATATACTCAATAGACTAAGGCCTTTAATTTTACAACATTAATGAGTCAGTATCCAGCTTAAGGTATTTTGGGGGGCAACTATTTATTACCTTTAGTTTTAAGAATTATTTTATTTTTAATTGTTTGCGTCTGTCTGAGGAATTGTTCGTGTGTGAGCAAACATGTCTGCAACATCTTAAGGAGGGTTTTAGATTCCCTGGAGTTGAAGTGACAAATGATTGTGAACAGAATCAGGTAGGTTCTGGGAATTGAACTCTGGTCTTCTGTAAGAGTGATACCAGCTCCTAACCACTAAGACCTCTCTTTAACCACCTCCAATTATTACTTTTTTTTTTTTTTACTCTGTACGTGCTTTTGCATATATAAACCTAATGTTTGCTCTCAGTTTTAAACTCAGAGGAAAGACCATTCCAGAGAGACTTCTGGAAGTAAAGCTGCTCATGTCTCTTACTGAAAGAGATGACTAACTTAAGAGACCTTGATTCAAATAAATGATTAGAGTAGAAGGAGAAAGCCCACATTCCATCTCCAAGACAGAAAGCTCACAGCTGAGAACTGACCGTACGGAGAGCTAATGGGTCCACTTGAGAATTTTTTTATTTCAGCATCGTTATGTTTCATGTAAGATACATGCATATGTATTTTGAGCTTACAAGTCAAACTTGGACAAGTTGTAGGACAAAGGTCAGTACGTAAATGAGTTCTTTTGAACATTAATTCTCTTTATTAGTTTCATATTTTGTAATGAATCCCATTTTATCTAATTTTGAAAACCATACCAAAAAGATCTCACAGACAACTTAAAATACTCAAATAAACTCTAAAAAGTCTAGTTAAAGGTTTTTATGTCTCAAATGATTAACCAAACACCCTCTCCTGTTACATACAAAATATCTGTCCCCTGTGAAAAATGAAGTAAGTGTATGTTCAGGGTGTCTCAGACTGTGGACATTTGAGACTCAATGGCAAGAAGGTGACCTTCTGTCAAGGACATCTTCAGTCACAGTTTTCTCTCATGTAATTGTCTTATGGGTAGATATAGTTTAAAAGTTGTAATAAGAATTTTATATAGAAAGTTATATAAAATTCTTATTACTTGAAGCCCAAAATTTACTTTCATTTTTAAGTATAATAACCACAAAAGAATTCTATTTCCTTTTAATTCTGTCAAGTATAAGGAGGGAAAGTAAAATGTGCAGGAGACAGAATTAGATGATCCGTGTGTTGAATATTTTCCAATGCTCATTTGACTAGAACCTCCATACTTATGTGCTACCCTTTACTGGAATCAGGCTGCGTCATAAAATCCTCTCAGTTTCATCCTGTTCATCACAACATTCATACTGAGGACACTAAGCTACCAGGCTAGAAGTGTACTGCCTGTCCATCAAGAGGCCATCATGTCGTAAAGAGATCAGGGGATAGAATTAAACTTAACTGTAAGTGATTGATGCCCAGGCTCCTTATTGTAATCCTTCTACAGCCTCCCAAGGATGCAAGTCTGTACCCATTGAGCTATTTCTAGCTTTAGCATTAAACTCTACATGTTGTAGAATGGAAATAACCCATCCTCAAAGTAGTTTGTCTGAAACTGACTCACAATATTACACGTTACTCAGCTATGGAGAAGATGTACTGGTTCAGTAGCAGTTAAAATTTACTTAGATTCACATCGTGTGTACCGAGGTGCTTTACATGTTGCTAGCTATTGAACAACAGTGAACTAGATTCTATCTTCTGGCTACTCACATTTTAAGGTTAAGCCATACATAGAATGTTTTAAGTGATGGTCGTTAGTGCCTTGTGCTATCCTTGCAACTTAAAGTTACATATGAGGTTAGTAAGGTTTTATAAATATAAAATTTGAAGGCAGACTATGTTTTAATATACTTTTTAATCGTTGAAGTAAAATTATTGATAATAAGGACATTTTTAATCTTTAAAAGAGTATTTTTGAAAATCCTCAGACTATCAAACTTTAAATCACCAGAGTTCCAGAACAGGGCTGTATTGAACCTATGTAAGCTATGAACGTCTTCGCATTTATATTACTTACCACATTTCTGATACATTAAAAAATAAAAATCACAGTGAGATTTAACTTTTGAGAGTATAGGCATGAAGGTGTTTTATAACACTGTCCTCCTTAGCCTGTCATGTTTGCACTCTAAATTTAAATCCAGATGTTTCTGAAAGTTGTTACAGAGCATGGCTGACTGATGATCACTGCTCTCCCCAGTGTAAAATTAGTTAGAGGCATCTGTTCAATTCCCAGTGGTTTGGAATTTGTGTAGTAAAATTTATACCAGATTCTTTCCTACTCAGCTGATGATCCTGGGATCTGGACTCAAGTGAAACAGGTACAGAAAAATCTTTGAATGTATCATGTGCTTTGTCTGAAAGTTAGTAGAAAAGTAGCATAACAGTAAATTTAAAAAAAAAAACTAAACATTTATATATTCTTTGACTCATCAATCTAACTTTTAGAAATCATTTCAAAAGAAAAGAACTCAACAGAGGAAAACATCAGTGCACATCCCAGTGATCACAGAGGAAATGCTGGGAATGATGGGTCAAGTTTGTATCCACTCAGTGCTCACAGTTCTTTCTGATATGCCTGATCTCTATGCAGACAAACAAATAACAAAGAAAACAAAAAAACTCTGAAACACAAGCAACATTCATTACAATGAAGACTGAGATATAGTTCCCACAGTGGCAAATGGCAAGAGCAGGGGCTTCTCCTGACTAAGCTTTTATACTGAAAGTTAGTCCATAATATCAGTGGTTTCCTGAAAAGAGCTGTTAAAAAGGAATTGCCTCTGGGATGTTGAGCAAGTAGGTGACTTATCTCTGTAAAATAGAGCAGTAACATAATTACCTATAGTTTTAGAATGTGAGTGTGACTTTATAAATATTGTAACATTGCCATTAAAGAACAATACTGCAACAATAATGTTGACAATACTATCAGTGTCATAACGCTTACCTGACTTGATTGAGCACAAAGAGACTGCTCCCTAACATTAGTCATCAATATGCCCTGGCAATCCTTCAAGGTTCTGGAAAAAAATGTGCAAGTTAAAAAATCTGGTTCTGTGAAAACTTAGAAATTCTGTTTGCTGGGCAAGAATGATGGTCTTATAACATGGACCATGTGGATATTTTAGCAAACACATAATTATCTGTAGAAATAAAATACACTCTCATTCTCTTAAAAACACACAGCCTTCGAACAGTCTCATTTCTTTATATCATGGGGCACATAGAAAAAAACAATACAACCCTTGGAGAACTGCAGACCTTAGATAAGTTAAGGACCAGTGTCCCGTGGGGATGAGGATGCCATTAACCTTTAGGATGGAAAGTGAGTAGAGCAAAAAATAGAGATTTTTAATTAGTCATGCCTAATGACCAATGTAGCTAAAACACAAATCAGAATACTTGCCATGGTACCTGATTTGGTTATAAGGGAAGGTGTTATGTATGTGTTTATAGTTTTGCTTTTTAGCATATGATAGATAGGTTATTGATATGACGTTGAGAGGAGTAGATTTTCAATCTCTTCATCTTGAAATTTGGAATAGTTTTGTAGTAGGTGCGCTCTTGAGGTTGTGGAACAAAACTCTCTACACATAATTGCAGACTATAAGTGGTGAGTTTTTTCTAGGGAGCACTGCCATTAAAGAACATTCAGGTTTACGATGGGGAGAAAGAAGCTCGCCAAACATGACCTCAGGCCAGGGAACTGTTGTTCAAATCAACAATGACTAAGTCCTGTAGAATAAGTCCATTTATCAATGTTATGAGATCACAGAATGTCACATTCCTTCTGTGGTCACTTGTTTTTTTTCATGCCCATAACCACAGTATAGTTATGTCAAGAGCATCAGAAAACCTTGTTAGTAACTTTTTACAAAATACCTGACAAGAACTCCTCCAAAATGTCCAGGCTATCAGAAGAGGAAGTAGAGCCCAAGGAGACATTATGAGTCATGTGACATCCTTGATGAGAACGTGGACCAAAATAGGATATTGGTAAAATTTTAAGCAATTCTTAAAAGTGTAGACTTTAGGCAATAAAATATAGAAATAAACATAATAAACAAATAGAACAAATCTCAGAGAAAGGCTTTTCTTCTACAAGTCTGACAGAGAAGCATGTTCTTATCTGACACATTTCTTAAGAACATATCTGTTAATTCTGTGTAACATGAATAATTCTTCTAGTCTTGAGACTTTGAGAACTGCTTCCCTGGGCAGTGCAAAGTTCATAGAGTAACTCACTGGAAACAAAATAATTTTTAAAAAATTTATTCTTATCTCTTACATCCAAAGCATCCGCTGTAATCTCAGGTAAAATGCTTTGCTTACATATAATTAAAACTCTGGGCATGTCCTCATTTGTGTAGGGTCATGATTGTTATATGAAAAAAAGTTTATGCATTTGAAAAGCAAGGAACTTTGGGGGCATATAAAAATGAGTTTGCAGGCCACTGAGGATGTTTTAGGTGTAACCTGATATATTTTATTAGCCTTCTGAAAGAATACGAATAAAAACATTAGTAAATTTGTTAATAGCACACACTTATTCTATCACATACTCTTTAAAAATATCTTTTTTCTAAGCATTGGAAGGGTAAGGCTAATAAATTGGGAGAGAATGCTCATAATAAAGGTAATTTCTTTTAAAAGTATATTAATTTTCTTTGTCTCATCAAAACGAATGCATCTTGTGCCAGAACAAAAATTAAATAAATCAGAACTGTGGCCACATTTTATTGAAATATTTACTGTAAAACAAAACATCCCCCAAACATTTTTTATTACATTACGTCAGATCTGTAAAATATTTTGTTTTGTGGCTGTGAATATGGTTTCGACGCCTCTTTTCTGTAAGGATTGTATTGAATAATATAGAGATCATGCACAGATCAGCTGCAGAAGAGTTTCTGCTCACTTTAGCCTACAGAGAGTGGTTAAAAGAAACATTCAAGCACAGTCTGCATCCTGTTATCCTTGTGTTTGCCTCAAAGGTATTTTTAAGAAGTGGTATGGCATTGCTCTACTCATTGCCTCATGTCAAATTATATAGCTTGGTAACTCATGACAAACCTGTTGTGTGTTAGCTAGGAGCTCATGAAGTAAAACTTGAAATGCCAGCAATCTGGCTTAGCTTTTGCAAATATATATATATATATATATATATATATATATATATATATATAT
>JANHMN010000012.1:55665126-55738926 GCA_030674055.1 Rhabdomys pumilio
ATATATATATATATATATATATATATATATATATATATATATATTAGATTGCAATACTGAAATTGCATACATCAAAGGTGGCAAAGAGTTTAGGGTTTGGCCAATTTGAGGCTATGTTGGGGAGCCTGTTTACAGCCTTTACTGGTCTTCAGAAATGACATAATTATTGGTATTGTTCTCTAGCAGTGTCAGAATGGTTTTGTTTACACTTAGTATTTGCAAAGACAGGATGGAATTTGTGGCTTTTGTTGCTGTTTAGTAAAATCTCTCTAAATCACATAGCTATAATGCCTTGATTAATAACATGTTTTCCAAGGTTTCATGAACCATGTGTGTCTCCAATCATGAGTTAAGAAGCTGGAGACAGACTGAGAAATGTAAGCATCCTGCTGTCCTCAGAGGAGGTTTGTAGTCTATCAGAGAGCAACCATTTGTCAAGTGACCACAGGATTTAGTACAGACCAGCACAATAGAGAGATAAGTAGGATACTGAAAATATAAAACAAGGGACCTTACTTAGTCCATGTGAAAAACGCTTAGTTACAGCAATGAGCTCACAGTCTCCTTGAAGGTGAGTTCAGATAGTGAGTACCAGTACTCCTATGACTGATGCTATGAAAAGTTATCGATAAAAAGAGTGACATGAAGGAATCCGATCTATATTAATATATGCCATATATGTCTCTGTCTTTATATACAGAGGAATTGTTATAAGCACAGGAATTTTGTGATTCCACCTCATGACAAAGCAAGCACCTACCCTGAGCACCGTCTAGTTCATGACTGTCATTCCATATATAGCACTTGGTTATTATTTTCCTTTTCAATGTTAAAATTCAACTATCAAACAAATGACAAGAACTGAAGTGAATACCTAATGTGCCCATTGCCAAAATGTGCCTGTTGGTAGAAAATACTGTCTTGTGAGTGCGGTGATGGTTTGTTTTCATCAGAAGGGCTCCTTTCACTTGTGTGTGTGTGTGTGTGTATGTCACTTGTGTGTGTATATGTTTGTGTGTGTGTATGTATGTGTGTGTGCCTGCCTATGTGCATGCAAGTGTGTGTATGTGTGTGTACGTATGCATGTGTAGTATGTTTGTGTGTATGTGTGTGTGCATATGTGTATGTATATGTGTTTGTCTCTGTGTGAGCGTGTGTGTGTATGTGTGTATCCTTTGTGTTTGTGGAAGCCTGTAAAGCCATTAGAGCACCTTGCATCCCTTGGAGGTCAAGTTACAGGACATTGTGAGCTACCTGATTTGGGTGCTGGAAACCAAATCCAAGTCCTGTGGAATAATAGCAAGCACATTTACTGAGCCATTTCTCCGTCTCAACTCCATTCACTTATAAATGGTCATGCTTCCCAGAAAATACAGAAGTTTCCACCTCGAGAAACTTTTTTAAGAAATGATACGGGGGTTTTTCCTCTCCATTACTACTGTTGGCTCATAGCTGTGTTCACTTGTACAGTAAAAACATTTTCTGAGATGAGTGTTTAGAGGCTCCTATGTTTATCAGCAGCACTTTCTGAGTGTACCTAATATGAGCAAGAAGATATTTGAGATGTTTTTTTTTTAATTTATTTTTTAATTATTTATTTGTTTTATGTAGTACGAAGACACTATAGCTGTCTTCAGACACATTAGAAGAAAGCATCCCATTACAGATGGTTGTGTGCTACCATGTGGTTGCTGAGAATTGAACTCATGACCTCTGGAAGAGCAGTCAGTGCTCTTAACCGCTTAACTGTCTCTCCACCTCCTTTAATCTGTTTCTATTAATCTGTTTTTACTCATCTTGAAGCCATGTGCCAGCACCATATCTGTCATCGCTTTCCGAATTTATATTTTATTCTTTTGGAAGTGGCAGTCATATTGAGGATTTATTATGTTCTAAGTTCTACCAACGTGTTTTCCTGTATTGAGAAAATCCTTATTGTAAATGTATCAGATATTAACTGTTATTGTTTCATGTGAAAAAAGGAGAAATTGGGAGGTTAGAGTTAAGAAGAATGCCTAAGTCATGAAATCCCGAGACCCATATTCTGAGTTTGTAGCTTGAGCTTGTCCCCACTATCCTAAGTTGCTTCTCTCTGTCAGTTTCTACATCTAATGTGTGACTGAGAAAGCTATAACAGAGAGCTAAGTCACAGTGACATGATCACCATTGTGGTTAAACATGTTCAACCTTCTATAGCATACCAGGACCAGGACCGAACGCTCCACATGTGTCATCTTATGTAGTGTTTATCTGCGGTAGATCCTGTTGTCCTGTCTACTCTAGAAGATGGGTAAATTAAAACAAGGACAGAATATTTATTTATACACCTAAGCTGCTGGGTACCAGAAAAAGAAAAACTTGGATTTAGCTAGCCTCAGAGCTCATGCTCTTACCACACAATTTTTTTTTTTTTTTTTTTTTACTTTCTGTGTTTACATGGTCTATGTTCAGTTATTATATGTTTCATTTAACTTCTAATTTAGAATTGCATGACAGGTATACAGAAGTTATGAGGAAATAAATTCTTATTTAGTATTTAAAGCAATTATCTAATTTATCACAGACAGCTGTTATTTAAAATTGTCAAGAGTTAAGATAAATATACAATCTATATGTGACGTTATTATGACCTTTGATTATTCCATATAAATCTAGAAGATTTTCTCTGCACTACTAGGGTTCTTTGAAAGAAGAAAGTAAAACAATAACAGTCCAGAGACTGCTGCTGTTTGTTTGTAGACAATTCTGTGATGATCGAAAAGAGGTTTATAGATTTCTTTTTGTTTCTAGACAAATTGGAGTATGTTTTGAGTCTCAGGAATGCATCTGATGACTACATTAACTTTCTGTTATATAATAAGGCTTATTATAATATTAGCATATTATAAAATATTCTGAATTTAGTGAGAATTTAGTGGTTTATTGAAATATTCATTCATTAACTGAAAGTTTCTGTGGTTCAGAAATCTGGGCAGTTTGTGTCTTCTGCTTCATACTCATCTCACAAAGCTTTGATCACGATGTTGGTCAGGTTACCTACGCTCCAGCAGATGGTACTAATCCTTTGCACAGACAGGCAGCACGAAGAAGACTCTGTGGAGTTTTAAACAGAGAAACAGATGAAGTTGGGAGAGAAAAGTGATGTTAGGAAAGGGAAGGAATTGGAGGGGGAGTGAGAGACATATTTGTTCAAAATACATTGTATACAGATATGAAATTCTCAAACAATAAAAAATAATAATAGGTCGGGCAGTGGTGGTTCACGCCTTTAATTCCAGCACTTGAGAGGCAGAGGCAGGCGGATTTCTGAGTTCGAGGCCAGCCTGGTCTACAGAGTGAGTTCCAGGACAGCCAGGACTACACAGAGAAACCCTGTGTCGAAAAACCAAAATAATAATAATAATAATAATAATAATAATAATAATAATAATAATAATAGAAAAGAAGATGTTGGGTCTTCTGACTATTCAGCTACTAATAGATTAGCATCTAAGCTCACATAGTTTCAGCTCCTGTAAGCAGGTAGCTACATAGTAACAGTTTCCTGTCACCTGGACCCACCTTATACTTAAACTTCATTAAGGCTTATGTTCTGAAAGCCTGTGGAATTTGTTAGTAAGGTGGCTGTCACAATCCTTTGCATTGCTGTAATGGAAGTGATAATGTTGTTTATTGATTACGGAAGTTTCTTCAACCGAGGCCACACACTAGAGGAAATACAACACAAGAGTGCAAATTTTATAATTCAAGGAGGATTGGGGGTGTTGTAGAAACCTGCCTACCGCACAAATGGAAGCTGTCCACTCCAATCGGAAGTGGCTGAGATTGAACAAGGGCTTAACTTCCCAGCATTCTAGTTATGTGTTTTTCTCTTATTAGAAATATGGTGTGAGTTTGGGTTTGAGAGAGGGTAAAGGACATTATTGGCTGATTCATCATTTTATACTTGGTATTACTTTATGCACTGTGAAAATATAAGCCCTTTCAATGGTGTTTTTACTACGTGATTATATGAAATTCATAGCTGAACAGCAACACAACATCACTGTATGTGCCCTGGTTGTGATTATGAATATCTCATTAATTCAAGAATCTCTAAACATAGCGGTCACATTTTATTCTGGTTTCTGTGGTACACGAGCACTGGGTGTCACCTAGAAACAGCACCATTTATGGCTGCAATGTAATGTGAGCTATATAACACAATCTGCCTCCTGCATTCTAGTGTCGGCTCATCTTTCCTGCTTGGGAATCCATGTTGGATACTTGCAGTTTTCATATCATCACTGAGACTCCAAAAGTCATAGCCAAGCTCTCCGGTCTGTATTGTTTCCCTCATTGGAGGCTTCAGTTATGGCCCTGCTGCTTGAGGCAGGAAGTGCTGTGAAAGAGACCATTGTGCAAGTCAAAACAGAATCAACTTCTGTTCAGAACCTGAGCTTCAGTCTGTGTTCTTCCTTGATATCTTTGCTGTCTGTGCCACTGCTATCTGAAGGCGCTCATTTATTTTTCAGTTAGATGAAGTGTTAATGGTTTACTTAATCCCTGTTAAAGTGGAAGTAGACCGCTTGTAGCATATGTCCTCGTTAAGGCTTATAGTCCAATATGAGGCCCAATGTGTGTTGTGGTCGCTGTACAGTAAGTAAAAAGCACTATTATCGTGTTTTCAATGAGAAGTTTGCTTACTAAACTCATTTGTTTTATTTTACAATAAAAATGATTATAAATACTTTATTCAGTACCTTGTTTTAGAAGCATGATGCTACCTATCATACTTTGTATGCTTTGATGCATAGAAAAAGTCCCATGTTGCTTTCAACATATGCTAATTTAGGTATTTATTATCTTATGTGTAAATGGATTCCATTTGCACATAAGAATTCAGGACATACATTGTACTTCATAGTCCACTTTTTGGCCACAGCACATATATCCCATTTGAATATTAAATTGACTGTGTTTAAAGTGACAAGCTTGGGCAAATCAAGACGGAATTGAGCAATTATACGTTTAATGTGCTTGGTTGACTGTGAGATGCTGATGATTGTCAGAAGCCTCATTGTTTATGCTAGATGAAGAAAAGAAGACAGGGCAAGTGTTATCACGCCATTTCTCCTTGTCATTTGTAGGATGTGCCCTGATAAGTTAGGTGCAATAGGACCGAACATCTGGCTGATTGACATTAGTAACCCAGGGGCAGGAACCACTGGTCTACTTTCAGAATGTATGGTGAACATAGACAAGTCCCACTTAGAGGCTAAAAAGTAGGACTGCCTTTCGTGAAAATTAGATTTCTATTGGTTCTAGAACAATTACCATAATCTCCCAGGATTCATCAATGAAATGTGCCAAGTAAAGAGATGGGGGTTAGAGGAAGAAAGAAAAGCCAAAGATCTTCAGATTCAGTCTGGACTAATCAAACTCACTTAAAATTCATAAATTTTGAAAGTATGAGTGAAAGGGCAAATGATTTTTTAATTAGAATGCTTTTAGATTAGAAATAAAGTGTTATTTGTAAATAAAGGGAACAACCCCTAAAAAAGACCTAGTGTTTTTCCTTTGGGATATGTATCCTGGGCACATTGCAATATTTTTTGAGGTCCAGATTCCCTTGAGATACTTGAGCATTTAAAGATGATATATGATGTTAACAAAGGCAGCCATGATTGTTTATTTTTTTAATCTGATGAAAATCAGAAAATAAGTGGTTTTTATTCATTACACAGCATTAGCCCAAGTGTTCGACACTGGGGTCTATTTATGTACTGCCTTCTTATGAAGAATACAACAGTTAAGATTTAACTGAAAAGCATATCTTAAAGAGATAACTACAACTGCTTAACTGATGATAATTATGGCCTCAAATTTAATTGGATTGTGGTCTTTCTTCTTTTTCCCATGTGCATTATTCAGGCACCAAGTATAGTGTTCTCTGCATAACTGTGGGTGTACACTGCAGAAATATTTGTTTGGAAAGTCTTTCCCTTCTGTGGCAAATAATCAAACTGACCAGAAATAAAAACAGTGGCAGAGTCTCCCAGTGATCCGGAGTTGTTCATTGGCCAAAGTGCAGAGAAAGGCTCACTGGGGCATACACAAATGTGCTAGCTCACTCTGCTTAATGAGAGAGTAATCTCATTTCACTTTTAGTTTTATTCACACCAGCAGCCACTAATCCTTTTCTGGGCATCCACAACTCAATAACTGCTACTTACACCTTCCCTTCATTTTTCCAGCTCTATCTGATTCTTCTCCTGAATGGCTACTTGCTGATAGGAAGTACCTACCTGTAACAGAATACACTCAAAAATACGGAGTAAGAATAATCACATCGCATATCACGTCTGGGGATTGTTGAATAGTTTTAGTTTAAGAATCCTGGAGTCTCTTACCAGATTCTGTCTGTGAAATTCTGACATGTCCTTGTTCCCTCATATATTCAGAATCATAACGAAACAGGAATACCGAATAACAAGTAAAAAAAATTGGTAGCACTTCTGTCACGTTTTATGGGACAGGTCAATTCCACTGAATGTCACTGAAGACCGTGAAGCTTATGACAGAAGTTATTAGCACTTAGCCACCACACAAGCCTTTGTCTTCTTTTTATTCATTTCTTCAACAAATGGCAAAAAACTCTGTGTTTTAGAATAAATTTACATTTTCATTGAGTTTCCTGTGCTGCTCATTTCATGTGTCTTTGGAGCCAGATCCTTTTCCCCCTTTCTCTTAAGATGTCATTCTAGGAAGTTAGTCAAGCATATTTTAAAGGGTTTAAGACTATAAAGAAAAAAGTATTCCTTATTCGATGTCTTAAACTTGTGCTGGCTAGTATAAAGTGGAATGGTATTCCCTGAGATTTGTGCAACTGAACGGTGCACATGTTGGTGGTGGGGCATAGAGTATATCTTTTGCTTATGCATTGCTCTCATTTGCTGTGAGTTGAGTTGAACTCTAATTTTTGTTTTATTGACTGAAGTCAATTACTTCCTTAAAAGAGTTTATGCTGTATCTCCGTGTAGTTATTGAATACTTAGACAAATAAGCTTCTTCAACATCAAACCAAAGGTTGACAAGCACTGGAGGAGAAGATTGTAGACACACATGTCTGGAACTCACAGACCAGACTGAGTTGACTCAAATTCTCTTAAGATGGCATCGCATACACTGACTTTCAAGTTGAACAATCAAAGTTTTGAACTTGGGTCCATACACAGGTTCTGTCATGTTTAATCTCTGGGGAATGTAGATTTAAAAAGGGAGAAAATGATTTATTTGATATTGTTTGGGAAAAATAAATGAAATAATACATAAAAGAAATTACTCTGATAAAGTATGATAATGGAATTATCTCAATAGATGGTCATGTGCTGTGGCGTCAGCATTTATTTAGCAGGAGGGCAAAGAAACTGTTTTTTAAAGAAAAAATTCTTTTCCTCACATTTATAAGGAGCATTGTCCTGCTTCAAACAGAACAATGTTGATGTATTTGAACTTTCTTTTAATATGTTTTCACTCCTTAGATAAATTGGGTATGGATTTTCATCAATTATTATAGTCTAGATGCTAACCTGTATTCATCCAAAAATGTTCTACATTAGTTTTTTTTCCTTTCCTTACAGTTTAGAAAATGTTTTCTTTTTTTAAATTTTTTTATTGGATATTTTATTTACATTTCAGATGCCATCCCCTTTCCCCATTTCCCCTCCCTAGAAAATCCCTATCCCATTTCCCCTTCTCCTTTTTGCTTTTATACAATTTTTTAAATGTTAATCAAAGGCTTTATAAGTTTGGTAATGCTACATAGCAAGATACCCATACAATCAGAAGTGTAACCCCATACCTAACTTAGATATATCAACTCTCTTTGACTGACAGAGACACACGAACATCTTCCTCCATGATTCTCCCCCCATCACCTAGCTCCTCCTCTCCTTCTCCTCCCCCTCTTCTTACTCCTCCTCTTCCTCTCCTTGCTCTTCCCACCTTAGCTCCTCCTACATATCACCCTTCCTGTTAAAATAAAACTTTTCTCTTAAAATATAATTAGAGCATAACTATACCAATTTGTGTTAGTAAGGTACAAGATAGACCTAATACTCAGTCCATCATTTTGTTGACTAACCAGAACCTCTGTCATCCTTCCTAACTAAAAGACTTAGTTCTGAACCTGGCTTTTTTTTTCTTAGCTTTAGAATGAATGTCAGCTGAAAACTATCCTCTCAATTTTTTTCTCTCAAAGTAAATAGCCGAGATTGGCTATGAGACTATAATCAACCCCATCAGAAATCCAGAATGACTGAGTTAACTGAAATTATGGGAATCACAAAGCATAGCTTCTAAAACTTAGCCAATTTGTAGAGACCGCTGAACACTTGGACAGTCCCTATACTACAAAACATTGGAGCATTCGATCTTCAGCCTTCTGGCCCAGGATCATCTGACAGACCTAGTGTTGCAAAATTATTAAGGACTGATTACTGTGTATTGGCAGATATAATCAGTCGACTATTCCACAAGTGTGTCCTTTTCTGGACAGTGATTTGTCTGTAGTTGAAAAGAGGCAATTCTTGCCTATTGGCTATCTTACCACAACTGAAATAACTCCAAAGATGCTCAATTTCTTCTTAGAATCCAAGACAGGAAGCTGTCAGGAGCAGACAGGTCTCTAATCAAAATGAACATTAATACAGAAATGTCTGTAACATCAATTCTGTGGACTTCTAATGTTTTGAAAACCAACTATCCATGTAAGGCAATCTGGACTGTTGTCTGTTAACTCCTCTCAGCTATTTCTAAATAAAATATAGAAAACACCCTAACAATAACTCAGAGCCATGAATTTGCTATAGACCCTTAACTCACAGGCTAACCATAAGAAGGACTGGGTATTCCTAATAAGGAATGGATATTCCTAATACAAGAACACAAAGGGAGGGACTCATGGGTATTCCTAATAAGATGCCTTGTATTCCTAAATGTGTTATACAGGCACAATATCTATGAGACTAACAATATCAATCTCACTTTTATATTAGTAAAAAGCTCATACCAATGAAAACCTTAAATTTGAAATCAAAGTAAATTTTGTACCATTTAAGAAATTATAACTTCATCTTAATTAAAAATTATACATATTTCTATCAATAGGTTATGGCTATGTAATAAATCCTAGGTAATCCTCCCCATTCCAACAAAACCACTACTTTTTCCTAGAAAGACAGACCAATATTAACCACTTCAGTCCCCAAGCCCAGGGAATAGGGGCACCGACTCTTAATTAACTTCTTCAAGCTGATTGTGGGCATTGAGATATTAGAAGAGAAGCAGGGGGAAGAGTAAATTGATGAGCCTCTGATGATGTATCTTCACTGCATCTAGCTGAAATTCCAAGACATCAGAGGTTTGAACAGGTCTGCTCAGCTTGCTTGATGAGTAGATACACCAAGGCTATGTATCCTGCAATATACAATTCTCAAAACAAATTTTAGTATCAAGATAATTTTTGTTTGAATTCTGGAATCTCGTCTTCTGGCAACCTGCCTCTATCATGTCTAATCCATATAATTCTGGGAGTTTCTATGAGGGTGTGCTCCCACCATCCTCCCATTCCTGCCTCCATGTTCTCGAAATTCCCCAACACTAGGGAATCTAAATTTTCAGGCACCAAGGCCGTCCACTTCCACTGATGCCCGACAAGACCACCCTCAATTACCTATACAGGTGGAGCCATATGTCTCTCCCTTTGTGTTCTCAGGCTGGAGATTTTAGAATGGCTATTCCAGCTTGTTTCTTAGGGCCATTTGCTTGAAAAATTGTTTTCCAGCCTTTTACTCTAAGGTAAAGTCGGTCTTTGTCACTGAGGTGGGTTTCCTGTATGCAGCAAAATGCTGGGCCCTGTTTACACATCCAGTCAATTAGTCTATGTCTTTTAATTGGGTAATTGAGTCCATTGATGTTAAGAGATGTTAAGGAACAGTGATTGTTTCTTCCTGTTATTTTTGTTATTAGAGGTGGAATTATCTTTGTGTGGCTATCTTCTTTTGGATTTGTTGGAAGAGGATTACTTTCTTGCTCTTTCTAGGGTATAATTTCCCTCCTTGTATTGGAACTTTCCTGCTATTATCCTTTGTAATGCTGGGTTTATGGAAAGATATTGTGTAAATTTGTTTTTTTCATGGAATATCTTGGTTTCTCCATCTATGGTAATTGAGAGTTTTGCTGGATATAGTAGGCTGGGCTGGCATTTGTGTTCTCTTAGGGTCTGCATGCCATCTATCCAGCATTTTCTAGCTTTTATAGTGTCTGGTGAGAAGTCTGGTGTAATTCTGATAGGTCTGCCTTTATATGTTACTTGGCCTTTTTCCCTTACTGCATTTAATATTCTTTCTTTGTTTTGTGCAGTTGGTGTTTTGATTATTATGTGACGGGAGGTATTTCTTTTCTGGTCTAGTCTATTTGCCATTCTATAGGCTTCTTGTATGTTTATGGACATCTCGTTCTTTAGATTAGGGAAGTTTTCTTCTGTAATTTTGTTGAAGATATTTATTGGCCCTTTAAGTTGGTAATCTTCACTCTCATGTATACTTATTATTTTTAGGTTTGTTATTTTTATTGTGTCCTGGATTTCCTGGATGTTTTGTGTTAAGAACTTTTTGCATTTTTCGTTTTCTTTGACAGTTGTGTCAATATTTTCTATGGTATCTTCTGCACCTGAAATTCTCTCTTCTATCTCTTGTATTCTGTTGGTGATGCTTGCATCTATGACTCCTGATTTCTTTCCTAGGTTTTCTATCTCCAGGGTAATCTCCCTTTGTGATTTCGTTATTGTTTCTATTTCCATTTTTATGTCCTAGATGGGTTTTTTCAATTCCTTCACCTGTTTGGTTTTGTTCTCTTGAAATTCTTTAAGAGTTTTTGTGCTTCCTCTTTAAGGGTTGCTACCTGTTTACCTGTGTTCTTCTAAACTTCTTTGAGAGTGTTATTTATGTCCTTCTTAAAGCCTTCTATCATCATCATTAGAAGTGATTTTAAATCTGAATCTTGATTTTCTAGTGATCTGGGGAATTCAGGAATTCTTTGTGTGGGAGAACTAGGTTCTTAATGATGCCAAGTACCCTGGGTTGCTGATGCTTATGTTTTTCTGCTTGCTTTTTACCATCTGGATCTCCTTAGTGCTACCTGCCCTGTCTCTGACTGGAGCCTGTCTTTCCTATTATTTTAGTTGTATCAGAACTGTGTGGGGTGGGTGTTACTATTGGGGTTAGAGCTGGTGCCCAAAATCTGCTCAGTGCTCAAGTGCAGACAGGAAGAAATCAGTGCTCCAGGCCAGGAGTGACTCCCTGGGTCCTAGTGGGTTCCAGTTACTCCCTGTTTGGGGCTGGTGTTGCTTTCTCCTTACCTAAGATACTGCCTGGGTTAGAGCTCCTGGGAGGTGTGCTTCCACTGGAATCTGTGAGATTGGGGGCAGAGCTGCTGACTGGGATGTGCTCAGTGCTTGGGCCCAGACTGGAAGGAACCAGTGCTCCAGGCCAGGAGTGAATTCCTGGGTCCTAGTGGGTCCCAGTTACTCCCTGTTTGAGGCTGGCATTGCTTTCTCCTTACCTAAGAAACTGCCTGGGTTAGAGCTCCTGGAAGGCCCACTTCCTCTGGGTTCTGAAAATGTTTTCTCTTATAAATTTATCTGCATTTGTGTGTGTATGTGGTAGATTTGTATATCTGCATGTAGACCTGATATCTGTGTGTATGTGTGCTTTTGTATGAGTACAGGCATTCATGTATGTATGCAAAAGTAAAAGACAATGGCCTATGTCAATCATTGCCTTCTCCCTTATTTGAAGCAGTCTCCATATTGTTCACTGCTGTGTGCTAGAGTAGCAGGCAGCAGGAATTTTTGTCTTCTATCTCACTGTATAGGCACAATTACTGTATAGACAAGCACTTCCTGTGTGGCTATACTTGACTTTGGGGATTCAACCTAAAGTCTTCTTGGTGGAGCTTATTCTTTACACACTGAGAAGCCTCTGCACCATGACACCTATATTTTTTGATTAGTAGTCAAAGAATTTAGATCCTCCTTTGTCATAGGCATCCCTAAAAAGTTTCCATACACTTGGTTATTAAATGGCACAAACTAGACTCACACATCAGATTTCCACTAGCATTTTTCTGTAATGTGTTTCAATTTTAAAAAGCAGTAGTTATTGGAATCTCAAAAATGAACTCACTGTTCATTCTTACATGCATCCTGAGTATTGTAGGATCGTGTAAAACTCAACTTAGTCAAAAAGGCCAGTGAATAGCTAGCAAATGATAATTTTCATGTCAATCATATCTTAACAATGTATCTTCCCCTCAACCAGGGTTTGTGTATGTGTGTATATATAGGCTTGTGTGCACTTAGATGTAGAAATTGAGATCAGAATATCTTTGTCAATCACTCTTCATTTGTTTTCTGAGATACTGTCTCCTCATCCACTGAACTTAATGCCCATTGTTTGGGCCTCTCTGGGTGACCAAGAAGATCTCATAATCTGGCAGTCTGTGTGCCTCAGCCCTGGGCTACAGCCACATGTCACTATGTGGAGCTTTCACATGGGTCCTGGGTCTGAGTTCAGATCCTCATGCCTGCACAGCAAGTGCTTCTCCCACTGAGCCATCTCAACATTGTTCTTCACATCCCATGTATGAGTACACACTGGGATACCCATTACTCCTGGACACAAACCACTGTCAAGCAGCTGTGCCTTCTGTTTTAGAAACATGAAAGCTGTATTTGAGACAGAAATCAAATGCTTCTTTGTTTCATCTTAGTTTTACCTTCCCAAGGCTCATAACAAGTTTTGTTGTTGTTTTTGTTTAGAAAAAAGCAGATCCTAGAAAGAGCTGGTATGATTCAATTAACTAATTCTCTTCCATGCATAGGTTCAATGTATAAAGAATACTCCTTTGTGGTTATTTTATTCTTGTTTTGTACATCCATACATGTGTATGTGTGTTGTATGAGTGATCCCTAATTGGGAACTTCTATGAGGTATAATGAGTAGTTTAAACCTCTGACAGTTAAATAAATTACATTATTCTGGTAAAGAAACTTATACCTAGAGCACGAATTCCAGTCAGCTGAGTCTGGAAAACACAGCTCCCCTTATACAGGCTTAAAGGTAGAACTACCACTTGTAATTTGTAGCTTGACATTGAAAAAGAGAGATGGAAATTGGAAAACCCTATTGTTTTAATTTTCTGATTAATGGCACTACTTTAAAGTGGTCAGGAATGTAACAAGTACTAATAAGGCCATGTGGCAACTTGGCTTAACCTACCATCTGATTAGTGTATATTCCAGTGATGTTTAATTTCTTTTAAAAATGGTAGCTTAGTTGTTTCGCTGTCTTGTCTTTCAGTGTAACTGTTGGCTATGGCTCTAGTAGCACATCATGATGAAGGAAATTATTGTTTGTAAATAAAGGTAAGAAATGGCATATGCTAATTATTCTTCTCCAGCAAGTGTACCTGAAAGTATTTGGAGCATTCTGTATTTGTGAGTGTACTTCTATACAGCGACAGTTTTCACCCAAGATATGTGTGACATATCTTGTTGTATAAAATTATTATTCATCATATAAGTATATTCATGATACCAGACATATTGTATTGTGTAAAGTGTAAACACCTTATGTACATCACCATTGTATTGAAGAAAATTTATGATTTGTGACACATTTTTCAGAGTCCTAAGTGGAGTCATTTTCATTATAAAAGTAGTACTTCATTAGATTCCATCATAAGGAACCCTTTGTAAAGTATGTATAATCCAGCATTCCTCATTTTTTAGATTTGCATATGTATTTTATATTTCTTTTAAAAAATAAATATACAATATGCTTTGATACTTAGGTCTTGTATTGGAGGCAAATGTCAAGGAATGGTAGGCCAGTTTCAACACTTTGTTTCTAGACCTTGAGACAGTTTCTTTATGTAGACTGAATGCCCACTTAATCTTCTCCGTCACTCATTAGTATATATGGTGATTTGTTTCATTTCTAGGAACCTCAAATACTTAAGTGGATTTGGGAGATAAAATTGAGCTAGATAGTTAAAAGTTTAGATTCAGAAATGTAAGTAAAATTAAACTTGACATTCATATGACCTCAAGGCATCTACAGATGTTTTCATGGAGGAGTCAAACTTCTATACACATGTCAATTCTTTAGAGTTGGATTTGACATGAGATGCTTTTTATTTGAGCTTTGAACATAGCATAGCACTAAGTGTGGAGTTGTTTTTTTTTTTTTTTAAATAGAAATATGTGTGTGGAATGTTGTTGCCACAGAAAAGATTATGCAAACATCCTAGCTTTGCTCAGGACATCCAAGTTCACAGAAAAATATTTGTGACTTCAATTGCTACCCAGATTTCTGTTTTGGTGTGTGTGTGTGTGTGTGTGTGTGTGTGTGTGTGTGTGTGTGTGTCTGTGTGTCTGTGTGTCTGTGTGTCTGTGTTTTGATCAACTCATGATTTGTTGGTTTAAGTAGAATATGACAAGAATAATTTTGAGCTTATAACACATTTTCAACAGTTGTTTTTTTTTCTTTATTTAAAATAAGGTATTGCCCTCACACAGTCAAAATGCTTCCCTGAGATCAGCTGACAGACAAGAATCTGGTCTTTAGTACATTCTATGTGGCAGACAGAACACTAATGAATATCAGCTTTGGACTTTGTGTCCTTGTACAAACATACTTCTTGTGGCTTCATTCCAATTTCAAAGTCATGTTTTTTGGAGTCTTTTCTGAGACTGTTAACATACTTGAAAACGCTTGCAAAAAGAAACTAAGGATGACCTGATTATTTCTTAGAGATAAAAGTTGTTATTATTAGTTTAGTCAGCTCCCACTGCTTCTCACACGAGAAGTATTCTTATTGCCTGATTTGTCACAGGTACAGAATCTTGAACAATCCAAACAAATCTCAGAATTGCCCAACATGGCTCATGAGAAGCCAGGAATTGCCAAAAGTATTTATTTTCTTTTTAACCAACTTTCCTTTTTTAAACTGCACTGTATACATGTATGAAATTCTCAAAGAATAAAAAATAAATAAACAAACCATACTTTCCTTTCAAAATACTGGGTCCAACTCCACATAAGAAGCTAATATAAGCTGTTTCAGCAAGACTCACATTGGAGAAACTCTTGTGTTCATTTGACTTCCAGTCCTAAGATGGAAGGCTAAGGTTAACCATCTTACCAACCACTGTCAGAGAATTCAAAGATAGTTATTAATCATTGGATAAAAGGAAAAGAGGGCATTTTCTGAAAATGAATCAGAAAAATTAATTAAGATATTGATATGTGCATGTAAGATTCTTAATTGATAAATATGTAAAACAATTCTCATCTAAAATTTGATGAAAAGTGACATCCTACTTTAAAAAAAGGGGGTAGTTTTAATTATCAAGCCTTGTTCAGAAATACAACTACTGAAAACAGTTCTCTACATTTCCTATCTACTCACATTGAAACAACAAAGGAAAATGTTATGAACTCACTCTGAACTCAAGCTTTTGTCTTTAAAGCCTTCCTTTTGTCTTGGCTAATGGTATGATTTCCGTGATGGGAAAAAATGGACTGCATAATAAGGTAGGGAGGGAGACATCTGGGGTCTGTTTTTAGATTGAGTAAAAGGCATCCGAATGAATATTTCCAGAAGGTGTCTGAGAAGAAGACATACGGGAGCCAAAGGTCAGCAGACAAGGGTAAGACCTATTTTCAAATGACTTCACTTTACAAGCACAGCTAGGGTTTTGGAGGAAGTCCACTCTGGACAATTGTACCTTTATACAATTATCCTGCTGTGTCTTCCTTGCTTACTTGATAAGAACATGCAGATATCTTCAGACACACACACACACACACACACACACACACACACACACACACACATATGTATTAGACAAGAAGTATGCTAGGCTATATTAAAGAGCCAGAAATAAGGATAGATAAACAAAACCTGGAATTGTCAATTTAAGTAACTATTGAGATAATATTGAGAATTTGTAGTACATCTCAATCCATTACCATATTACAGTTTAGACTGGCTAACAAAGGAAATGACACTATGTTTCTAAGAAACTGTACAGCTCCCTACTTAGAGTGCAGGACTATGATCATAGGAAACCATGTAGCTATTAGTTTACTATGATGGTTAGATGAACAGTTAAAGGTTTGTGTGAAGTTATTTATAACACTACCAGATAATTAAAAGTAAGGGAATACTGGCTGAAAATGTGTTGTAGGTGATTTTTCTGGGAATGGATTTCTGTTGTAACAAGCCAACAGAATAGTAAGTTTTGTTCAATAGTAGCACTTCATGAAAAAAATTTAAATGAGATAAAATCTAAGCAGTGTCTTCCCTTCAAAACGTTTTTTTTTTTTCATCTACTGGGTATCTGTGTTTTTGATAAGAGAAGATTGTAGCACACTGCATACTGCATTCAGTTCTTTCTTGTACATTTGGAGATACACAAGTGGATGGAAATGGAGAGAAACTGGACTTTAGCTAGAAGTCATTTGGTTTTTTAGTTAATGATTTTTAGTTAATGACACAGTTCATAAGTGTCATGTGCTCATTAGTGAAAACATCAGAAAATGCTGATTGACATACAAACTCATTTCTCTTTAAAAAGAGAGCCATTGCAGATACTGTTTTTCAAGATCTGCTTTTATTTATTCACATTTTTCATGTCATGAAAAGTATTCCACATTTCATTTCATACCTACTATTGAAAATACTAATTCCTAACCAGTTTTCACAAATAATAGTGAAATGAACATTTTAGTTGGTGCTTATGTTAAGCTTGTACTTCATTATTTTCAGCTACCTAAAATACAAATTCCTCTATATTTGTTTCACTGATACATTGCAAAATGAGTGGTTTAGAACAGAACTGACTGTAGCCTACAGTGCTTGACAATCTTTTCTCATAAAAGCAAAGCAAAACCAAAACCAAACCAAAACAAAAAAATCAGCAACAAAAAGAGACATCTGGTTGACCTTAAAAGCACAAATATTTAGTAGTTAAGAAAGATTTTTGTAATAGGGCACTGCTCAATCTCTATCTCATTTCTTTTTCTGGATTAAAAATGACATTTAGAGAGCTACAGGGCACCACAAAAAGAAAAAGTAAAGATATCAAATGACTATATAATCCCATTGGCACCATGTGAGAATGATTACCTTTTAAAACATCGTACACATAAATGTGAACACACACACACACACACACACACACACACACACACAAATACATCTTTGGAAGTACTGAGCTATATCATTCAAAACTAAATTAACATATTCACATTTAACATCATAAAGCACCCTTTTAGCATTTTTTAAAAAATTTACTTCACATCTGCTTGAACAAAAAGTTAAAATGAATTTCTCTCTATGTGAAAAAAAGAAAACAGAGAAATATATGTTCTTCATCAGAATTTACTTTTCAAGCAAGCCTATGGGATCTACTTAGTATTCAAGTACTTGGGTGATGGAGATACAAGGATCAGTTCAAGTCCAGTCTGTATTCCATAAGTTCCTGTACCAAAGCCTAACTAACTAAATCTCATTATTCAATTTTTCACAGTGTGTGTTTTGAATGCATATCAAGGGAGTAGAGACTTTTATGACAAGATTAAGAGTGGGGCAAATATTTATTTAGACAAAATATGGTGTGGATCAGGTTCATTTAATTTCATTTAACCCTTATAGACCCATGGCAAATAAAAATTATTTCAATTTGCAGATAAGATAGCTTTCAGAGATTATACGAATAATGAAAGTTGCCTCAGTAGCCCAAGCAATAAAGACTGAGGTCCACAGCTTTTCACTTCATAGTCCATGGTTGACTCACCCAATTTAATTATCAAGGAAAGGTTTTTGTTTCTACTATTTGTTTACATGCTTTTATGTGTACTGTATGGGAGTATGGCAAAAGGTTGCATGTGTGTTTGCGTGGATAGCAAAGTGTGCATGTGTTTACAGAACACTAAGACTGTTGTCTTGAGCTTCCTGGGATGGTTCTGCCCTTTACTGAAGCGCGTTGAAACCAATCGAACCCTCAACTCTGCCTTCAGAATGCTGAGTTATAAGAGGAAACCATGCATACTAGGCATTTATATAGGTACTGAGTATCTGAATTTTGGCCCTTGTGCTTGTTATCACAAGTGTTTGCTCATTGAGCCATCTCCCTAGCCTTGCTTCTACTGTTCTTAATTTCATTTAGGTCAAAGAAAAACTGGTCAGAGAAACTTTATTGGACTAGGTAGTGTTAATACAAAAATACATTATTAGTTCAAATAGTTGAAGATAAGCAACTGTGAATTCTCAGCCTTAGATGGGGTATTTATACCTACCCCTTCTACCCAAGGCCCAGGGAACATCTAGAGAGTAGAGTCAGAAAGACTGTAATGGATGTATACTATGTATATAGAAAGATTGTAAGGCATGAACACTATCCAATGATGTGCTCTGATATGAAACGGCTGTTGCATGCAGGAACTCAGCTGTGGTTATCTACACAAGGTAAAGCCATTTAACATTTTTGAAACTCCATCAGAGTTTGGGGAGGAAATCTTAAGACCCCCAACTCTAGTTGAAGACCTATTAATAATTGATAGCTAAAAGGGGTAGGAAAGGTCACTCTGTTAGAAATGTGGACACTTTGCCATGTCCCCATGGATGACCCCATTCCCATGCACACGAAGGCAGCACTAAATTGGTTTAGGGAGTTGGAAAGGAAATTGGGGAAGGGCCTGAGTGGTGGCCTTGATCAAGATGCAGCTCATACAATACACAATTCTCAAATGACAAACAGATGATAGGATATGTGTTATGTGAATTATGATCAATTATTTCCAACATTGTTATATAATGCTTATGAATTTTGTTTATGTAAAGGTTAATGTTCTTACTTTTATATTTATTCTAGAAGATTCTATAACCAACACTCACAAAACTATAAACATAATTTTCTCATAAATATATAATGCATCTACACACCAAGTATTAAAATTTGGTAAGTAGGTAACTAAGGGAAAGATTGGCATGATGAGATAGATACTCATAACTATTCTTTTAAAATTGCTAGCAGCGAATGAAATATTAATGTTTTTTGGCTGTTTTGTTTCATAGTATAATGAAATGATAAACTCTGTGTCTAAGAATTCACTAATTTAGTAGAAACATACTTTCCCCATATTCAGGTCACTGAAACATCTTTTGTTTCTTAATAAGAAATTCCAAATGCATTGGTTGACATCCTGTGGCTATAACTTTCCTCTCTTGCTTCATCAAATGTCCTCTGACAAACCACTGCCCAAATGATTTACAAAATAAGTTCTACTTTCACAAAGTCACTCTGAGCAGGGACATCATTATATCAATGCTGCTCTGTGCCTTTCGTAATATGGCGTCCATAATGTTAGCAAGCAGCTAGAACCTTCTGTCTGCACATCTCTCTGCTCCTTACAAACAAAAAAACAAAGTCGGGTAACACCTAACTGTCTCAGCAATGTAATATTTGAGCCCATAAGATTTTTAAATAATTATTCAACCCAAAACTTTTTAAGTCAATGATTAAAGAGTAAGGCGTGCGTGTGTGTGTGTGTCTGTGTGCATGCACACGCATGCATGAACGTAATGTATTTGTGCTTAAATGTAAGTTTGAGGCAAAGCATCCCTCCCTTTAAACATCTTTTCTAAACTTGTACCATATCAATATTGCCCATTTCATATGTACTGTTGGTAATCACCATTCAGAAACCAGATGGTAAGAAATAGTTAATGCAAATCCTAGAACCTTAGTGTCGTATGAAGACACTGTCTCTAGCTCTGGCTAAAAGTACAGTCATTGAGAGAGGGAGTATGTATTGTCTGTATTGTCTAACAATTTTACCTAAGTGAAATTGGAAACAAATATACCATGGTGCACTCATAATTACTTCTAGTAAGTATGCAGAAGACAGTCATAAATATTGATATCTATAACTTGATACTTATTCTGTGGGGTGAACATGGTGATTAAGTAAAGTAAATAAAGACATACAAATATCAGAGAGTCAAATGCAGAATAGATGTTTAATAAATATGAGTCAACTTTGATTACATTACGATAATTTTAATTTCCTTTCATCTTCTCCTGCTCTAAGGATGGAAAGTATGTGTATTTGAGTGTGTGTTTGCGTGTTTGTGAATTTGTGTGTATGTTTGAATGTGTGTACTCCTATTCTCATTTCATATTCTTGGCAATACCCTTGGAAATATTTCATTTGGGTCAATATTTTATTGTTTTTTTTTCAGAATATTTTTCTTAAAATAATATTAGAATTTATTTTGTTTGTTTTGGTTGGGTTTGATTTCTCTCTTTCTTTTTTTTAAATGCTTTTGGCAATTTCATATGTGGCTGTCAGTCTGTTCCAAACCTGGGAGGAAAATATTCCATAAGACTGTACAATTTACAAGACCACACAGTGATTTATATGGCTCCCCTCCCCCTCAGTTGCGCTTTTAATGGGGAAAACCCATCTATATTGCTGTGTCAAGAAATCACCACCTTTATCACATACCGCAGGCAGAAATGAACCATACAAAAGCAAATAACCCCGAGCTCCACTGCAGGAAGCTGGGGCAGACGCTGAGCTTTTGCAGATGCTGCAAATGTATGGTTAGCTGTAGAGATCATGAAATATGGACACTAATGAGAAGTAACACAGAGAGTTTGTTAAGGCCAGTGGCTTTAAACTCGCTTCTTCAAAAACATTAAACATTGTCCAACAATATTCTGGAATCCACATGGTTCCACTCAGAACCCAGATCACCTTCAGTTCTGTGCCAGCCTTACCTAGGTTCAGTTGTGACCTACAATCATATCATCTTCTTTAGTTTTGTGTGTTTAATTAAAATACCGACTAATCTAATGTGTTGTTTGCACTTTTAGGGGTGCAAACAATTAAGAGTTCTTGTATTTACTCTTGAAACCATAATCTTGACAATGGATACTTTGAGGTTTAGTCACATCATGAGAAAGGGAAGGAAGGTTAAAGCATTTTAGTGAAATCTATTTGACATATACATTTAAGATATTTTCTTCTTGCCACATTATCTACATTAAATGATACATGTTTAGTCATTACTCTATTGTATGTTAATTAATTCACAGAGCAATTGAGAAGGGAAAATGCATTTCAAATCCGTGAAATCAATGAATGTTACAGCACTGCTTAAGTGAAAAACGCGTGCTACAGGCTACAGGAGGGTCATGTGACTTGGAAGCAGTGAATCCAGGCTAAGATACATCTCAACCATGGTTTGATACAGAGATAGAGAAAGGGATAGCATTTCTCTTGTGTAGCAATCAGAATGCATATTCGTATGGATACATTTGTTGAGGTGGCAGTCTCCAAATGTTGACACTTACTTGCTCCACCGTCTTTGGTCCCAAACATCTGAAGTGAAGTGTTTGAACCTTGCATATACACTTCCAGTCCATGTTTCTATAAGACATCTAATGTTTGCTTTCTTTTACTTGACTTGTAAGGAATTCATAAAGACCCCCCAAAATTGTATGTACTACAGACTGAAACATGCAGAATATTACACAGGTCAATAATTTTTATCATGCGCAAATAATGGACCCAAATCAAAAGTGAGGAGGAAACCCATGGTTTATTTTTTGTTTCACCGATCTCCTCTTTGGCAGAAGGAGTGATGTGGGATTTTAGTAACTGATGAAGTAAAGAGAATTTGGAAGCATTCACTCAAACACCAAGCTGTGCCGCTAACTTAAATCCAATAAGAGAACTCCTGTGTCTGAGAGCCTGAAGAGGAAATAAAAACAGTCTTAATGACTTTCAGAATTTGTATAAACTTCAAAATCTTTTATGAAATCTTTTACAGACATTTATAAAACATGTCATTATTGATGTGTGTATTTATGTACTGATGTAGAGCCTTTTTAATAATTTTACTGCATCGTTGCTGAAAGAAATAACTTTCTTATTTTTCTATTGTGATTTTTATCATGTGCCTGTCTACCTTCAGGATCCTGGTCACTCCTCCTCAGACAATGCACTCGGTACCTGTATGCATGGTAGTGCACACACACACACACACACACACACACACACACACACACACACAGAAAATAGGAAAAATGAACTGTTCTGCCACCAGTCCTTTGAAATCAAGCTGCTTTACTGATGTTATTTGGGACTGTGTCCTTCTCCTTTTCTGTACCCCCAAAAAGAAAGAAAACAGAAAAGACAGGAAGAGTGAGAGAGAATAGGATCAATAAATCTTTTCAGTCAAAATTAGTCCTCAACTTTGCAAACAATGTTACAGAAAATTATTTTCAAGAAGAAAAATATAGTCCTCTTTGCAAAGAATGTTGAGAAATCAATGTATCTACAGTACATGTTTAACAATTCATTTAAAAAAGTTCTCCAGATATTACTATCTACTTGTTGAAGTTTGGAACTTATGAGCCTTGCTGTATCACACAAGGGCCAGAGTTTGAACATTCACTGAAACACCAAACTGTGCCACTAACAAAACCAAAAACAAGTCATACTATTCAGTAAGATAACTCCTCTGTCTGAGAGCCTGGAGAGGAAATAAAAACGCAGACTTAAGGACTGCCAGAATTTTTATAAACTTCAAAATCTTTTTGAAATCTTATGTAGACATTTATAAAATATGTTCTTATTGATGTGTATGTGTGCGTGCACACGTGAAACTCCATTGTAAGCTGATAGCACACTCCTTCCAAAGAACCTCCTGAAGAATCTTTATTTGCCTTAAAGAGTATTGTTTAAAAGCCTCAGAGCTTGTGAGTATCTGAGTTCTCTTCAAATCATATTTTTTTGTGATTATGCATCTGCCTATATATGCCGATTTCCCTGAACTTTAGAATAAGTTGTATGTGTCATGATTTCTAACTCATAAATATTTCAGTGTTCAGTTAGTTCCTAGTAATAAAGCCATTTAAAAACACAATTGAACGTTACTTTCCAGTCAGGACATTTAAAGCTGTTGTAATATCATTAACCCATCAGAGCCCTATTCAAAGTTCATTAAATTACCCCATCACGTTCTTCAAAATGAGTTTTCCTCCCCCGGCATTCACCCAGGATTATGAGCTTCCTTCTATCACCAAGTTTTAGCAGTCTCTGATCTAGAATATTCTTGGCCATTTTTGTGTGAGTACTTTTTAGTAAAGACCTTTTGAAGCATTTGTGGTGACATTAGATGTTGAGTTAGCTTTCTTTTCTTTTTTGTTAATCATTCCATTCATTTACATCTCAACTGATATCCTACTTCCTGGTCACCTCTCCACGCCTTCCCTGGTCCCCCATTTGCCTTCTAACCTCGCCCCTTTGCCTCTATGAGGGTGCTTCCCATCCACCCACCCTCTCCTGATCCACTGTTCCAGCATCCCCCTGTGCCTCCAAAGGACCAAGGGGCTCCCCTTCCAAAATTGAACCAAGCTATAAACTTATTTTTTAAAAATAGAGAAAACATTAACATTATATTCAGTCTTTCTTAGGCTTTATAAGCACTTTTTGGCACATATTTGGTGCCAAAATATGTTGTTATATTTCAAGGTTGATGGCATTAGCTTCAATATTTTGAGTAAGGTGGTATTCATCAGTCCCTTATTGAAAAGTGGATTTTTTTGAATTGTATATAGCATAGGGACAAGTCACGCAGGTAGCTAGGAAACATGAGATCCTGATTGAATTATATTGACTGACAAGTATATGGCCATGTCAAGAACCAATGCCTCAGCCCCATGGGAGATGGAAAGATGTCCCCGGGCCAAGTTAAGAAGGATGGCAGTCTTCCTCTGCTCTGAAGGCAAATATTGATAATGTGCACAGAAAATGCCCACCATAATATTTTCTGCAAGATATTTAGGGCCTAAAACTGCTTCCCGTTCAGAGATTGCTCCTGCTAATATTACCAATCCCTGCCTCCTTGTTCAATAAATAACTCTGTCTACCTATTCAGCTGCATGTAATCACTCCATCTCCCTGTTTGATTGTTTATAATAAACACACTGAGCTTGTGCTGTGGCTTCTCCATAGATCTCAGCTTTTCTGTGTGTCTGCATGCTGGTCCTTTCTTCATTGCCTCACATTATCAGTCAGGTCAATCCTTAGAACCATGTGGCGTGTGTCACGACTAAAGAACTGGAAGGAAAAGTATATGCATATGGGCCAGCCTTGCAGAGAGGCCCTAATGCAAGAGCAATTTGTTCAAATTTCATTGACTGAAAAAAGATATTTACTCAAGCTTATATTAAGAATGCAAGTAATGTCTATTGCTTACCTGTTTGAAATACTTGAAATTCACATGGAAAAAAGAGTGAAATTGTGAATCCAGCCTATAAATGAACTAGTGAACCAAGAATACTATAGTTAGCACATAAGCACATTTTCTATGAATTGAGTGGGAGAATAATTGAAAGCTTTCAGGGGATACTCTAACTTCAATTCCAAAAGTTTGTCTGATGTCCCTACAGGGATATGCTGTCAAGGAAGGAAGGGGCATGTGCCAGAAGACTAAGTAGGGTGTTATTACAGAATGCAGTGAAGGATAGTGATGGATCTGAATATCACGGTAGTTACAATAAAAGCGGTCATATTTTGATCATGCTCTCCAGGTATAACTAGTGGGATTTCCTTAGAAGTTACCTACTAGAGATGGAGAGAAAAAGGTTTCCAATCTCAGAAATGAGACAAGAAGGACACCATATCTATATCTATATCTATGTCTATGTCTATGTCTATGTCTATGTCTATGTCTATGTCTATGTCTATGTCTATGTCTATGTCTATGTCTATGTCTATGTCTATATCTATATCTATCATGGTTTTCATGTCATTTATTTCATTAGTACAGGTAAATTCTCAAAGCAAGGGTGTCATGGTGAGTGTTCCATAGTTACATATAATGTATATAGATCATAAATATCCCTTTCATTATTCTTTCATTAAATAAAAGGAATTTTAGAATGTCTACCACCTAGGTACATACATACATACATACATACATACATACATACATACATACATGCACCTAGACCCTGCCAAACATCCTTGGTCACCTGCCTGAAACAGTGGCCTCAGGCCCTAGCTCTCCTTGAGACCTCACATGATTGCTGCATTCTTCTTCCTCCAAAGCCTGGCAGGAAAGCTCTCCTTTTTTGCATTTGCCTTTTTTTTTTCCTGGGACCCAAAAATCACACTTCTACCTTCTGCCCAGTGATTGGATCCTGGTCTTCTTGGTATTGGCATGTCTGGAATTTAGGAGAGATATCTGGGCAGAAGACCTAACTCTGGAAGTCTTATGAATATAGCTGCTATTCAGAGAATAAGACTTAAGCTCAGTGATAGAGCTGTGGCCCAGGCAGTACAAGATCCAGAGTTTAGTACCCAGTACAAATGGAAAATAGAAGAATGTAGACAATGTTTAAATTTATCTCCTATACTTTCAAATAATCATATAATTGCTCTATTTCACTGTACGTTTCTATTTTCTCAACCCATCTTTCATCTTGACAACTTTTGACTTTTCTAAAGCAAGACACTAATCTTTTTATTCTGTCTTTAGAGCTTAGACATAGCTTAAAGGACACATCCAAATTTAATATAGACATTCACAACCAGGCCAAAATCTATTCCTGTTTTACTAATAAAATCTTTAAATGCCAGACTCAAAGGTCAGCTCTTCTGCTCAGTGTCCATGATGGTCCTGTGGGAAATTTGTTTCTTCTTCTGTGACTCCTCAGAGCTTCTGGTTCTGTTTAATTGTGCTGCCCAGCATGGAAGCCATCAGCTGCATTTTGGGTAGTGTGTACTTGAAGTGTGGTAAGTCCAAACTTAAATATACTGCAAATGTCAGAATCTTATTGTTCAAAGGCTTCATAGAATATACACAAAATAAAACAAACACATATCTACTTGTAAAATAGAATGCAAATAAAATATAATATTCGTTCCACTGGTGCATTTTTTCAACAATAAACTTTGCAGTGATATATGTAGCTTTTAATCCATGCCTTGGAATTTATTTCCACAGAATAGTGCTGGTTTAGAGCTGCTACTTGTAATTAAATATATGTTATTCCCATCTCACCAGTTGGTCAATAGATTCTAAGTGTCTAAAAATGGAAATTTTATTTGAGTCCTATTTCTAGAGAGTAGAAAATGACTAGATGGTCAACAATAAGTAACTTAAAATTTATTTACTTTCTTTATCGTTTACTCTAATACATTAAAGAATCAACAAATCACCTATAATAATATATTCAGAGGCAGAATTTGAAAAAAGAATTAACTATAGGTTTATGACATATAATTCAGAAACCACTGTACTTTCCTAAAAATTCCCATAATTTGAGCTGACCATATATAATTTTTGAACTAAAAGTTGTAATTTTTTGAAGGAAATCCAGGAACCCTGCAAAGCTTTTAGGAGATAAAAACAAAGAGGAGGCTATCATTTTATCCTCTACATTTTTGCACATCCAATACCCTCTTCAAAGTTAGAAATGCATTCAAAATATTCACTGAGCAATGAGATAATTGCCAATGTATATCGGAACAAGTATTCCAGTGCATCACAATCTAATAGATAACCTGGCAGAGTGGTCTCAGAGTCTCTGTGCCTCTGACAAACAAGATGCTGATGTGGTAGAGTGTTGTAATTCACCACAGGGAGCATGTGCAGGAAGCCACCTCAGAAAAAAAGCAAAAGCAGAGTGTGCAAAATTAAAATGTATTGTCAGTCCTCATCAACCAAGTACACTGTTCTAATGACCAGATTGTGTGTCTAGACAGAAATACCCCTGCAGGGAAGAAGAATGATACCCCAAGATATGTTAATTTGATGTAAATCTCCTCTTGACCTGCAGAATCCTGCCTTTATGGTTCTCTCAACAGGGTTTTGGCTTGTTATTTGATCTCTTGAGTGTTCTGCCCCTCACAAAAAGAGTAGAATGGTACAACTGGTACAACTTCTCTCCCATGCTAAATGCACGGCCACCATCTGACATATAAACCATTGTCTTACATGAATAATAATGCTAAATATCTTTTATTCTCATATATTAAAGCATTAAAACTCATGTCTGAAGATGAGACTGAAGGAAATCCATGAAAATAATTAGAACATTCTATATTAGTATAATTCATTGATTTGCATGTCTTTTTATATTCCATATCTGCTTGTATTAACTAATTTTGAAGATAATTTAGGATATTGCTAATGACAGCCTCAAAAATATTTATTCAAAGATATATATATATATGTATATATATATATATACATATATATCTTTATATATTTATTCAAAGATATATATATATATATCTCACAGACTGTTTCATCTCAATGAGAACAAGCACTGAACCTCATGAACAAATAGTATTGAACCCATGCATGTTGTCGACCATGTTATTTAAAACCCATTTTGGCTAGCTAACAGGAACAGAAGGACAGGAAGATAAGGTTGTCCTATTACCTTGACATATAAACATGAGTCTGGAAAGGAAATGCACTGTGTTTTCCTCATTAAATATATCTAGCTTCAGTAGGAAGAATAATGATATTTAAAGTTCAGTTTAGTCTGAAAAACCTGTCCTTTCCCCTAGGTAACTGAGCCAAAATAAAATGTACTTTCAGAACTTCCCATGTTGCTAAATAGCTTGCTCAACAGTTAATAGCTTGGGGTTTAAGAGTTTTGTTTGGTATTAGGCACTGGTGCCAATGATTCAGAATGGAACATCCACATATAACCCGTGGATATTTGAGCCAGATTCTTCCCGCACAAAAGATATTCTGAGAGCAATTTAGACAATTTTGAAAGGACACTGGGATTTCTTGGACACTCCTAATGTCACTGCTATCAAGCATAGTAACATATAACCAAGTGATCTGACTCTGAACTTAAAAACCAAGGGTAGATTTTAACTAGAACTCTTTGTATGTTCATCTGCAGACTAAGTTCAGGTTCAATGACAGTAATGAACCAGTCTCGTTTATTCTTTCAATTAGAAGAGTGTGTGTCTAAAATTTTTTCATTGTTTCCACTACATTATTGCATATGTTGTGAATGCCTGAGTAGAATCCAAAAATGCTAAAGGTGGCATAACACCATCTGTTTATTTGAGATGTCCCCAGAAGTTAATTAACTTTCCCAAATGTGTTGCTTAATAACAAGGGTAGAATCAAACTGAAAATCAAGGTTTCTAAGTTCAAGACAAAATCTTTCCACTGAATAATTTTGCCTTCACAGTTAAATCGGAGAGATTTTATGGATCTGTTGTACTAAGCACCTTTAGGAAAAATGAAAAGATTTTTCTTGTCCTCAGAGAATTTATGTGAAGAGTACCAGCAGCTAAGAAGGCAAAGCCCCTAAATATATAGATTGTTTAAAAGATGTATGTTACGTATAAGAGTGAGGTTATAGTTTGGTGGTAGCATGCTATCCCATCACATGTAAGACCCGAGGTTTACATTTCAGCATTGAAATGTAAAAAGGAGGACATTAAATATTAAGTGAGAACATACACATGCACACACAAATCATGAGAAACCCTTGTAGAAAATTAGAACACTCTTAGTAGAAAATGAATCTTAGGATTTTTAAAGGAAGACAGCTGAGTATGGTATATTAGATAAAACACATTTAAATCTGATCTCGGATAGGAAGAAACTGCAGGTGTTATTATAAGTGTGAATGCAGCTGGAAGAAGTTTTTCTATTTGTCTTCTGCAGATGGAGCTAAGGCATCTTCTCACCAGACACGTTACTAAGACAGTGGGACACAGTGATGTTTCAGGAGGAGTTGAATAGAACTTCCATGCAACAGATCTTTGGCTTTGTCTGTGATAGGATGAGGCTACTGTATTTGGGAGATACAGAATTAGTAAACATAGTGGAGAAAGGCTCATCACATGACAAATTTTAAGTTAACCCAAAGGTTTCTATTGTTTTACAGAAAGAAATTCTTGTGTCACAAATTGTCTCACATCTTTGGATAGTATTTTAAAAGGTTTAGCTTAATTTTGGCTTACTTTTCCTGTCACTTATTTTGATTTTAATCTGCCTGTATCTGTCTGTCTGTCTCTGTCTGTCTGTCTGTCTGCCACAGCTCTCTCTCTCTCTCTCTCTCTCTCTCTCTCTCTGTGTGTGTGTGTGTGTGTGTTTGAGCATGCTCACCCATCTGTAAGAATTAACATTGGCTGTATTTGTATCTCATGTCCCACCTTATTTTTTTGATACATGGTCTCTCACTGGACCTGATGCTGAAGCTTACATACTCATCTAGCTAGCTAGTTAGCAAGCCCCTAGAATCCCTTGTCTCTGTCTCCCAAAGAGGTTATAAATACACACGGTCACATCTGCCTTTAGAATGTACTGAACTCAGGTCCTCATGTTTATACAGAAAATACTTCAATCCCTGAGTTAATATGGGATATGTAGATCCTTTATTTCTGTTGTTGATTTTTTAATAAACTTCATATCTAATAATTACATACAATTGCATATGCATGTGTAATGGTTTTAAAATAGAATTGACCTGAATAGAGTGAAATCTAATTTGAAACCATGCTAGATAATAATTATAACAAGAGTGCAACATGACCTGTACACAATGGTATTTATTGACCTAAACCAACTTTGCCAAAATGTATTCTTTTATTTTTGAGTTCCCTTGCATGTATATTACTAAATGTTCAAAGAAAATGCATTTGGTGAAGTGGTTCTCATGACCTTTCTATTGAGAGGGGCTGTGTGAGCTCATGTAAAACATTAGAAAAATTTAAGTAAACTTTCAGTTTTTCCTTGGTTTCTAGCTGGTACACAGGATCTGGATCTAAGAGGAGGTGGGACATTTTTTTTCTTATCTCTGAAAATCTGACGACTACTGGGGGTGTGGTTTGGATGAGAGCTGGGCCAGGAGCTAGATTCTGCATGATCTCATTGAGTCCACACACACACACACCACTGAGGTTATTATTCTTATTTTCAACTTGACAGATAAGAAAACCAAGGCCCGGGGAGGTTAAACAAATTGTGAGATCTAACCAGACTGTTAATGACAAAGCAGAGATTCAAATAAAGATTGTTCAATTTCTGAGCTGAGGTTTTTTTTTTTTTTTCTACAGTTCCATCATACATTAACAAGAATCCCAGGAGTTAGGATAAAACTCTATGTAAAGAACTTAGGACAGTTCACAGCAGAAATACCCAAGGAACAGGGAGGCTCAGAGGGAGCCTGGTTGCTTCTTCAAACACTGAAAAGTTTATATAGGCCAAAAGGAGCCATGATGTTTGCTTTTTATGGTCCTGAGGTGTAGAGAATAAAGCAGTGTATATGGACCTTTCAAAGGAATGCTTTTATATGTGAGAGCTTTCCAAAAGAAAGAGAATTCGGGATAGACATGGTTTACTTGAAAGGCCATCAGATTTCTGTATTGGCTTTAGTCAGTTTTCGGCTGTGTAATCATTTGCTAGTCTATTACTTGAGAATAATCACTAGGAAAATGCACAAATTAATGAATTTTCCCCTTCTTTATTCTGACAACTGTTAGACGGATAAAGTGCAATTAAACTACATACAAGGAGAGTGATTGATTGTCTGAATTAGAACTGAAAGCTAGTGACATATACTCTTGTCATGGGCTTCTGCTGCATTCATTTCTTTTACATTACTTTTGTCTAAGTGTATAAAAGGCGACTGGAAATGTATGCTTTCTTCTGCTTTATATATTCAACGTAAGCATATAGAGTGTCTGGGATCAACGTTAAGAAAGCACAAATCTCATGTCTTCAAGTTACATTTTACAAAGAAATCCTACATGACCCACAAAGTATTCCCACATCCTCCAACTGCATTAGCTACTGCTCTTGTCACTGTGACACAACACACGACAGAAGCAACTTAATGAAGAGAACTTTCTTTTGGATCAAAGTTCTTAGGGAGCTGGTTATCAAGAGGGGAAAACATGGCTGCTATAGTGTTTCAGTCCTCAGTGGAGAAAGGTACAGTCACCAGCTCTCACATAGCAGCAATGCAACACTAATAAGGGGGTTTTGGCAAAGGTAGGGCCAGGATATCCTTTGAGGCTAGCCCTAAACCCACATGTAGATCCCAAGTCTTGCAGGTATCATTGTCTTCCCAAAGAGCACCATGAACTGGGACCCAGGTGTTTGAAAGTATAAGCCTTGAAAAGAGATTTCACATTCAAACTTTAGCAATCACTATCATAAAAAAGTGTTTCTTAATGTGAACATGTTTACACAGCATCAGTCTTGTATTTTAAAAAGACAATTTGTCTGATGGAAAAGTCTAGTTTTCAAATTATGTCATTATTTATGAGTTTGGATCAATCATTTAGAACAAAAGTAGTTTAAGTTAACACAAAACTGATTTTTAAAGTAACAGTTGCAAAAGAATTGATGCATTGTAAGCAGCAATGCATGCCTTTGTGGAATTTTATATTATCAGATATTTGCATTTGTTTTTATCTAGCCATTTGTATTTATTGGATACATTAACAAGGAAATGTATTTGTTTTAGTCAGTTAACCCCTTTGGTATCTGTCTGTCTATAAACTGAAGTAGTTAGCCAGAAATCTTTGAAGTTTGTTTTAGTTCTAGACAGGTAAAACATGCTGCTCTATTAACCCACAGAAAGAATTTTTTAAGTACGTTTTTAAAATAAATGTATCTAAAGTAGAGTTTTAAAAAATGATCTGTGATTTGTAGGTCACAGACCATAAGCAAGTCTGATGCTTGAGCCCTAGGTTCTGTTTACCACTCAGCACTGTGCAGACAGTTTCCAGATCTTTCTCTCTTGCCCTGACCTTTTAGACTCTCTTGTTACAGATTTCTTTCTGTTTATGGAACATCTTTACTTAGATGTTCTTCCATCGCCTGAATCTAAACATGGTGGGGAAAGGAATTCATTATCTCTTCTTAGCCCAAGCATTCTGCCACACTTGCTTCTCCTGCTAGGTAGGGAACCTGGCCTTCAGCTCCTCTTTCCAGTCACCACCTTCTCCAGGCTGCTACAGACTCATATTCAGAGATTTGTTCTTCTGAGCCTAAATTCCTACACTCTCGGCCTGGTCTCAGCAATACTCTGACTCTCTCTGCAGGTTTCCCTTCTAACCCTGCCTGTGTCTGTATCCGTTCATGGACATTGTAAAGATTTGGTGAATATTTTTATTTGAATGCCATTTGAGCAGCCAGACCAATTCATTTCTTAATTCTTCTTTAATTTTTTTTTTTTTTTTTTTTTTTGTGGGCAATCGGGATGTGAGTTTATTCTTATACTCGATATTTAAGTATAAATATTTACTTACACATTTTGTTTCTCCAATTAGATTAGGAGTTATTTTAGCATTGGAAGGAGGCCCTTTGTTATTTTTAATGGACCGTAGCTACTTGGATGCAATAGTCTTTCAAGCTATCTATGCTATAAATATAGGTTGACTATGTCTTTGATCCTCCAGGAAATCATTTCTACTTCTAAAAGTAAAGGAGCTAGTGCAAGTTGAGTACATCAAAACTCCAACCTTAGGGTGTGGCCTAGATCATCTCATCTAAACCTAAACCGTCTTGGATACTTTAGAATGAAACCATCATCCCCCATTAAGTTGGCGAGAATAAGACTGTAGGAAATGAAGCCCCAACCATAATTTTGACCCTGAAGCTTCAGGTCCTCTTGTTTGTTCTGTGATCTGTATTAATGGTTCCTGAATTAAGGGCGTTTCCAGAATAGAGGAGTAGTAACAAGTTTGCATTTTTTTTAAAAAAAAGTGTTTAAAAAAAGTGAAAAGTAAAAATCCAAACTATCCTTTATTCCGTATAAATAATTGATGCTGTGGTCACTGACATGAACCACTGCTTATTTCCATTGCAAGCATTACAGTGTGCCACGCTCCGTATCCCAAGTTAGGGTCCAGATGGAAGAACAGTGCTACAAAATAATGATGTTGTGTTTGGATCTCATAGAGCCTACTCCTTAGAAATGTGCATAGTTGTTTGTTAATTAATAGTATGTGTTACTTTAAAGAGCATGTGGCTTACAAGCATTCTCTCATATTAATTATTTTATTTATCAGACCTGTTCTAGAAACCCTTGTTAGAAATACTTGAGGGTTTATTTTTTTGCAACTAAATAAAACTAATAGTTTTTGCTGGAAGACCACACACCATATAAAATGGACTTGATTCTGGAGTGGTTTTCATCAACAGACTTCAAAAGAACATATCAGATAATTTGTGATACCACAGACTAACATCTCTTTTGGGTTTAGATTTATGTAAATGGCAGAGGAAAACATATGTGTTAATTTTTAGTAGTTTTTGTCTGCCAATTATCTGTCTTCTAGGATGGCTTTAATAAATAATAACAGTGCATGGAAAATATCTTCCGCTGCTTACTTTAGAACAAAGTGTCTGCTTCGTTTTTTGTGAACTTATTCTGTGGGAACTGATATTTTTGAAATTCAAAATACAAGTGATCAAAATATTTTCACTTTAACTTTAACATATTTGTATGTGGCTATATATTTTTGTAATCTTTATTTGGATGTACAAATAAAATTATTTAAAGTAAGAGTCCTCAAGATGAATTGAATATTAAAGGCAGAAGTGATTAAGGAAGAAGATGGGGAGTAAAGGAAAGAAGAAAGTGGGAGAGGCAAGAAAGAGGAGGAAGGGAAGCAGAGAGGATAGAAGGGAGGGAGAGTAGAGAAGGAAAGTGGGGTGAAGGAAGGGGAAGAAAGGAGAGAAGGAAGGGAAGAGAAGGAGAGAGAGAAGGAAGGAGGAAAGGGAAGGAAAGAGAGAGAGGGTGGGAGAAGAGAGAGGAAGGATGGAGGAGGAAGAGGAATGAAAGAATATGAAGAAGGGCCACTGAGAGGAAAGAAGGATAAAAGAAAATGAGACAGAGGAAAAATGATAACAATGCCTAAAGTAACCCGGACCACACATGACAATCAGTGATTATGGTTCTTAAACTTGCTATCTTTGCATCCTGAAATGCTTCTAAGGACCTCTCTCCTTCCTGGGCTTAGGCAGTATTATCAAGAGTTAAGATGCTCACCCATCAAGCTCTTGGAGTAATCAAGCAGCTGTAACCTGGCAGCTGCATCTGAGTGACAGGTCTCAGGGTGGGATCTTCCTGACACCAGAGTCTGTTATCATCTGGGTCCAGCAGGTCCGAGGTGGCAAAAAGCAGGGTCTGCCAGGAGTTCCCTGCACTGTGTCTGGTGTCTCTGGTCAATACACTCTTGTCTCTAAGGTTATCAGGCTTTCGTTTCTCAGAGACACAAATTCAACTGAAAAATCTCTGTAGCTCATGATAAAAATGATACCCACTGGGATCTGTTTAGCCCACCTGCCATCATCTGCAATTCCAATGATGCATTCCTCCTTCAGCTTGTCAATGAAGTGTGCTCACAGAGACCAAGTCCACAATAATGTTTTTAGCATGTTTAATAGAGTTTGGTTAAGTAAACATCCTCCACAAAACCAGCGCAAGAGCCGAAAATAAACAGAGCTACTGTGCCAAGTTCATAATGACTTACACATTTAGCACTTTGCCCCTCTTCTAAGCCTGGCCATTAAAACCAGATTTGTGTGTTTAGTGTAATTGTTCTCAAACCATAGTTGTCCAGTTACTAGAGGCCTTTCACATACATGAGCTGTACCGTTTCCCTTCTCTCTTCTTCCCAACTTTACTAAAACTGGATTTTGTTTCCAAACATTTATGCCCAGGTAGCTAGTGATGATTCTATGCCAACAAGTTAGATCTGTAGAGTTTCCTTAGAAATTACTGTTTCTTACAGAGTCAGCTGTTTACTTAGAAAGTCATATGCCTAGCTAAAATTTTTAAATCAAGTACTCTTTGGGAGACTATGAGAATTTTCATATTCCAAACTAGAAGGGAAGCATGGTTAGTTTTTTTTTTTTTTGCACAGTAAAATGGCCAAAAAATATATATTTATTTGTAAAAAATAATAGTAGAAAATGTATGAGTTTTAGAGAAAAGATAATCTTAAATATTTTGCCTTCTCTTACAATTTCTTTTCTCTTTGTCATCAGTGGCTGCATAGTTATGGTGAGAATTTGACAGATCGCTTTTTAAACTGGAGGCATTGATAATATAGTTGACTGACAGTTATCTGTGCAGTAGTTTATTTCCTATATTGTTTAAATGTGTCAGCATATTTCCCTTTCCTATTACGTATTATTATTTGTATCCCTACAAATGTCTTGTTGACTTGAAATATTTGTCCCACATGTATATAAGAATTTTTATTCCTGAGTAAACCTTAGCAGTCTGTTCTTCTCCCAGTAGAAGCACATTAAGCTTAGAGATTCATGACTGATTGACATGGAATTAGCTCAAAGATTGAGGGACTGTCCTCCTGGGTCAGTGTTGAGTTGTTTTGTTTAACAACACCACTAGGGAACTGCAAATAAAAAGAAGTAAGGAAGTAAGTAGCGTAGGTGATGTCTTTTCAAATGAGAAATGAAGATGAGCCTTAAATTCCTAGCAGTGGAGAGTAAAAAAAAAAAGATCCACAGAAGGTTGCTGAAACTCCTAGCAAAGAAGAAGAAAGACAGTTCTAAATAACAACCTCGTGCACTAGCATGAGATGCGCCTTCACAGTGCAAGAGCCAGAAGAAACACACTCAGCCAACAAAAACGCTGCACCGCTAGCCAAGTTCATCACAGTCCCAAGGAACACAGTACACTGTGATAATAAATCCTATATAAAGTTCACATTTCTTACATCTAACAATGATCTGAAGACAGTGCAGTCAAGCACAGGGTTGAGATGAAATCCTAAGTTTGAAACCCTGCCCTGGAATTGGCATTGTCTTGGGGAGAAGAGAACTGCATCTTACATTTCATGGTATTGTTTTGAATGTGAGTGAAATTATATTATAAATTCGGCAGCACTGGAAATTATGACTTGCTATTCATTTTATTTCTGGTATTTGCACAACGCAATGCACTCAGTAGGTATTGAGTAAAGATGCTTTGAAACACTATTTATTTGTTTCTTTGTTTGTTTTGTGTACATGTATGCATGCTCACATGGTCATGCATGTATGTACTTTGCCATCCAAATGGATGCCCCTGGACAGTTTGAGGGAGTCTTCCATGTGTGTCTTGGGAATTGAACTCAGGTCACTACAGTTGTTATTCTTACTGGCAAACACTTTACCTGCTGACCTTCTTTACTGGCCATTAAAATGTTTTGAAGGAAAGTTGAGTCAGAAGTTTCTGAAGGTTATTCGGTATGTATGAAAGTCTTCCATTTCTAGATTGTCCAATATATGGGAGCAAGAACAAAGTCTTGTTCTCTTGCTTTAATGTATCCCCAGTGGCTTAGAACACACCTACCTCCAGTAATTTCTCTGTAAAACAGTACTAGATGAATGATTCTTCACAATACTTAGCATATTCAAAGTACTTAATAGGTGTACATCAAATTTTTCTTAACCATTTTATTGGACTATGATTTACAACTGTAAAATTTACCCATTTTAGAGGCAGGAGCCAAATACCTGTAAGTAAATTTGCTGCTGCGATATGTACAGTAATCTACCTTTAGCAGATTTTCTTCCTCTAGAAAAATCCCTTATGTTCCTTGAGGTCTTCCCTCACTCTCAGCTCCAACTTGGATGACTATAATGATGTTATTGAAGTAGCCATTGCTTCTAGTCCCCAGCTCATAAATGACAAACAAATCTGTCTTCGTTACACTTGACTAAATGAAAGTGAGAGATGAGTGAAATTCATTGCATGTACCTATTTCTAAACTAACTCAGTAAACAGACAAGCACTCAAATATGTTTAAGTGGATGTTCACCACTTTCAGGAAACAGGATCCTTCCAAATAGCTTGGTATTTAAACTCACTGGGCACACATTTACAAATGAAAAGTACCAATCTAACAGTAATGAAAACAGTAGTTGTTTAGGGATATTCCCTTTAAACCACTAATCTCTGCTATCTAATTAGGCTCAGGTCTCAGCAAGCATACATCCTTTTTAATTTGGTTAATTCTTACTTGAAGTTTTATAAGCATTTCTTTAAATGTTTGTCTTAGCTGAGACCAACTTTGTTAACTCAGTCTTCTTAATAGTTCATCCTCTCTGTGGTAACTAGTTCCTGAAGATCTTTCCCTTCTATTTTCTGATCAGGCCAGTAAATAATTTCGCTGATCTTGAGCCCTGTAGCCCTATGTCGGCACTCTCAGTTTGCAACCAGACAACTGTGGTTTTTACAAACAGTTCGAGTCTTCTAGTAGCTCTTGCAGTGGATTCCAAAATCCCTAGCATCCATTCAGCACAACTATTTTTCTTGTCTCTTTCCTCCCAGCCTGTTAGGTATGCTATACTTTGCTCCTGTCTCAAAACTTACCAAATATGTTGTAGAATCCTTGCCTGAGCTGTTCCTTCATGGTATAGTGACATCCCCTATCCTTCCTTATTTGAATATGAAGCTGTTATATATAGTTCAAATGCTTCTGCGGTCTCCTCTCCATCACAATTACCTCTTTCTCAATTTGTACTGACTTACTATGGTATTTCTAAACTGAAAGAGTACACGGGAAGATGAGGAGTATTCTGCAGTTAATTATATATTCCTACTACCTGCCATCTGGATCATGGGTGGAGATTAATAAAGAATATATATAGATTTGTGAATGGTTGAGGAAATACATGGAATTCTGCTTTTGAAGATCAATGAACCTGAAATGACTCAAACATCTGGATGAGACATAGGATTCTATCCCTCCAGCAGAAGTCAGTTTATCTTGCATCGTTGGTTGTGCTCCATCTTTTTAAAAAGGAGGAGCATTTTGACTATAACATTTCAACTTTGGGTTGTGGCTAAGAATCAGCTTGAATGGGGTGAAATATTTCCAGACCTTGTCCTGGAAGCCTGGCTTCTGATGGAAATTAGCCACCCTGTTTTACATTCTATAGGCATCTATTCTTCGAAGCTGCAAAGAATTGAAAGATAAGATTTGCAATTCAAAAGTTTTCAGATGAGGAAAATTTTAGACAACATCTCTATTTGGAGATTTTGTTTTCTTCTTTTGTGGTGAGGAATTGGGGCAATTTTACTCAATATTTCTTTCCTAACATTTCAGTGAGACGTGTCCTGAAAATGTCCTTTCTCTACATGGACTGGGGTAAGGGAGACACAGAATTGTCCCAGAGACAGATTGATTTCCTCTGGAAGAACTGACCCTGTGATCCACTTGCAATAGGGTCCTTACCTTGCTATATTTTGCCCCTTGGTGTCTATGAGCTCTGTTTGTAATGGAATGTGTCAGCTATCACTAAGCGAAATGTCTGAAATTCACATCTGCTGGTGCTCCCCTCCCCAACACCACCACCCTATGTCAATTCTGTGCTTTGGAAAGCTTTATAAAGGTAACACAGGGAAAGAGAATGTGACAGAGATTGGCAGAATAGAGCAGGACTTAAGTCAATCTAAGAATGTCAGAGAAAGGACCATAAAGCAACTTACACCCAAATCAGTTTCCCATTAGAAAATAGTAATCTTAACTTCAATCTAGAATCATATCCATGGCTTCTTTGAAGTTCCTGAAACATCAAATATTATACTTGAAATAAAAATGCTATCAAAATCTTTTCTGTACACTGAAATTCAGAATTTAAAGCACAATCACAACAGCAACTAATACAAAAGAGCTTGTTCACAAATTCCTTCAGTCCAGTCCAGAGGTAAGAGCCTTCCCATCATGTGATCCTGCACCCAGCACTGCCCACTTAGTTACTTTAAGTAAAAATAACCAACATGACAAATGGACTTTGTCTCTCAGACATGAAACATGACCAGCTGTGAGTGTCTTAGTGAATTTTTATTGCTTTTACTTTTATGTTAATCATAACAAGTCACTATGTTCTTAGGGTCCTAAAACAAAAGATTCCTGAAAGCCTCATTTCGAAAAGAATATTCGTCTCTGGGAAACTCCTTTACTTGTATGAAGAGAATGACAGTCCTTTGATGGATCTACATATTTCTTCCGCAAGACAAAAGCAATCCAGAAATCTACTAACTGATGGAATCCTGCAGAGTTGAGGGGTTTTTGCCTGCCTGGAATTCAGCGGTTGGGGCTTTCATACTTCAAGCTCCCATTGGCTTTAAGGAAAAAATGCAAATAATTAACCCTGAAGTAAGAAGCATTTCACCTCAGACTCTTCCTGCTGGGTTAACAAACATCTCGCAGAAAGAGAGCTCTCTGGGAGTATCTCACTAGGTGTCATTATTGATTAGTGACACCTATTCTCTTAGAAAAGCCTTTGGAAATGTACAGCTTCAAGGGGGTTGGATAATTAGGGATGAAGTTTTCAGTTGCTTTTTGTCCAAATTTGTTAACTGAACTGTTAAGTGATGAGATGCCCATTAGGAGACTTGCCTGGGAAGCCTCTGTGTAACTCAGCCTCAGTAGCCAGCCATTCCTGCTCCCAGGACTCACTATGCTTCTTCATACTCTAAAGGACTCCTTCTCAATTCCCATCACAACACTGACAGGGGGTGGGAAGGGCATGGTGTCATCTCATGACTTGACTTATAACCAGAATCAGCACCAGTTAATTAGAATGATTGGTAGCTAGTTATCCTTAAGTAACCCAATTATCCAGTTCCCCCATGTTGATTTTACCTGATTTGATTTTAAATAGCCCAATGACTGTGTTGTCTAGCACAAAGATTTAAAATAGCCCAAAATATCTTAGATTTAAAAAAAACTCATGTAATATTTATAAATGAGGTAGTTATAATAATTCAATAAAAGGAACGTGAAATGGGCAGTTTTCCCTTCACCTCATTCTCTGATGGTTTTAGAAATGCTCTCTTATGTAATAAAAATGAAGTTGGGATGCTGGAAATTTTGTCCTTATGATTAAAGAATACACCAACTATCAAATACTAGCACTACAAAAAAAAAAATTCCTGGGAAATTCAAAAGGGCGGTAACCAGAGAAAAGGGACTGAGAAAGAGCCTTGTAGATGCATGATTATTTTAATTTAAGTCATTTAGTAGAGTAATTTAGAGTGAATCATCATGAAATATAATTGACAAGAGAAATTCGTAAGAATAAATGCATGCATTTTTCCAGGCACATAGTAATAGTGCGTGTCTGAGAAGTCAGAAGCTTTTCATCCAATCTTCTAGACTTACAGAGTTTCTAATTTAGTCTTAAGATAGCAAAGTCTATTGTCAATCCTAGAAGTCAATCCTGATTTTTACTGCCAGGCTTCTGACCTTCTGAGTGTTTGCAATTATTCAAGGTATGTAACATATTCTTGACACATAAAAGAAATTATGCACACACCAATGAATTTTGTATATGCTGATGGAGATCAGGTAGATGGTCAAATCATGGGTGTCATAGATGGAAACCAGATAACATGTTTCATTGTTTGTAGCTTAAAAAAACAAAACAAAACAAAACAAAAAAACGAAAAAAAAAAAAAACTATTTTCTCCTAAACATCAAGTCCAGGTCTTTCCCGGTGATAATAAATCCACAGAAAAAGACAGATGGAAATAAAAATCTTATTTGGTCTCTGAAAATTTTCCCACAGAAGAAGCAGGCTTTCAAAGCATGGCTTTCACTCGTTGACAGCCTGCAGTGTGAGGACCCGTTTGCCTTTCTCTACTCATTCAGTAACTCTAGCCTTCCCAGTGTCTCGTAAATCCCACTGATTTTAGTGACTTGCTCTTATCTTTTTCAACCTATTTAAGATTTTGTGTCTTCATCATAAATGATACTCAAGAACAGGGCTATTGTTTTCTTTCCTACGTGAACTAAAAAAATCCTCTAACTCTTTAGCACAGAAACGTAATCTCAGCACATGATCACACTTGAAGTTCATAGAACATCTGAGACCTATAGCATTCACAGTTTCAAACCATCAGCAGCAAACAGGCCCCCACCCCCACACACAGAGATTACAATTATGTTGGAACATCATCCCTGTACTAAAAATAATTAAGGAAAAATATTATGGATGAAGAAGACCAAGATGTGCTGAACACAGTGAACTTGACCTGCAGCTAGGTACAAACCTGTCACATTTGATCCTGAAGAAAGGGCATTTTCAGGACAATGTCTGCAAATAGATTAGGAGCTTCAACAGCCAGCCAGGCGAAGGTAGAACCGAAGAGAATCAATAACTATTTAGTGATCTGTTACCAAATCTCTTGCTTGCCTGAAGGGTGCTCCAACAGGAGCTTCAGTCCTCCAACTAAGGAATTTCAAAACAGTTCATCCTTGGAGCCCAGAGAGTCCTGAAGTGTCCATTCATCTAGATGAATCACAAAATCCACTTACAGTTTTGGAAACCAGAGGCTCTCTGCTTTTGATTATATTACTAACAGAACAGGTGAGTCCTGCGTGCAGTGACCTGGGTTTCCCAGGGTTAGCCTGACCTTTTGCAGTGGATGCTTATTGATCTGTATCAGGAGCAACAAGAATGTGGGGGAAGAGAGTTTGGTTCCTCAGGTTTTGTCTGTGTTAGAATTCCTGCGTGAATTCTGAGAGGAGTTGAATTTATTTATTTATTTATTTATTTATTTATTTATTTATTTATTTGCTTCAAAAAACCTTAATCTCTATCTTTACATATACAGAGTATCATTTTCTTCCTTGAAAAGCTTGTCTCTGGTTTCCACCCTTCTCCACTTGGCACACTGGTGAACTCCTGGTGACATGGATCCTATATTGAAACAAATGGAGTTTTGTTACTAAGCTCCTTGATGGTTCCTTAAGGATCTTGGCATTCAGCGAAAATCTCCTGTCATTTGTTATTGTTGTACCCCTTTATTCTTCTCCTTCTCTGAGTGCTGTGTTTATTTTAAGGACAAGGACAAATATTGGGATTTGGTAGAATATCCTGCCAATAGAAAGCACATGCAAAACATAAAAATCCTGGAAGCATGGCTTTGAAGACTCCTCCTTCTCAAAACTGAAAACTAGGTAAGGATGCAGAGGGGATAAAGAACACCACACAAGCAGGGTGGGGTTGTGGGGCGCGGGGAGAAGAGAAAGGGAAAGTCATTAGTCCTGTTCTAGAATGGACTTGAGAGTCACGTTTACTTTTTGCCATTTGTCTTTATTTTCACTTGAATACATCAAACCAGATGCATAATCCCATCAGTGAGACTGAGAACTCCAGGTCAGTCAGAACTACAGAACAATTTGGAAGAGGCCCCATCTTTAAAAAAATTATATAAACTCTTTGAAGTATGATGTTCTTAGAAGCATAAAATAGTACAAAGATTTACACAATCTTGCCCCCCCACCACAGCCTCTTTTTAAGGACTTTCTGATAGTAGAGTTGCTTTTGTTTTGTCTTTAATTAATTTTCCTTAGGACATGTGTGTTGATGGTGGCTCATTCAGTCTGACTTTCAAGTTTCCCTCTGCACAGGACTGTTTATGTCCTAGTTGGACATACATTCTCCTGGTCTGTTGTGGTGGAGAGCTCTGTGTGTAGCAAGATGCTGGTTCTCACCTAGAGTATGATTCTGTATTTGCCTATCTTTGTAAATTACCCAAGATGCCACCTTCCCAAGTCTTATTAGTTACCTTTTCATTGTCTTCCAAAATTGATGGTACTTGTACTTTATTATGCTCGCACAATTTTCATTTTCTAAGTGGATTCTCAAGTGGCATAAGGTTCAGTAATATCATAGTTGACTATGTTTATGTGATATAAGTGTGAAGACAGTGGAGAAAGAAGCAAAGATGGTCAGGGCGACCTGGAGCTGCTGCTGCTGTCTATGCTGCTGTATACTTTCTGTTAAATGCTAGAGAAACTCAATTCTAATTTATTGGAAGGGTTTCCAGAAGCCTCTACATCAGTCATGGGAGTTGCTCTTGAGACTTATGCTAGAGAACTTGAAAACACTTCCTATCATTATTATACATTGCTATTACAGAAATGGAAAAGTACTACCTGTAAACTCTTGTTCACACCTGTCCAGGCTCAAAAGCCAGCAGTCTTGGTTGGATATGCTGTGCTAAGCCCTGCAGAGACCCAACTTGAATCTAATGTGCCCAATGCTTTTGCTTCTATAATTCTTTGTTACCAACAGAGCCATGCAGAATGGCAATAATGATAAACAATGTTGGAAAGAGGTATGTTTTAGCTACAAATGCATTGTTGGTATACATTTTCAAAATGACAAGCTCTAGAGTCACCCAAATCTTTGAACATATCTCTGAGGGAATATCTAGATTAGGTTAGCTTCTAAGCATGCTTGTGAGAGATTTTTTTAGATTAGGTTAATTGAGACAGAAAGATCCACCTAAATGTACGCGTATCTTTGCATTGGCTAGAATTCTAAAATTTGCAGGGTGAGGTTCGAGAAGGGAAAGAAACCAAGCTGAACACCAACATTCATCATCATGTTGGGCATCCCGCCAATGGATGTAACGTGACAAGCCACTTCAAACTCCTGCAACCATAATTTCCTTGCCATCGTGGGTTGTACCCTCAAACAGTAAGCTAAAAGAAAACTTTTCTTTCTTTAAGTTGATTTTCCTGGGAATTTTATCACAGCAACAAGAAAATGACTGATACATATGCCAAACATAAGTTCTGAAGAAATTAACCAGATTGGTTTTTCTATGAATTGACTGATTTCTTTGCCTGTGTACCTCCCTTGTGAATCTACAGGTCCTGTCATAGCAACAGTCTTTACTTTTTCCTCTCATTGCTTTAGTGTCTTTGTTTTGCTCAGAGTTGTCTAATACTATTAGTAAGCAAAGGAATGTCATAGTCATTGTACATGCCCCCTATAGCATCAGCAGCACATGACTGTTATACTGCTAACACCCTGAATTCAATACTAGAAGTCAGAAACAGGAAAAGATTCCTTTAATGTGATTTTTCAAAGTAGAAAAAATATAGTTAAAAATTGTTCACCTAATAGGTTTAAGATATTTTAATATGTGACCAAAATTTGAATTATCATGACTTAATTTTGAAAAGTTGCTCCTGGCCTTCTAAGAAATGTTATGATTCCAAATAAAATAATTAATCCATTACAAGTCATCATGACATTCATGCATAACCAAGAATGTACCCAGAATAGTGTATCACACTGGATAGTTGCAAATGCTTGCCCAGTGCCTTTCAGCTGGGATTTGTAATGAATTCTATCTAGGGATGCAATCTGCTTAAGTCCTGAGCAGTTTTGAGGGGAGATTAACATGGCCCTTGCACTCAGTGTTTTTTAATTGATCAAGGAAGGTTTTATTAAATTGATCAGTAAAGAATCATGTTCTTGGAACTGTGATGTGATGGATTTTGTATTTATATTTTAACTAAAGACTACTGATAATACGTTTTCTTACTTAGAAGTCAAAGATGTTTAAGTCACTAAAGTAGATCAGATGAACTACTGAAATTGTTTAGTTACTTAAATTAATATGACTTGAATATTTGTGGTTGTTTGTTGGTTTCAAATTGAGCATTATAAGAAATAGCTATGATTATAGACAGCAACAAGTGCTTCTTGTTGTCCATACCAGAATCCTTTTCAGGTTTAAAACAATTACTTAAACCATTCTTCTCTATCTCTAACAGTACAGTGAGAGAATGATCACAGTTACTGGAGAATAACTTTTGTTAAATATCAATGATGTACTTGGAGGAACATAAACCTAAGATAGAACATAAGGCTCGGAATCTTCAGACAGTTTTGTTTGTTTGTCTGTTTGTTTTCTTTGTTTGTTTAGAGGTGGGAGGATGTATCCTTAGGAGTAGTACCTGCAAAAATAAAACAGAAAGAAGCCTCACGGAGCAGGAAGATGGGCAACACACTAATGCAGCTGTCACAGAGCTCAGTGCTAATCCCAGAAGTCACTGTGGCTGTGCAATCACCTTTTGGAGAATTGTATCTTTGTGACTCTGTATCCAAAAAACTGTCCAACACGGAAGGGACAAAATCCTTAGGACAAACACTGCCTTCCAGCTAAGGGTAATACAGTGCCTGTACAATCCTGAGTGCCAAGCAGTCAACCCTCCCCACACCTGTCTCATTTTGACAGTGTTGTGCTGAGAAATTTATAGAGGCTGGCTCTGAATAGGGGGCAGGTTGGGGAGTCTGCTTTCTCTACTGTCTGTCCATTTCCATGGTGTAAAACTCTCAGCATGCAATTATAGGTGACCAGTTTGACGTAAGTAAACCTGAGGTTGAAAAGAAATTCAACCTTGAAGTCCTCTTGCTGAAGCGTGAGCAGGCTCTCATACACAACTTTTTGCAAAGCCTTCATTAAAAATAATATTAGCAGTCTTTGCGAGATTCTTGTTCAATTTCTCTCTCTACACAGCCTCTAGTCAGTGTCATTACAAACTTTGCTACAAGAAAGTAAGCCACAGTAAAGCAAAACCAAATCAAATTCACAGTGGCTTTAAGACTCACCTATCTGTTTTCCCTTTTCAATTCTATGTAACTGTGAATAAAACTATACTTTTAAATTTTTATTCAACTGCAGATTCTGGCAGCTGATACAGTGATTTCCATTAGCTGAAACACTTAGACCGAATGATAAGAAAATTTATGAGTCAAGTTAGCCCAGGGCTTTTTGTACTCTAAACCTAGTATTTAGGGGTTCTGAATGTTTCAGACTAAAGAAACTTTCACAAATGCAGGTGCTCATGTTTAAAAAAAAAACTTTTATAAAAATATATTTAAAAATTCTCTCAAACTGCAAATGGAGACTTGCCGGCATACCAAGAACAAAATCCAATATCATCTGTGCATGGAATTTTACAGACTATGGTTCATTGGTCCCAGAAACACTCTTATTCTTTTGTAAAATGTCACGTTTTTATAACAAGCATTTTGTGAATATTAGGGTCTAAGTAAAATTTAACATAATGAGAACATTGAGTATTTATGGAAATATTCATTGGATTCATGAGTGCATGCATGTCCTTAGGCAAACACCCGAAGACTCTCTGACTCCCTGGTTCTCTGGGAGAAGGCAGTACTTCTTTCATGGGTTGTTGGCAAGTTCAAATGGGGTACCAGATTGCTTACTGCATAAGCCTTTAGCAAATTCTAGCAGTTGTTGTTATCCAGGAAGCTAAACATTTTGAACTAAACATAGCCCTTCCAGTGGACCAAAGTAGTCACCTCAGATTTGCAGAAAGGTGTCTTAGATAAATTTGTAAGAGTTTATCAAATAAGGAATCATAAACATAGTTGGTATCTCTTAGATCCAGAGAAGTGTTTACGACTTCTTTGCATAACATGGTCAGAAAACACCAATGGCCAGAGGAGGGAAGTGAGGCACAGAGGCAGTTAATTGGGTGTAGCTCTCTGTTTTGCCTTTTACCAATCAGTTGGCCACAGGCAATTGACTGACTCTAGGCTGCTGTAATTGACTGGGGGCTCAGCTACCTGCTCTGCTCTGTGTATATGATCCTGAATTAGGCTTTCAGTTCATGCGCAATATGAATGACAGTTTGTTGTGTTGGAAAGTAATCTCAGGCCACATTTAGTTTTATTTGTGATCTCTAGGGTTGTCCTTAAATGTGAGATGAACTATTTTCACTTGCAGTGGAGGGATGAGCTGAATCTAGAAGGATGTAAAGGCTTATTCCCTGTAGACTGCCTGCAAGAATGAATTCTAATAATGTTTAACATGGAACTCATTAAAATTCTATAGCAGCAAGCCACAAATGGAGCACAGACAATGAATAGCAGCCAATACAAAATAGAACATTTCAGAGAAAAATCCAATAGATCAGACAAAGTATCTGAATGACCATGACGGTACTTATGGACAATGTTTAGCAAGTCTACCTTGTTTTCAGAACAAACACTAGAACTATATTGAAATGACAAGCTGACCATATCCACTAGCTTTATTGAAACTAACCTCTTTCCTATGTAAAATAACACAGTATTGTGTTCCGGGTAAACCCCAGGCTGCAGATACAGGCCATTCACCAGGAGATCTTATTAAGCAAACAATTCAAAGGGCGGCTTTGCTTTTGTCCCAAGCCTGATACTGACAGATGCTAACCTTGCCAGCAAGACTCCTCTTTTGTGTACTTGTGATGGGGAAGGCGGTTTTCTTTCCCCTTTGTAGGTAGCTTGAGAGAGGATTGACAGAGACACCAAAGTGGACTTTGCTACAGCGTTAGGGTCCTTGTAAGTGCTCTTAGACCAGCAAGAGATTTCCATGCCTTTTCTTGCTCCTGTTTTGCTCTGTTTGGGCTAGTATATGAGTCATACTTTACATCCTTACAAAAGGCCTCCGGACATTTTTATGAGGCTTGAAGAGAAATGTTATTTAACTTTATTTTATTGGCAGATTTCCATGCGTACTGTGACTAATACTGCTTCCATTGTTAACTGGTGAGAGACAGACAAACAGAAAGAGAGAGAGAGAGAGAGAGAGAGAGAGAGAGAAATTTTCACTCCCATGAGAAAAACTGGTAGTTCATACGTATTGTACAGACTCTTCAGCATCCCATACAGTATCAATATTTTTAAAATATGATAGAAAAATTTAATGATATTTAGTAATATTTATATTGCATTATTCTCTATTAAAATAAAGCAGAATATTATCTTGCTATCTCTAAAATAACTATCACAATTGAATTATCAGAATTTAATAATCTCTAGAATAATTCCAAATAGAAAAGTATTTTTTCTAAAATTCAATAATCAAAAATATTAGCTGGGCAGTGGTGGCACACACCTTTAATCCCAGCACTTGGGAGGCAGAGGCAGGTAGATTTCTGAGTTCGAGGCCAGCCTGGTCTAAAGAGTGAGTTCCAGGACAGCCAGGGATATACAGAGAAACCTTGTCTCAAACAAAACAAAACAAAACAATCAAAAATATTTTGGCCTATTAGTAATTTTTGAATGATGTGTTAGTTTTATTAATGAATACATATATCTTATATGTAAAATTTGTTTAATGATTCCCAATGTGAGGAATTTCTATACTAATTCTATCTTTTTAAGGAGTTGGGCATAATTTTAGAGTTAAAATTTACTAGGAAAGGCAGAACCTTAACTTTTAATATTTTGAGCTATGTGTGTGTTCCTGCTTAGCAAAAGCATACTTCAAATATCTCATGATTCATTCTCCATAGACTATGTATGAGTGATGACCTAACTGACAGATTGAAAACAAAAGTTTTGGCAAAATCCCAAATTCTCTCGGTTGACAAGTGCAGTATTGTTTGGAAAATGGGCTTTGCAACCTGAGACTGTTCTCCACCTGTTTGGAAGTGGTGAGCTAACAAGGAACCCTTCCAAGTCATCACATAGAAGAGTCAAGTAAATAGAGATGATGCCCATGACTGACCATGAGCCGCTGATGCTTGCACATGTAAGCACTGTGCTAAATCTTACTGGTTCCTTTACTAGTAAAACAACAGTTTAATCATTAGGCTTTATCTTATATTGTTTTTCTGCCTAAGAAACTGTAGACCGTTTCTTTTATGCTCCCAAACTTTTACTTTGTTTGGGCAACAGTGGGCAACAGTGAAAGGTTGAACACATTGTTCTCCTTGTAGACTTGGAATGAGCAAACTTAAAGGTTTCTTTTTAGGATCTTAAAGGAGAAATTATTTCAGCTATAATCCTAGTGAGCCCTTTTTCTTTACACCTGTGAATTATTCATTTAATTGTCAACACAAATTTCAGATGTCAAGCGAATAATTAATAACTTATTAAACTGTTGCGAGCCATGGGCAATGTCAATGTATTAAACCAATTACTTACTTACTCTGTGAATGCTTCATAGTTAGTAGCAGCTGGAGTCTAAAAACAACCTCAAATTGATATCTTGGCTCCTGCTCTTATTCTCTCAAAGTCTAGATTTGTTCTTCATCTATGAACAGACACAAGTGAGCTGGTGAGATTACTGTAGGTGTGAGATGAAATAAAGAACTTAAAAAATTCAGCATGAGAATACTGTGTGGGCATACAGATCAAGCATGCAGAATTAGAATACCTGAAATCTCAGGACTCTAGAAATTTTTCTGTATGTATGTTTGCTTGTCCAATAGCCAGAAATTCCAACCATGATCTCATGCCACAGGATGAACTCAATACATGGCCATACCAAAAAGTTGTATAAAATCATATCTTCCAGCTCTGCTTAAAGTATATATGAAATAAATAAATTTCCTACTAGTTCTGTATTCTAGCCCCAATATATTGCATTATGTCTATGCAAATATTCCCAAATTGCAAAGAACTGAAATTTGAAGCAATTCTTTTCACAAGCCTTTCTAGTAAGGTTTATTTATCCTGTAAAGACAAATAGAAAGCATTGTGCTATGGAGCCATACAAGATGAATCAAACCTAAATATCTGTTCTTCTCTACTCATAGGAGAATCTTTAAAATAACCTAATATTTTGGCTGATTAAGGGTCACTCTGCATGAATAGATTCCATGTTTTCCCCCTGGCTTTCTCTTTGTCTCAGTGAAAGTAAATGGCCTGTGATCTACAAAACAGCTTTAGTGAAAAAAATCTAGCAATCTTAATATACTTAATATACTTAATAAACAATATACTGATATATACAAGAGTAGATACAAAGATTCAAAGAAACCGGGAACTGCGTGGTTGTTGTGCTGGGTTGATGTAGATAATCTTGGAAAAACGTGGTTGGAAGACAGAGGGATCTGGAGTAGTCAAACAAACTGGAGGAAATCCACTGAGGGTGGTGGTTCAAATTCTTGGAATCTCTTTGTCTTCCAAGATAAGGATGTTCCTTTCCTCTGGGTTTAGGAATGAAGGTTTGATGATATCCATCAGGAGAAAGACTGATAATGTTGTCACAGGCTTACTTCTAAGCAGGAGGGCAGGGAAGGGGCAGAGGACATTCTTATTTTTGCTCTTGTCTTATATAGTAACACACCAAGTTATGAACGTGACCAAAATATGGAGTTCACTACGTCCTGGCATCCTACATCCTCCAATGACTTCTTTCTCCCAGAATTCTTTATATGGTAGAATAGGGAAGGTCACGGGTGACTTACATTTAGACTGTATATTATTAATGGCTATGTGAATTACTCTTTGGCTTTAGGATACTGGATACTAGTTTAAGTCTCTGTAAGAGAAAAGTAAAGATCATGCATTGACATTTTCTGTAAAGAATAGGATGAATAAAATGCAGGGTGGAAGGATTGGTTTTCTTTTACTTTGAGAGAACTGTTATTATCAGGCAGCCTTACAGTTTCAAATAGAATCAAATCTCCATCGGCTCAGGAAGCTACAGAGCAGCCTGGTGACTGAGCCTGCTATTTTGTCTTTGTTTGGTCCCAGCTGAATTTCATTATGTGAGTAAAAACACAAGCTGCTGAACTGGATCCAAATTTCCTATTTTCATGAGAAAAAATATGTTTTATTACCCCTTTTCTCTGCTTTCATTTCCATAAGAACCATTGCTTTATTTGCACATGCAAATAAATGCATTAGCTTTTAAATCTTTACTTTTGTCTATCAACATATTTATTTTCTACATTATATTTTGATGCTATTGTATACGACATTTCATCCATTTATTTACTGATGTTTGTATATACTGATATAATTTAGCTAATTCTTTTAGTTAGCATGTAAAATAAATGGTTTCATAGTGATAGTTTCATGCATAAATGCCATTGTACTTTTCTTATATTTACCTCCCTCTTCTAACCTCTCCTATTCTTCCCCTCGTCCTCTTTATCATCATCTGCTCTCTACACTGTCTCTCTTCTGCTTTCGTGTGTGTGTGTGTGTGTGTGTGTGTGTGTGTGTATTGCTAAATCTAGATTCGACATATGAAGTGAATCATGCAATATTTGCTTTATTGAATCTGTTATTTTGCTGAACATGATGTCCTCTGGTTTCCATCCATGTTTCTGTAAGTGATATAGATTTCTTACTGGGTTTCTTACTATCAGCAAAAGATGGACTTCATTCTTTGGACGTCCTACAAATAACCCGACGAACAGAAATGCCAATCTAGACTCTCGAGAGGACTTGCTAAATCTGCTGGATTTTCAAGGGAATTGCCAAATTCAATTGAATGTCATGTAATCAATAATCAAGTTACTATCATCCCAATCAAGGGAGCATAGAAATATACATGCTCATTTTTGTTTCTGTTTTTTTTAATTGTTTCTATTTTTTCTTTTATTGGATATTCTCTCTTTTTACATTTCAAATGTTCTCCCCTTTCCAGGTTTCTTCTTGTTTCTGTTTTCTAAAGTCCTCTTTTAGATTTTGTCTTGAAGCTATAATAATTTTGGCTTGGAGACTCTTATTTGGTCAGCTAAACAAAATTATCACAAAATAATAAAATTGTGGAAGGGGATTAATTGAGAAAGATAAAGTCAATCACTAGTTCCCCATATCATTTGATTCAATTATATTTTCTGCATGTTTTGTCTTTTGTTCTCTGACTTTAACCAGAGAAGTCTAAACCCTCCTTTTATTCCAAGAGAAACAACAGCATCTCATCAGATGCAGCATCTCAGTATAAAAAGAAACGTGTGTCATGGTTCATCTGTCTCTTGAAGATGTTGCAAAGTTTTAATTTATTGTTTTATTCACTTGTAATGCGTATATGTGTGTTTTGACTACATGTATGTCTATGTGCCACATGCAAGCTTGGTGTCAATGGAGGTCATGAAAGGGCATCTGATCTCTTGGTAATAAAGTTCTAGATGGTTGTGAGCCATCATCTGGGTGCTCAGAACTGAACCCAAGTCCTTTGCAAGAACGAGAATCAGTCTTCTTTACTGCTAAGCAATCTCTCTAGAACTACACTTTTAGTTTTTAGTGAATTATTTGAGATCATACAGATATAAAAAGGCAGATGTAGAAAGGTAAATGTAGAAAGACCAGTTTGCAGATAGAGAATAAATTTATCTGCTTTGTTTGATATATTTGTATTTTTTTATAATAGTAAAGAAAACCATAACTTGGAAACATCCCATTCACCCTGTAAAATTGCATGCTATCTAAAGGCTGGTGAAATTTAAATAGTTGTGTTTAGGGGGCGTGAGATTGAAGCAAACTGATCAAATTCACAGCCGTAGAAAATTTCTGCCCCATAGTCTGACTTTTTACTTTATGTTGGACTCTTCTGATTATTTTATTTCAGATATTTTCTTGTCACATTTTGTGTGTACAGTCTCTCTCTCTCTCTCTCTCTCTCTCTCTCTCTCTCTCTCTCTCTCTCTCAGTCTGTGTGTGTGTGTGTGTCTGTGTGTGTGTGTGTGTGTGTGTGTGTGTGTGTGTGTGAAAGGACAATATGTGGAGCATTAGGTCGTGTACACACTTGCAGAGGCCAGAGGAGTGTATCTGATGTCTTCCTCTATCTCTCTTCTCCTTTAACGGGTCTCTCAGTGAACATAAAACTTCCTTTTTTTCATGAAGATTGGCTTTCCTATGAGATCCCAGGCCCACTCATCTCTACCCTGAATGTTAGGGCATGCCATGCACATTCATATTTGACTTTTTACATAGATGATGGAGATTCAAATTCTTGTCTTCTATACTTGTAGAGAAGGCTTTTATCAACCAAACCATTTTTCTAACCCCTCCTGGTCAGATACAATTCCACAACATGTATTTGTAGCTTTATTTAATGACTTAATATATAGTGTCTTTGCTAACAGTTCCCTGTTGGTGCTCCTGGGATGACCACAGTCTATTTTGATAAAACATAATATTTAAGTGTAGACAAATGCCAAGTTCTGTTCTAGGAAGTAAAAATAATGGGCGATAAGAAATACTGATCTGGAGAGATTTTTGACAGAAGATGAATCCCAATGTTAAAGCTTGGCAGTCTTCCTCCTCAAGAGGAGGGATTTGGCAAAGAAGAATGCAGACGTTCATCACTTAGGATAAAGTCATGCCCTGATAAACTCATTCAGAATATCTTAATGTATTTCATTCTCCTAACTTACTGAGGATCAGGGTTTAGTCTAGCCTGCTTTAATCCTTCTCAGAACACTTACATAGTTAGCACAATCATCTATCTCATCACCACGGTCTATCTATAATGAAGAGTTTGCAAAGTCTCATGCCATTTGTTGACTGGCTTTACACAACAAGCACTGGCAATACAGTACATTGTGGAGTATTGGTTATTTACTTACCACTGACTGGAGATGAAGTTCACTGACCAGTCCTCAGCACTGGGGCAAAGTAACAATGTATGGATTCTGTTCCTTGGGAAATTTCAAAATTTGAAATGGCTTACAGTGAAGGTATATGACTTTTGTAGTATTATAAAGTGAATGGAACCATCATAAGCAAGAAATCATCTACCTTTTCTCATTCTTATTTCTGGGTAGCATGGTTCTGGAGTTGTAACTTGTGATAACAATGGCAGTAGTCTCTAACCAACCTTCCAAGCCACTTCCTCTGACCTTCAGTGTTAGTCACAATTCTATTGCCGTGAAGAGACACCATGACCTCAATAACTCATATAAAAGAAGGCATTTAATTAGGAGCTTCTTTACAGTTTCAGATGCATAGTACATTGTGATAATGGTGGTGAGGGATCATGGCAGTAAGCATGGCAGATACGGTGCGATAAAAGGAGTTGAGAGCTACAAACTGATTCATAGGCAGAGAAGAGAGGCTTCTGGGCTTGACATGGGCTTTTGAAACCTTAAAGCCTGTTCCCAGTAACACATTTTCTCCACCAAAGCCATACCTTTTAATCCTTCTCAAATAGTGCCTCTCTCTGATGAGTAAATATTTAAATAAATGAGCCTACGGGGGTTGTTCTTATTCAAATCATCATGCCTACTGATACCAGATCAATATCACAATCTTGACTTATTCGCAGGAATCTAGAATGGATATTGTCCCAGTTTTACTTCTGTGATAAAAATACGTTTACAAAACATCTTAGGGAAGAAAGATTTTAGCTTAGCTCAAAGTTCTAGGTTGCAGCCTATCATAACAGAGTCAGTTTCAGAAGCTAAGAGTATTTCACAAATTACTTTTAGAATGGTAAGGGTACAGTAGATACGTATCTACCTCAATTAACCCAATTAAGAAGGTTCCTCAGGGACATGTACACAGTCTAAAGTAATCCAGACAATTCCTTATTGAACCTCATTCCTCACATAAATCTATATTGTGTTACAGTGACAATCAAAATTAATCATCGAAGTTATCATCCCTTTCCCCTGTGACTATCCTTTAGAGTGTGGCTGCCCTGCTGTGGTCCACCCTTCAAGATTTATCTACACTTGCTCTATGTATCAAAAACAGTGACAATTAGCGGTCTGTATGTTCCTGTCCCATAGCTCCTCTCAAAGCCCCCATTTCCCTGTAAGAGTTGTCTTATTGCTTCAGAGCACTGTGTGTTGTTCTTTGTTGAGCTCTGCATTGCTGTCATATTAGAGGTAAGAAATCAGTTTTAAGATGATTGGGTTGGAGAGTCTGTGTGGTTTGGTTGTATTCTCTTCTCTGTTGAGCATTATCAGTATTAGCTGGGTAAAAAGTCAGAATTATATGTTACATGTTTATTCTTCTCCTTTAGCTTCTAACACATGGTTGCAAACACAGTAGTTCAACATCTGTATTATGATTGTTTCATAAAAGGGAGCCCAACATGGCCAGGAAGTGCTGGGTTTAAGGAAGAGTGGCTTCAGTCATGGAAGGGATTTGATGGGTTAAAATACACTTGCTTATTGGTACCACACAATGTGGGAGCAGATGAGTTTCATTCACTGATTGTCCAGAATGGGTCAAGTTGTGACCTGGTGGATCACCTTTTCCTTATCAGTGACATGCACTATTGCCTCCATTGAGAAAGATTTTAACTTCCTGGTTAAAGCAAAGCACAGAGAGTTTCAGACTTAAATTACATCATCCAACAGGACAAGAGATATCTGATATCCATTCGAGTGAGCTTTTAATGGGTAAAGTAAACCCTTTTTGCCAATGGGGAATACTTCAATAAATTCACATTCAGTCCTACACACAAAGCTTGATGATCAGAAACTTGAGCATGGTTTTTAAAGGGTTTCAAGTGTGTTTTATAAAATTATCAATGGTTTTCACTTAGGGTGGAATGTTACTAAAAGAAATTGTAGTTGACTCTAAATGCGAACCCAGATAATGCTAGCAGTTACTGAGTGCTTTCATTCCATTCAAAATTAGGTTTTGCACAAATATTTTTCTTATAAGAAAACCCTTCTGTGTATACAGCCTTTTCTATGTGACAAGTCTGTGGGTAGTTTACCATATAATCATGTCAAACAGAAACCCCACAATAGCTAATTTTAGCTCTAACCCCCTTTATATGAAACATCTTTAAGTCACTCTGGTTTTGAGTGGGACAACCCACATTTTTAATCAGGGCAGTAAGAACTGGATCTGGCATCTCCAAGTTTAGCAGCCACTCAGAATTAAAGGTCTACTTTAACCTATACTCTATGATCATCTGCTTTTCTGTAATCAGAACAGTTGATAATATGAATTATTTTCGCAAGTTTGCCTACATTCAAAGTGTGGATCGGCTGGTGGTTCATAGATAATCTCTCTTTTCAGCAGACAAGTGTACAGCCAACCCTTTTAAGATTTTGGTTCATGGTTACAGTGGCATTATTTTTTATTTGGAAGGTAGTGCTTACATGGGTCCCTGGAAAAGGCTAATGCGCTGCTAAAAACTGATGCTAAAGACCAATGACTTTCTTACACTTCCTGGTTGCGTTGAGGCTACTACTTTCCCATACCCACTCTTCTCATTCCTGCTTGCTTCACGTTGTACTGTTTTTCTTTTCTGGGCCTAAAGTTTCCTTTAAATAAAAGTAGATGTCAAAAGAAAATAGCTACACGTTCTAGTCTCTTTTACAGAAACGTAAGTCCAGGAGGCTTGATTCTAGTGGATAAGATGTTCAGAACTGTACATGAGACACTGAATATTCACCTTCTGCTTAGACCTCTTCACCACTTCCGTTTGTTCAGTAAATACAGATGTCATAGCCAAGAGTTCTAGCTGATACCACAGAGACATTTTCTACAGGATCATCACTCATACATCTGGAAGGAAATTGCTTCATAGAAAGCTTCTTGTAGAGAGCTACAAAAGTACCATTCTGTGTTTTATATACCTTTGTTATATGTGGTATCTGGAATAGTTCTTTATATTGATGGTATAGTTACTCATAATCTGTTCAAAAATGGTTGTACATAACACCATTAGTTAGCAGAGAATACACAATAAAAGATAGAGCAATGTGGCATGTGAAGGACCTGAGACAACATGCACAGTTGATTTTTCATTGTATACCGATATGCTGAATATTGCTCTGAGTAAGCTTTACAAAGACATTGAATAAATGAATGAATGAAAGAACACATAGACCAACCATCTATAAGGCATAACTTGTCTCCTCTTGTTCAAGTAATCTTTTTATTTCTGTTGCATCTCTCCTTTACTGGCTTCCATGTTTAAGGTCACATGTTTTACTTTATGTTTATGTATGTTGTATTTCTTGCTTATAAAATGTGGTTTCTCAAAATGTAACCTTTGAGAAGAGCATGGGTATTTTATATGCATATTAGATTTCTCAGTATTAACACTTTCCTTAAGCAGATCTATTTATTAGATATTTTTTTTATTCTTTTAGCCCCCTTCTTAATTTTTTTAAAAAGTGAATTGACATTGACTGTAAGTCATTAAGAATCAATGTTGACTGTTAAGCATGTGTTGAAAACCTCTGATATGTAGCCTAATTAGAACGCAGAGTAGAGGCCTTTGGGTGAGCTTGGTAAGAGAGTCCTGGCTTTTCACAAGGTACTAGGTTTAAATCTTAGCACTGGAAAAGAATATTAAGGAAGAGAAATGAAAGGAAATCCAGACATGATGTTCACACACACACACACACACACACACACACACACACACACTAATACAGAAAATTGTTTAGAGGCTAACAATGCTCTGGAAGAATTGCTTGTAATGAAGAGGTAAGAAAATCAACTTCTTACCTCAACTTTGGTTTTCTTTTTACCCTTCCACAGGGAAGTAAAAAAAAATTTGAAAGAAGTTGACCCTTTCCTTATTGCTAGAGATGTGTGTGTGTGTGTGTGTGTGTGTGTGTGTACATGCGTGCACAAGCATGTGCACTCACACCTGTGCCCTCACTACCCCATTATTCTTCATGGAAGTGTTTCTAACCATCTTGGCAGGAAGAACTTTGAGAATGCCAGTACCAAAGGTGCATGTCATATGGGAAGTTATTTTCCTAGGGCTTCTGGAAAATTTCCCAATATTCTTCTAGAAAGCTTTTCTTCTACAACTATGAGGTATTTTGCCTCCTAGAAAATACTTGGCATGGGTTGTAATCATCTATCTATCTATCTATCTATCTATCTATCTATCTATCTATCTATCATCTATCTATCTATCTATCTATCTATCTAATCTATCTATCTATCAATTATCTATCTATCACATATCTATATCTATCTGTCTATCTTTCTATCATTTTATCATCTATCAATCAACTAATCAATCAACCAGTCATTTAATTATCTATCTATGCATCTGTCTAGCATCTCTCTATTTATTGTGTAGGTCTAAGTTACTTTTCAATTGATGTGATAAGATACCATGACCAAGTAGAAGAGTTTATTGGGGGCTTATAGGTTCAGAGAATGAGTCCATGACTATCATGGCAGGAAGCATGGCAGCAGGCAGGCAAGCATGTCACTGGAGCAGTAGCTGAGAGCTTATGTATGACTCAACAAGCATGAGGGAGAAAGAAATAGCTAACTGGGAGGGCATGGGATTTTGAAACCTCAAACCCAGCCCAGAGTGATGCCTCTCTTCCAACAATGTCATAATCCTTCTTAAACCATTCTACCATCTTAGCTATGAGGATCATTTTCATTTGAACCACTGCACTTTGTAAGACTGTATGCCAGGGCTTGAGTGTGGATATCAGACAAATTTTTGGAGGTAGTTCTCTCCATCAACCATGTGATTCTGAGGGATTGAACTCAGGTTCATTGGCAACCACCTTTAGCTGCTAAGCCATCTCTAGGTCCTTGGTGTCATTCTTGATTGTCACAGTTTGTGGGGTGCCACTGAAGATGGTGATAAGAAGGTTTCTACAAGTCATGGACCAGCCTCTCCACATAAGCAAATGACTCTGCTCAATTTTCAACAGTATGAAGGATGAGAATCCCTGATCATATGTGAGCAGGGAAACATTCAGAATTCTCCTGGTATCTCTCTATCAAACTTGTGCAGGAAAAACAGCCTTAGGATAAAGATCACTTAAAGAAGAGAAGCAGAGGTTCCTGCTCCTGCTTATGACTAGTGGGTGGAGCAACTAATCTTGAAGCTGACCTTGACTTTGTACTTTAGGTCATCAAGTCCAAGTATTTCTCAATTGCCATGCTTGTTTAGGTGAAATAGGTTCAATGTTTATAAAAACATGTCTTAAGTTACTCAACCAATGTATATTTTTTTATGAAATACCAGGATTCTTGATTTTGCTTGGCTTTTGTTTTCAAACCCAAACTAGTTTTCCCCTCAACCTCAATAACTACACCTGCATATCTAAATCTAAATTTTCTTCATGATCTCATTTAAAGTTTCCCTGAATTTATTACTACATATTTAAAAAATATCTGTTAATTTTATTGAGTGCTAAAGGTAAGATAAAATAACATCTAGATATGAGACAAAAGAAGATATACTTTAAGTTAAGAATAAATACATTCCAGATATTATTCCAAATATTTCATTTGCTAGTGTTAACATGATTAGAATTAAATCTTTTTTTCAAAGATTTTATTTGAAGATTATATATTCTGAGTCAGTATAGAGATAAAACACTGTCCTGCCGAAAGAATAAATCTTATGAGTTTAATGCCTATTTCACTGTTTTTATGCCGAGACATTCTCTTCTTGAGGAAAAATATGAGGAGAGGGATATTAAGTTTTCATATAATCTGTAATATATGCAACAAACTGTGATTTCTTGAAAAGCTCAATTAAGTTTTAAGAATTTTGAGTCCTTAGCTTATTGTTAGCAATTTCACAGTGACTGTCACATAAGTCCTTGGAGAGAGTTTTATTTCATGAGGAAGCTATAGTAAGAAAAGCTATAGAGGTTTTGAAACATTAACTTGATAAGGAATTGGCTGTCTAAAATTCTGAGTAGTTAAATATAATAATAATAATAATAATAATAATAATAATAATAATAATAATATACCATCAATGATAAATTGGCCAGAGTTTTTTGAGAAAAAAGTACAAGCTACCAAAGTCTCATTTTAATAAAGTTCATGATTTTACTTTCATTCATATGTACTAATTGAATATTTTATGCTAACTGTAATTGTCTATCCAGAGAACTATACACTTTCCCTGTGCCAGCTCACCCATTCTGGCACTTTGGGGATAATATGAAAGTTACTGTTGTATAAAATTACTCAGCGGCTAGGGTGTCCATTCATTTAATCTCTGAAACAATCTCCTTTGTGTAATGTTCAAATTAAGCACCTTGTTATTTAGAAAAACAATTTCAGCCATCAAGAAAATTAGTTCCCATTATGGAGTGTGGGAAATGTAGGCAGAGAAAACAGCAGTGGCCCCGACAGCCTGTGTTGTTTGTGGACTTCAGTCCCCAAAGGCAGACTTTCACATGCTGTCTGAGTTGAAGAAAGCAGAAAGGGAGAAATGGCCTTCAGTACTTGAGGATCCTGTCTATAGACTTCATCCTCGGTTCCTAGAAGAATTGTTTATCATCGTGAGTAGATCTCAGTGAAAATGTTACAAAGTTAAAATGTCGCAAGTGTTAGTCGGGTGTGTACTAGAAGTCTTGAAGTTGAAGGTTGAAGTTTAAAATGCTCTCAGAATGCTTCAACGGTTAGGATCTAGCAGTTTGTGGGTTTGGTCCTTGCTCTTGCTTCACCCTCTAACCTTTGTCCAGGGCTGGCTACACAAAAGGAGCATGCAGCTGCCAATGGAGTGAGATTTGAAAGCAAGAGGACTGCTTGTCCCTTGAGTCTATCACAACCTCAATGTCACCTAGCCCAAGATCTGGCTTAATACATGGGTGTATATCAAAGGACGGGTGGATTCAGCATGTATTTCGGACTAAGAGCTATTACATTCTAGGTACTAGGAAAAATACAGAAGATCTTAAACAAAGCTATGATGAAATGGGCCTAATTTTCAGAAGGCCCATGCTATAGACAGAAAAGTAGGTAAACTTAATGCAATTAATTTAATAAGTATATTTATGAATAAGTATGAGTGTGAAAGTTTAAAAGTCATTAGAAAGAATGCTAAAGGTCCTGGCTTTAGAAAAGTGTATGCTGGGAATTTTTCACCCTCACTGAAGTGTAACAATAGCAGGAAGAGCTACCATAGTTCTGCTGGTCCCTTAGGTGTTTCTAAAGGACGAAAGTAGGTTACTGAGACCCAAGAACTTATAATTTGGGGGAAAGGAAAATAGGGTGATTACTAAGACTGTTCTCAAGGCAGAGACTGGAGAGAGGACCCAAGTCTACAAGGACAGACCCGTGCAGTTCAAGGACACGGGCTAAGGGACCAGGGGTTTCACCACTGAGGAACACCAAGGGAAACTGCTCTCTGGTCTTCTCATCCCAGCAGAGCCGCTGCACAAAGATTGTCTCCTGGTAAATGGTCTCGTTCTTTGGATTGAAGACATGTTATTTGTTTTGTTGTTTTCCTTCTTTTATTTAAGAATGGAGAAGGGAGAATATTGTGTCGACTAGAGATGGCAGAACTAGCTTTGAGGATACTGGTTTAGTGACAGTAAAGATGAGAGGTCATTTAAATAAATGATTCCTTTGCTTCAGATTAAAATATCCCTTGTCACCTTGTGAAGCCCTTCTAAATTGGAATTATCATTTGCATTTGGATTAGGTAGAGACAGAAGTTACACTAATAATAATAAAAATAAACTTCCTATAAGATCGTAAGTGTTTTCAGATGGGAGGAGCTACTCCTACTGATCGTAGGAAAATCTCTGAATGAGGAAATGAGTCAGTGAGTGAAGGAGGATGAATGACAAACAGTATCCACTATTCCAATGTCCCTGACAAGTACGTCAGTGTTCCACAGTTCCCCGTTCTCCGAACACTGCTTAGAGGAATACTTTTATTTTAAATCTTCCCCCAAATTGCTGATTGTTACATAACAATTTTTCTGTATGATTTCTGTCGGAACCCTAAAGCTTCAATATGTATTCTGGAAGCTCACATGCAGATAATGTCCTACAAAAGATAAAAGCTTGGCTTTAGGGCTAAGCCTTAAACAAAATATGCCCTGCTTCCTCCTGTCTACTTTAAAATTCCAAAGATAAGAGTTCCCGTATTTGCAATCCATTATCGCTATTTAACCATCTTTCACTGTGCTTTCTAAGGAGAGGGATAGAGTGACTCTGAACAGTAGCAGTTCATAGAAAGCAGAGCCCTCACCTCCCACCTCTACCCCCCTCTTTGTATTTTTTTTCTACTTTCAGGATGAACCCTTTAGTAACAGATGGAAGCACACGTTTTGCCCCAGTGTGAAAATTCTCAACACAAATGAAGGAAAACAAAACCTCTTCTACAGCAGTCTTTTCAGACTTGTAAAATTTCCCTCTAACGAGTGACAATTTCTACTTTCGAAGAATAACTAAACCTCTGGAACACCAGACAGCACTTGCAAGATAAGTTTTATTTTGCTGTTCAGTGTACACAACAAGAAACATATGGGGAAGATAGCAGACACTTAGAAGTACAGAATTAAAAGGGAATCCCCATTGAAAGCATATTTTATATTGTCATTGCAAAACCACAAAGTCATTGACAATAGTGAGCTCTGGAAACAGCTACGTTTGGCTTTCTCAAAAGGTGTCTGACATAATTGCTGCTTTTAAAAGCATTTAAATGACATTTCTGTACATTGCTCTCAATTGAAACTTGAGTTCAGGGCTCTATGGGGATGCTTTCTCAATTCACTTTCTACTATGGGCGTGAATGAGGAAGTGAGCTTACAGCCCACCACTGGTTCTCATAATAATAGGGGAATAATGGCTTTTGAAAGTCACAGATAATCCCCAGTTCTCATTGTGGTCATCTGTTTCAACCCAACCTTTCTCTTTAACAGCTAGCAAGCTGCAAAATTGACTGATGATCTCCTCCCATCCTTGCTTGACCCTGCATACACAGCCTGTTGTAGAGGTACCAAGAGCAGCGAACTGAAGAAAAAAATCTAACCAAGAGATCAACCCTTAATTCTTGGCTATTTTTCCATTTCCAGTTGATTTAAGCTGTCTTGGATACAGTTTCTTAAAATAAATAATAATGATGATAATAATGATAATAATTTTTGAGCTCATACTATAATTAAGTCATTTTTCTCTTCCCTTTCTTTCTCTGCTAACCCACTACCCAAATACGCCCCACCTTGCTCTCTTTCAAAGTCTTTGGTGCTTTGGGGATATGATTTTTAGTGAAGACATTCCTGTTGATTTTTTCCCTTTAGAAGTGATCAACCATTTCCTATGCAAGCTATGGGGAATGCAAAGCACTTAAGTAAGGTCCATATATGATTCTACATCTCAAGATACTAAATACAATATTCTCATCTTCTTTCAGAGCCGAAAGTACAGCCTTCTAAGTTGTGCACAAAGCCATGCAAACCAAGAACAAAAATAAAAGCCACAGAGTTCAGAGTTTGGTACATACTGTCTATATGTGCTGATTTTTTTCACAGTGTGTCTTTTGATATTTGGTATATCCACTTCAAAAAGGGCAGCCTGCCGTTTATAGAAATATGATCTGCAATGAGTTATGTTTCGACCTTCCCTCTCTATCACAGTGCTTTTAAGTTTCTGCATCATGAATTAAACATAGAACAATCTTATTAATTTAAATAAAATCCACCTACTGGGGGCCATATGTAGGGCCTGGGTCAGCTCTATAGAATCACCATTGTGGAACAGAACGCCCCCCTGGCCCTGTCTTTTCTGTTTCAATTGTACAAGAGCTAAGAATGAGCACCAAAGAGGAAGGAACCCATCAATCCGAGTCTCCACACTTCAAAGATGCTGCACTTTCTCAAAGGGCCAATGCACTAGCAAGCTTTCAACAGACTCAAATTCACTTTGAGGAGTTTCCTAAAAAAGTAGACGTATGTAAAATGGCTTTTTGTTTGCTGAAGGATTTAATGGTAGAGGGAATTTCTTTGAAAAGTATAAAACTACTTCGAAAGCAGTCATTCTTAGGATGATTTATGGAGTAACAATTTTGTTCCAAGCATTATGCCAAGTTCTTTACATAAATTACATGATTTAATTACTTTCAAAACCTTGTAAGATAGCAATTATCATTATTCCCCATCTGTGTTGGTATAAATAACAGAAGGGACGTACAGACGTACTTGCTGACGCTTGGACAGCAAGAGAATTTCTGTTCCCTTTATGTTATTCCACAATATAATCAAATTAAAAAGAGCTACATGAGAATATTTATCTATTTTTCCTTCAAGAGTTTCCTGATGGTGACATAATTCCTTTCTTGTGTCCTCACAAAAGGCATTTCTTATAATTTTAACTACCAATGGTCATCTGTAATAAAAAAATGTCACTTTTCACTGCCTTGCCCTTGTGTATGGCACAGTTTATAACCTTGGGACTTTTTCTTCCATGCTTGTTTTCATTTTATATTATCAAATATAAAATTGGCTCAGGCTAAATTTATATTTTCTGCATGTATCATATTTGTTAATATGATGTCTTGAATATAAAGAACAAACCAGGATAAATACTAATGTAATTATATACAAATAGTTTTCATGAATAGATATGAATATGTAGGAAAGTAGATAGGATAGTGGCCAAAGGATATGGTGAGGAATTCTATAAATATAAATTTCCAGACTTGAATATATTTAACAAAAGGTTGAAAATTATATGGTATTATAAACAATAATAATTGTGATTTAATCATGAAAATTTCTCAAGGATTTGAAAAGATAAGTGTTCTCTTTTTAATAACTTTAATTTCTAGTGATAGTAAACTTTTACAAACAATATGTTCTGAACATAGCTCCCCTTCCCTGGCTCCTCTTAGACCCTCCCCACCTTCCTACCTATCCAAATCCACCCCCTTTATTTCTTTCCCTTCTTAGAAAACAACTAGACAATTAAAAAATGCATCTTCCTGTATATACTACATATAAACTCTTAAAATATGCATAAGCATGTACATAGTTTAAAACAGTTGAAAAATAAATACTATTTATAAATAACTTATAAATACTGTTCATAAATAACTTATATTTATATCTCTGAGCTAATAATTTTATTTATAATAATTTATACATATAAAACACAGAGGCTCATCAATTTTTAATTTGTATGCATACTGGCCATAACTATATTTTAAACAAAACTTAAATAACATAAATTCAACAAAATTTATACATATTTACAATATAATCATTAGTTTATATTATTTTGAAACTTATTATTTCAAAACTATGATTTGCTTATTTATAGTATATTACTAAGGAGAAAAAGACAAGAAATGATGTATATGTTTGTAATTTCAATTTTGAAAATAAATGCTTCCTAAATGTAACTAGATGTATACCAAACTACATTATGTACTTTATTCATACTATATACTTCAATATGAATTTCTATATTATAAAGATAAAAAAAGCCATTATCTAATGGTGGTGGTATTATAAGGAAATTTCTACCTTTTAGAATGTTTTCTTACTTAGAATTACTACAATTAATATTTATTTTCTAAGTATAAATGTCATTTAAGCTTCTAATAGACATTTCTTATGAATGTATCTGTGGCTTATATACTACGGTATAGCTCCAGATGTCTCAAGCAAGTATAAGATGATTTAGTATAAGCGTTAGTTAGGAGCAGGTCAGCTTTGCCCTTACTCCAAGATCTGTTAACTGAAGCAAGTATAGTAATTTCCTCCACATTGTTCAGGCTCAGTTCAGCTTAAACTAGAAACAGGTTATATCTGAACTCCGATTTTGTACTGTCCACGGTGACGGCAATGTGTCACTATCAACATTGTAAATGTGTCAACTACATTCATTGGAGTACAATCTTCAAAAATATGGATTTCAATGTCTTTTTACAGAAGCAAAATAATGGGGCTTATTCAAAGAGAAATTTTTATATCAAGTTAGCAGCTGTTATGCAGTGACATGGACAGCTGTGCAAGATATATTTTACTGGAATTCAAAAAACACATGGCAGGAACGATAATGTATTAATCTTCAAGTAAGGCTTAAAATAACTGAATATAAAGAAAAATACTTGAAGAGATAATTTCTAAATTTAACAGTTTTATATCTGTAGCAGAAAACAAGCCAAGTTTCAATAGAAACATTGGAATAAGATATTTTGTTTTGTTTTTTGTTTTCTTTTATGTTCTGTAGACAGTGTCTCATAGAACCCAGAATGGCCTCCAACTGAATCTGAAGCCAAGGCTGGACTTGAACTAATGATCCTCCAGGGTCTGCTTTTCAAGATCTGGGATTACAAAGATGCGCCCCATGCCCAGCAGGAATTTTATTTTTAACGCTTATTCTCCAGTACTGTTTGAAGTTTACGCGGCAAGAAGTATTTAGTGTAAAACATACAACTAAAATGATTTAAAGTGATCAATGATCCAAGAAAAGTGTTATTCCTTTGCTTAAAACAAACACTGACATATTGGCAGATATCAACACATAGTTAGAACTGTGAATTACTTTCCACAAAATATGAGTATTTTTCTTCTTTCTTTCAAACTGTTTTAATTTTTGTGGCCAGCACAAAGCTGATTTTGGCAAGAGTGGAAGGTGTTCTCACAGGGGGAGGAATCCGCAGAGCAAAGCATCTAATATGTTAAGTTGCAACAGCCCTTTCTTTGAGGCTGTGGATCAGACCGTCATCTTTAACAAAACATTTTTATTTTTCCAATTTAAGAATCCTCCAGTGAGCATTACTCCTTTGTCTTTCTCACTTCTGCATGACAGTCATACAAAGTACATCTTTGATAAAAATGTCTTGTTCACTTTTTGACTGCTCAGCTCCCAGCTTCCATGCACACCCAAATAGCACCAGTATTTTGTTAGAAAATAATGGATTTTTCTTTGAATTAGATTTCTTTTAAAAACTGAAAATCTTTATAGAAGCAATTTAAACTACTAAAAATAACAGGTATTAATACAAGTATAAAATACAAAGACATAAAACTACTTTAATCCAAATGCAAACACATGAAAACACACACACATACTCACACACACACACACACATTCGCATACTAACATAATACTCTTTCACACATGCACACAAACATGCACACTCACACCCACACATTCACTCACGTAAATACTCTCTCATACATGTATACTCACATTCACACACATTTTCTCACATATGCACCTACATATGCACACTCGCACACATACTCATACACACACACACACACACGCACACACATACATGTGCACACACACATGTTAACATGATGGTCTCCTTGTTTTGTGTTCATCAGCTTTCCTATGACTTGATGTTTTTCATTTTACACACTCTTTGTCCTTGTTATTTTTAACAGTAGTGAAGGATGCTACCAGATGAAGATTTCATTTTTAGACATTAAACTCTGCTAGTGACATAGCACTTCCTTTCTTCTTGACAAAGCCTGCCTACCATAACAGGCTGTACAGAAGTACTTTGCATGCTATTTTCTTTGCAGTCACACTGTGGGCTGAAAGCCCAAATCTCAGCAGTAGGTTTATACTACATTCTTAGAATAGGTTTCATCTTTGCTAAACACCAGTTAACAAACCAAACCAGCAAGCACAGTTGAAGAAATTACCTTTGAGGTCATGCTTGAATATAACTGTGATGCGTACAGCTGTAAACACATTTCTGTGACCATGAGTAATGATGCCTCAGACCAACACCATCTCAAAGATTACAGTAAAGTTTGAAGATGAAAAGACGTGGGCTCTTTGATAACATCTTTGTACCACAGAACTAGTGTGTGTGTGTGTGTGTGTGTGTGTGTGTGTGTGTGTGTACCTACACCTATGTATGTTTACACCTCTGTATGAATGAATGAAGTTGATATCAGTGGGTGTTCTTCAGGCACTCACTTTGGTCTTTTGTTTTTTGTTTGTTTGGTTAGTTTTTTTAGACAGAGTCTCTCATTGGCCTGGAGCTTTCTCAATAGGTTATTACAATCATAAGCCACCATGTAGGCTTTACGTAGGCTTTATTGCTCCACCCACGTCTGGGTTTGATGATTGAGTCCTTAGACTGCACTTTACCAGCTGAGCCATCTCCTTGGCCCCTTTCAAGAATGTAATGGATGAATAAGCTAATGCTGTTTTAGCCAATTTAATCAAATTACTTTCTAACCTACATCCACAACCCATCTAACTGAATTGTCAACTTCTCAAACAAAATCAAAATATTCAGTGTTCAATATATAATTTTATAAGCTTGTTCAAAGTTTCCTTGAAAGTGTAATTCAGCTACCAAAGCTTAGTTAACCTTAAATATAAATTGAAAGTTCTCTTAAGCACACTTTGGCCAGATTGTCTTACTCTATTCCTCATTCCTATATTTCTTAACTGTGACAGTGGTTTGAATTAGGAATTAAGAGTGTGGCCTAAGGTCATACATGCTGCCGACTGGGTTCTTAACCACATTGCTTTCTGCTTGGTTGACTTTGGGAATGTCACTTAACCAGTCATTGCCTGGGTTTACAGTTTCTCTAAAGGACAGAGTGAAAAAATGATGCCTTTCCATTGTGTTTCTGGGAGATTCCTAAGTGTATGTCCTAGTGGACTCATTTAGGACAGCACTAGAACAAGTGTTTGTGCTGTTCATTGCTCCCTCTCATCTTGTCCCTGTAATGGATACATGTCAGTCTGAGGTTTTAATTTGGACTAGTGTTTTCTCTTGTGTAAGTTCACTGAGGTCCCCTCTCCTTGCTCTTGGCTCTGCTTTTTGTCTTTCTGCCAAGACCATAAATTGGGCTGGAATATAAGATTACACTTATGAGTCAGCATAGATTTTTGACACAGAATAGGCTCAACTGTGAAATATTCTTAAGCTTTTTTTTTTTTTTTTTTACACTTCAAATAACCTTTATTATTAAAAAATCATTGCTTGGAAATAAAAATATCAAACATTCAAATTAAGCAGATCCAAATTTCATGCAAGTTAGCAAACTTACATACTGTTAGAGTTGGCGTTCAAAAGAGGCTGTGAAGCTTCATATTTAATTTTACACATTCACTACCAAATACACTTTTATCTACTTTCCACCATTAAAATTCAAAACACAAATCCACAGAAGAATTAGAAGTTGAAGAACTGTTAGCCTTTTATCTTCTTTCATAACATGTGCCCCATTGTCTGTGGTCAATTTCTTCCTCATAATTAGCTTCCTTATTTTCAGCTTTTCTTATTCTGACAAGACAGACAATGCAAATGAGTGTTTTTACAGAAGGATACCAACAGGCTCTTCGAAAATCATGGAGTCATTACATTAGATCTTCACAGAGAAACAATCTTATGGACATACCATCTTACTCTTCAGCCAGTGAAGCAATTACCTTTCCAGATAATCACCTAGAGTCTAATTGAAATTATTTTTTTTATTACTCTAAAAGCCTTACAAGTTAAAGAAATGGAGACGCAACATCAAGATGTAACTTTTAATTTTAACTCTGAAAGCAAATTAACAGAATCATATTTTCTTGATAATGGACATTTTGCCCATTGATGTTGTATTTTTTCTTTTTTTTCTTTTTTTCCCCAATCTGCTTTTATACCATTTTAATTACATGCAAGTACTAAGGTCAGTTCTAGATTGAGGAACTAGCAATACAATAGATGCAAGTAGTCAAGGAACGAGCGAGACAATAAACACAAATAGTCAAAGAGCAAGATGGTAATAACATATAAAAGTTTTTAAGGGCTTATCAGGATGACCAAGATATTGGTCATCCTAATGTTATATTTTATTTAATATTATGTTCATTCCCCCTGCAGTCTGTTTTAGAGAATAAAATCCACAAAACAAAAAGTTATGTGGTGACATTTATTTTGATAATCAGAAGATTAAGGCCAGTCTTGCTTGGATAAATTGTGATTTTAAAGCCAACCTGTGCTACATGATACATTGTCTCAAAGATATCAATAAAATAACCACCTCCTACTACAACAAATATAATCTATTGTAATACATGTGATATGTATAAGCATGCAAATATTGTGTTAATGTGTGTTACAGTCAACATGCAAATCTGAGTCTTATAATACATTTTGCTATGTTTCTAACTTTAAATGTTATAGAACTACATCAAAAGACTATAGACATTGATGGAGTTTTGCATGAAGTCCATCTATAATACTCTCAGGCAAGTGATTACCCAGCAACCCACTCATTGACCTGGCTTATGAATTATCCTTTGTGGATTTAAAGCAGATTTTTAGTTCATTATCTCATTCCTCTAATCTATCCAGCAGCATAGAAGTCTGTCAGAATGAAGTGGCTATTCTCACCCACAGAACCAGCCAAGGTAGACTGGGTACACTGGAACCCTGAATAATTCTTACCCTTTAGTGGTTTCCTGAGAGTGTTTTTGCATGTGAATATCATTTTTTTTTTTTTTAGTATATGAGCATAAAAGAAAGGGAAATGAAAAACTAAATTTCATTTAGTGACAGATGATCAGGTAATATTTACAGATAACTGAGACTGTGCCATTAAAAGATCCCAAATTTACATGCGAATCATGGGGCCTGAAAATTGAAGCAGTCTTTGAACATTTTATCTAGGACTTTGTCACCAAATGGCAGAGGTCTATATACTCAAAAGACTGCCCAGTCAGCAAGCCTCAAAACAGATTACAAGAGTACCAGAAACACACATCAAAGGTTAACACTTTTATAGCAGGATTAAGGGTTAGAAAGAGTGTTTTATGGTAAAGTCAATCATGTGGGCAGGGGCGAAGAGTGAGTTCTTGTGTATTTGAAGATCAGCCAGTTCCTTGCTGTCACTACTATAAATCCATATGTGCCCCAGTTATTTTTTAAAGAACTTTGAACTACAAGAGCACCCTAATGTTTTTTTCCTACTAAACAAACTTGATTAGTTCCTGCCAGTATACTTCTGTATTTTCTAGTTGATAATTACAACTTTTCCATGGGCTAGATGTTTGATGTTTATTAGGGTAAAGGCTTTCATTCATGAATTCCTTGACCCTTCATTGAGAACATACTATGCTGTTATGTGCTGGCCACTGTTTGAGGCAGTCAAAATACAGCAAAGAATCTGATCTCATGAGTGTTATAAGTGTTTCAGGTAGGTCAAAGATCTGCATCTTTAGTGAACAGCACTGTGATGTTGGCAATAAGCAAATACCTCTAGGGAAACAACTTAAAATGAACTGACTTCTCTTTCTGTGATTTTTCACAATGAGAGTGGGAAGATTAGGGTCTTGCCTCAAAGAGTTGAGATGTATTCAGTAAACATTTATTTCAGAAAAAATTCCAGTCTTCTAGAGATGGCCAGGGCCCTACACTGTGTTCTAGCAAAGGCAGCATCTGACAGGAGAGGGAACTTTCCATCTCGTTCATGCTTTTTGTGCTGGACTTGGCAGTGGTGAGGTTCAAGTGTAGTATGAAAATTAGCTAGCACTTTTTGGTTTGGGGGGTGAGTAAGTTTATAAAATAAGTATTATACTGAAAGTATAAAATGTAATTGGAAGCTTCCCAGCTTCCATTTTAAATGTCAACGCTAATCGTATATAAGTTCATGACGTTGTACAGACTTTCTCTGGTTAACTGAGGTGTGATTTTTTTTTTATTTATCTGCAAGTTTGTTTTTATACTAAAGTCTATAAAATTAAAAAAAATTAGCTAGTTCTCCTGAAGTTTTCCTTGGCTATTGCTGCCTCAGAAATGTGGCACGTGGCTACCTATCTTTGAAAATGGAATCACAAAGCAGTATTTGAGGTATGACTGATCAGTGTCGTTGTAGACCTTTTAAAAGAAATATCATACTGCCATGTGGATTATAAGAGCACATGTTATCACGGTCTGGAAAAACAGTTGGAATCAGAATGCCTATGTGTTCCTAGAAGATTTTGTAGACACGGTGGCAAGCTTATGAGACATCTTTCTCATTCTTGTTCACAACAAATCTTGAACAACCATTACTGTTTTATGTCTGCATGTCTAGAGATCTCCAATATTTAACATGGTAAATTTTGGAATTTGACAAAATTAAGGGCTTGACAACAAAACTTTTGGGGGAAAATGGAAATGTTTCTTCAATGCTGATCAATATTGAAAAAAAAAAGTTTTTCCCCAGTACAAAAGAATCTATTACCATTTCTATTCATTGCTTTATTTTGTAACTTCCTATAACATGTAAGAACAACTCCTGCTTTTAGGAAGCAGTTCTTCAAATGCCAGTTGTTCTTTATTTTGGAAGGAAAATTCCATCCCATTTTTTTTAAATGTAATTGGATATTTTATTTATCTTTCAAATATAATACCTTTTCCCCATTTCCTTCCCCCCAGTCCCCACCTCCCCACTCATGATTTCTCCCACATTGGGGCATCCAGCCTTCACTGGACCAAGGACTTCTTCACCCACCTATGCTTGACAACATCATCCTTCCCTACATATACGGCTGAGGCCATGAGTCCCTCCCTATGTGCTCCCAGGCTGGTGGTTTAGACCCTGGGAACTCTGGTTGATTGGTATTGTTGCTCTCCCCATGGGGCCACAAACCCTTTCAGCTCCTTCAGTCTTCTCTCTCACTCTTCCATTGGGAACCCTATGATCAGCTCAGTGGTTAGCTGTGAGCATCCACTTCTGTATATTTCAGGCTCTGGCAGACCTGTAAGGATACAGCTATATCAGGCTCCTGTCAGCATGCACTTCCTGGCATCACATCAGCTTCTGTCTTTGGTGACTGCACAAGGGATGGATACTCAGGTGGAGTAGTCTCTGAACGACTCCTCCTTCAGTTTCTAAACTATTACTGGTGATTGAGAAGGTTAGAATGGAAGCTTAGGAACACGGAGAAAAACTTTTAGTTTGGCAGTAGGCTGAGAACTTTCCTCAGGAAGTTGCAGCCTCTCTGGATGAATGCTGAACATACATTCTACTCACTGACTGTAATAGTAAATTGTATATTTTCAGAACATTGAACTTGATTGGATTTTAAGCTAGGAAGACCCGGAATATCATGAAATCCTGATGGTAACTTTGAACATAGTTTGTTTGTTTTAAATACATATTCTAACTTCTGTTACATTATAAATGATCTATGACTTCCAAATTTGGTTATTACAGCTACTGAAATAACTCTGGACAAATATTTGTCATGATTTTCCCAGAACATTGAGAACTATGAAATACCGAAAATGCCCTAGTGTCATCTCAGGTCCCGTTTCCTAGTGACATGATGACTGCTCTTCCTTCTCCAGCTCATTAGTCTTGTTGGCTTATTCCCACCCTATCCCTGTAAGAAATGACCTGAAAAACAAAATTACAGAAAACATCAATTTTATAATAATAATAAATATGTATATATTGAGATTTCTCTGGAGATTAAAAAAAATAGAATGTTGGGTACCATTCTGTTCATAGAAGTTGTAATGTTAAGTCTGTGCTGAGAGTAGAGAGTGGCTTCTATGGCCTACCCAGAAGTTGCTCGTGTTTGTGAGTCGTGCAAAAACACAAGATCTCTGACTCTTTTATTCAAAAGAGAAATTAACTCTTAGCAAAAAGTTTGAAAACTATAAAGAATTTAATCTTAAAGAGGAGGATCCGCCTTTACAATCAAGGCAATGTTTGTGTAAAACTTATGTGCTCTTTCATCAAAAAGAGTTTAAAAGAAACTAAAGAGGAATTAATTTCATCATATCCAATGTACTTGATGGAGATTTTTCTGCATCAGTATTGTGCTGGTCTTCATGTACTTGACATCAAATGTGTGTGTGTATTTATGTGTGTACCCATACATAAGTATGCCATGTGGACATTGACATTAATTCTCATTCTTTAATTGTCTTTCTGTCTTGTCACTTAAAACACCACATGCCACTGAATTTGGAGTTTAATGATTTGACTAGACTTTTGATCAGGAAGCATCAGTCTGCCTCCCCAGTGCTGGGATTACAGACCCCAGTTAGTATTTTAAAAAGTGTTGGGGATGGAACTTAGATCTTTATGCTTTCATAACAAGCACATAACTGATAGAGCCATCTTCCCAAACTACTGTGTTCAAAATTACTAATGTAAGAGAATGAGGAGCCAGAAAATTAGTACTGTAACTGAGCCATTTTGAATTATTTATTTGAATGACACAAGCCTTTTATATGACTATTACTAGTAGAACTGGTATCTTAGGTACTGTTCTGTTTCTGTAAAGAGACACCATATACAAGGCACCTCTTATAAACAATTTAGTGGGAGACTTTACTTAAGTTTCAGAGTCCATGATCATCATGACAGGAAGCAGACAGGCTTCACATTGGAATAGTAGCAAGAAGCTTTACAACCTGACCTGTAGGTAGCAGGTAGACACACACACACACACACACACACACACACACACACAC
>JANHMN010000012.1:55738936-55820195 GCA_030674055.1 Rhabdomys pumilio
TCCCAGTCCTTTCCAAACAGTTCTACTAACTGGTGACCAATCATTCATGATAGGAGCCTATGGAAGCAATTCTCGTTCAAATCACCACAAGAATTCAGGTGAAAATATTAAAATTTTCATAATTCAATAATATGCTAAGTAGTATTATCACATTTTATATGCCTATGCCCAGCCATCAATTGTAAAACATATTATGTTTAATGGAACTCAAGTCCTTCCCCACAAGAAACTACACTTGTGATAATCACTTTAGATGCTTTGAGCATATTTACTGTATTTATTTAGGAATCTGCATAATTATTATATATAATACCACTAAATACTAAATGTTTTCATCCTCCCCATAACTGATACTGGGAGAGGCAGGACTTGAACACAAGCCATCTCAGCACTCACATGTTTCATAAGGAAGGCAGTATAAGACAAACTTGGATAACAATTTGTTTTTCTTCCATTTCAACTTTGGAATTAGAATCATTGGATGCTGAAGTCTTCTTTACACTGAGGAGTTGGTTTTGTGGATATTTGTTGAATAGAATACAATTTTTTTTTTGAGTCAGAGAATGTGACTATGCTAAGTGGCTTTCCTTTTTGCTCTCAGTAACTTTTAACATGGTCTTAGCAAAACTCCAAACAAGATAATAGAACTACATAGACTAGGGAATGTAGATCCAAATTAGAAAATATTCTTGATATGGCAGTTGCTGGTTCTAAGATTTGTTTTTTCAGTACTTTCTGTAGGTAGTTTAACTTATTTTAAGGAGTAAGAGGTAGACATTGTCTCTGTATCCCTGGCTGGCCTGACACTCACTAAATAATTTTGGATGGCCTAAAATGTATAGCAATCTTCAGTGTCATCTTTATAAGTTCTGGAAATATAGGCATTAACCACCACAGTTGATTTTGAGCGATAAACTTAAACTTAAAACTGGTTGTAAAGAATCCTTCTCACCCTTTTATTAAGAGAAAGAGGTGGAGTCAGAGGAAAAGGAAAAAAGAACAAGAGAAGAAGGAAACAATGACAAGGTGTAGATGAATTTTTATTCATCACCATGGCTGCTCTGGTAAAGAATCATATCCAAAGACCTTCTACGTCTATGTTATCTGATTGTCACTCAAACATGCCACACACCTTTAATCCATCTGGCTGGAGTACAGACATGCCATTAGTACATGCCTTTAATCACAAACAATGAAGGTAAGGATAACTTTTAGAAGGCAGCAGCCATGTTGGAAAGTGACATCTATTTGAAGGACAGACAAAGTGAAAAATCAGAGAAAGATTTGACAAATGAGTCAGAGATAGGATATTCCCAATTCTACCAAGAACAACATAAAAAAATGAAAGGAAGCTGAAGAGAACAGCTAAAGAGAGAGTGCTAGCAAGTATGGCACTTTTTAACAGGATAGTTTTACAGATACAGGTTGCAACTAAAGACAGAACCAGCCAGAGAATGAGGATCTGGAAGATTAGAACAGATTCGCAGAGTTAGAGGCCAAGCAAAGCAATTTAGTCAGAAGCCATGAGAAGCCAGTTTGAATCAACCAGCTTGGAGAGGAGTTTGAGTCAGAATAGCTGAGATGAAACAGCCATACAGGCTTCTCAGACATCCATCATTGTGCTTGAGTATTTAAGTTTTGTACTTAACATTTTAAAAGTTCAATTTAAAAATAATCTTGTAACTTAAATAAAACTTATAGTATTATCTCTCATTTGAAAACATTTTTTATTTACCTTTTAAATTTTTTGTACTAAATTTAAAAAAAATTATGTGTCTGAGTATTTAATTTGCATGTATGTCTGTTTGGCATGAGAGTGCTTAGTGTGGACAGAAGGCAGAATAGGGTGTTGAATCCTCTGAAACTATAGATAAAGATAGTTATAAGCTATCATGTGGGTACTGGGAATTGAACTTGGGTCTTCTGCAAGAGCAGCAAATGCTCTGTATCATTGAACTATTTCTCTAGCTGCTTTCACTTTTAAAAATCATTTACTTTCTGTGACTTATTAACAATGTACGTAAACATATCCCCTTTAATTGTTCTCTCCTATCCTCTTCCTTCTCCCAATGAATCCCTCCTGCTCAAGAAAGCCCCTCCTACTTTCATGACATTTTATGGCATTTAATTCATGTATTCAAGTAAGCATTTGAGTAATGGCAATATACCAGTGGCAATTCCACTGGGTATTATAATTTCACCTTCTCTAACAACCATTAACTATTTATAGCCTTTAAGGAGGGCGTGACCTTATGAGCTCCCTCTCCACTATCCAAGATGGAAGGTTGATGAGGACAGCCTTGTGTGGGTCTTAAGCAGAAAGCTATTGATGCTGTGAGTTATGGAATACAACTACCAAATTTTATTGATATTTCATGGTTGAGAATTTGTGCTTAAATGTCTATTGGTATTTATAGCAATATCTAAAGGAAATAAAATTCAACAATCAATGAAAAATAATTTAGGCACATGAATAGGACAGTCATACCAAAGGCAGACAAATGTGTCCTATGTTTCCCTATATGATAGTTTGTTAATCTCTGAATCTCTTACAATATCTTCAGAGGAGACAAGAACTCAGCATCCTGGCTGGCTAGTTGGCGTTATCATTTCATATTTACTATGGAGTCCACTTAGGTCTAAGTAGATGATAGTCTATCAGATAGGAGCATTTGCTTTGGAAAATGTGGTCACTGAAGGGCATCATATTCCTGCAAACACATTTTCTAAAAGCATAACTATAATAGTGTTTCCTGTTCAGGTATTGGAGAATGGCAGTGTTTCCTAAAGAATAAGGAAGAAGCTTACTTTTGTTAACACCCTTGAGATTAGTTCTTTCATCTTGCTTGTAGTTCTGAACACACAATGATTAAGAAATATGCCCTGCCTTTTTTAAAATCTCACCATTTTTCCCTAACAAGAATGACCAATTTTTATGTGTTTCATAAAAGATTTATTTGTTGTTTGTTTCTGTACATTTGCTTTACCTGTATGTGTACATGTGCTCCAGATTGTGTTGAATCTTTCGGAGCTGGATGGTTTAAAGCTACAAAATGGGTGCTGGGAACTGATTTCAAGTTCTCTACAAAAGTAACAATCATAACTGGTGTTCCAACTCTGTATATGTTTTAAATGCAATAACTGGAAAAGTTAGTTAAACAGTATGGCAAGATTTAAAGAAACATAAGTAGTATTATCCATGTGTTCAGTTATTTCATAACTTACAAAAATAGTGACATATTTGTGATGCATATATTATGAAATACCCATACTGATACCTTGAGTCAAAATTAAATATTACAAAAATACTTGAATCTTCAATTTTTGTTATCACTTTCATGTTAATTGATGTACAAGTGCTTAGATGTACATTAATTGCTACAAGGGCATTAAAAATTATTCAGTAAAGCAACAAATTATGAAGTACTGAATTATACACATTAACTAGTATCTTATATAAAAGATTCTGTTCTCTCTCTCTCTCTCTCTCTCTCTTTCTCTCTCTCTCTCTGAATAGAAGCTAGAGGTAGGCACTAGAAGTCTTCCTGTATCATTCTCTGCCTTATCCTGGAACCACACACTCTTTCTTTTGGCTAGACTGGTAGCCTGGAAGGCCCATTGATCCTCCTACATTCCCCTTCCACAGTGCTGGGGTTAGAGGTGTATACAAGTCTGTCAGCTGCTTGTTCCATGAATACTGAGACCTGTACTCAGAACAGAGCGAACAGCCTTTAATCACTGAGCTATCTCTCCAGCCCTCCCACCCCTGGAAATGCTAAAAAAAAATCTGTAGAAAGTGGAATTTTACAAAACAACATTAGAAAGAGAGCAATCTTAGAGGTCACTGTCCTTTCTACAGCACCACATGAAGTCCCTCAGTATTGCCAGGTAGCAGTCTGCAGATGCTGAGAGCCCATACAGTGCTTGGATAAAGATCAGAAAGAAAACATGTAGGCTCCGTTTAGACATTCCTCAGATGCCTTCCACAAGACTTCTCACTCCATGTTGAACCGCTTCAGCTTTGAGAGTTGTCCTCTGAGATCCTTGCAATATTTATTTCTTCAGTATTTATTATTACTATCGTCTAGATGTTCTTTATTCTGCAGCAAGTGACCACTGGTAAGAAATAGTCAGACCAATTTGTCAAACTTAATATTTCTTGGATTTTGGGGGAGGATGCACAGGAAGCTCTAAGAAAAGACATTATTTGTTAATGAGTCATTAATATTCTCTATTGCTATAAAATGATCTTATGCTTTCCAAATGATGAATTCAAAAATTTGCTTAAGCATTAAACATGGTAGAATAAGCTTTGCAAAACCATACTGAAGAATACTTTGGGAAATAATACACATACACACACACACACACACACACACACACACACACACACACACACATATATATATATATTCTGCACTTTGGATAAGTGGCTGAAGGTATTAGTGATAATCTGCTAGCTCAAGATAGGTCCTATCATCTTACCTCCACACAGGCTACATTTTTACAAGTGAGATAAAACAGGCACATTGTCATGCTAGCTCTGAAACTCCTCGTTTTGTATGCCCCTGGACCCTGAAATCAAACTCCTCCTGGATAAACCTAGATAACACTGGATCTGGAACCCATAAGAACGATTTGAGTGGATCACCTCTCCAGACTTGCTGGACCTCTATCAGGGACAGAGCCTGGGGCTCTCTTACAGAAATGTGCATTAATCTTCCCTTGCCTTTGGACTCTGGTCGATGAAAGACAGTCCCAGGTCTTACTTAAATATTCCAGAAAGAGGCGACTATGAGAAAAGAGTTTCCTTACAATGTACGGATCAAAGTAGAGAAAGAGTATGAATGTTTCTTCTGTGGCGCCATCAATCAAGACCTTCACTGTTTTCTCAAGTAGTACATTACTGCTTCTGATGCTCTTGAATATCTTTCTCCTGTACTGAGCCCCAGCTTCTTGGGACAGTGATATCTTTCACAGCTTGGAGAGCACTTGTTGGACACTGTAATAAACTCTGCAAGCTTGAATAAGCATGAGTGCCTTTTCTCCCAGGATGAATGCTGTCCACAGCTAAAGCTTAGTCAAACCAGGTCAAATATGAATCACGTTATTACAGTGGTAGGAGTCACTAAGCTCTGATTGAGGATTTTGCTATTAACTTGAAAGAAACAGTCTGGGTTAAATCTCCCCCAAAGGTCCACATTTTAAACTTACAAAGACTTTAAAAAGTCAATTTTAGTGAGATAGCATTTGTATATACTGTATATTATGCAGTATAGTCTACACTTCTTAAACAAATATGTTGTGATCTCAGACAAATATGACTAGGTAGTAGTCGATGTAAACTACAGAGTATCCCCAAGTACTGAAAAAGTCCCTTGTAACTGTGTGCTGCCAAAATCTAGCTTAAGATCCTGGGAACACTGATTTATATTTAGTCCCTATAATTTGTAGGAGAGTCACACTGACTATTGCTTATAAGTACAATAATATTACAAGCTAAAATGTTAAGAGATCAACAAGTGGTGGTGGAAAGAAACTGTGGCTGGTACGAGATACCATTTTGCATTTTCTGACTTAGCAAAAATAGTTTTTCTCTACTGTGTACAGTTTGTTCATATAGAGACTGTTCAAATAGGGAGGATCTACCTATCTCGTGAAAAGTAGAACTGATGTTGTCACCAATGGAACGATTATTGAATGAAAACCGTGCAGTTTGGGTTAGGCCTAGATAGAAAAAAACAATTAAATTAAAAAAGAATCAGAAATGTGTACACATACTAGCTTGCTGTGTAGCAGAGGAAGCATTTAATTAAATGAGAAATAATATAGTAATTAGACAACCTAGGAAAATCAAGTTCATTCTCATGGGCATTTATAGCTCTCTTCTACCACATGTGACACTAAATCCAGGCAGTGTAAAATTAAAAATTTTACTATATTACCTAAGGGACTTAAAGAAAAAATAGGAGTATTGAAACTGTTCCTGGAAAAATGGAAAACTCAGAAAGCAGACATACAAACATACACACCTTTTACTTAAAAAGACAATTCAGAGTAAACAGATCATGATAAACAATGATATCTTTCCTATGCAAACATGCTCATAAACATATGAGAAAAGTAATCATGTGGCAGTAATGTGATAGTGATTATTCTCTCATGACATTTGTAACCTCAACAGTTGATAAAGCAGTTCATCCTCATTATTAGTCAAAAATAGAAATAGAAATAAAATATGTTTTTATCACTTTTGCAGGTTTTTAAAGAAAAGTAGTAACTTTCAGTGTTTTAAATATGTGTGGAAATATAGAGATATAGAGATGGGTGAAAGTGTCATGTGTTAGTTTGAAAATAAAATTGTCAAAATTGAAATTTTACACATCATTCTAGGAATATCTTCTATGAGAATTATACTACTAATACACACAATATTTTATGCGAGAATAATTCCAAGCATATTATATCATTGGGATGCTTAGTGTTAACTATGAGATTATGGTGATCTGGCGCGAATTGGAAGAGAGGCCTCTGGGAATGTCTGTGGACATGTCTTGATTACATTGACTGATGTTGGAAGACCTATCTTAATTGAAGTTGGAACCATTTCCTGGGCAGCAGATCCTGGACAGTCTAAGGTAAAAAGGACAGTTGAGAAACAGCACTTATTTGTTGCTCCCTGTTCTTAATTCCGGATGTCGTGGAATCAGCTACTTTCATAATCCGGCTGCCTTTGCTTCTCTGCCATGGCAAGCTGACTGCACCTTGAACTATGAGCTAAACTAGACTTCCTTTCTTTCTTAAGTTGCTTTTGTCAGAGTATAATCACAGAAATGGAAATAGAAATTCAGACAAAAGAAAGAGAAAAGAAAGAAAGAAAGAAAGAAAGAAAGAAAGAAAGAAAGAAAGAAAGAAAAAAAAGAAAGAAAGGAAGGAAGGAAGGAAGAAAGAGAAAGAAGGAAGGAAAGAAGGAAGGGAGGGAGGAAGGAAGGAAGGAAGGAAGGAAGGAAATGATTACTTAAGGGGTAAAGGACAATCCAAATGTGTTTTCAAGAGTAAAACACAACAAATTGTGATGCACCCCCATTTTGAAATACCATACAGCCCTTGAAAAGAATGAGTTGGCTTTACTATTCTCAAGTGATACATCTCATGTTCTTTTGATTATGTTTACTGTAAAATAATTTGAAATCTAACCTCTTTGTAATAAAAAGCACATGTTTTCAGGTGAATAACCATACAAACATTTGTGTTTTATACAAACAGAAAATGGTACTATTGTACACACTAATATATCAGGTAAATGACTCAAGGGTGTTAAGTGAAGAAAATCATTATTTTGAAAAGCATACCTGTGAGACAATATACATTTTACCCTGAGAAAATATGAATTTTGAACTTAATAAGAGATCAATGGGGAAGTTAAAAGCCTTGCCTAGGCTTTCAAGTTATCTGAGATAAATAACAGTGAATTAGCTGTCACATATACTATCAAGCTTGCTCTGCAATGCCCAGCAGAACTAGTTTATAGTGTCATGGGAGATTTAAGTGTTGAATATTCATAATATTTTAGGCCACAGACCAAACTCTGGATTTTAGCAACTATGTTTGTAAGAAAAATTATTCCTGAATAAAGTTCACTGCTTAAGAAAAATTCATTGCAATGATACCTGGTGATTGATAAGCCAATTCACAAATACAATCTATTTTTTTAAATAATGTGAACTGCTGGACATTTGGATCTGACTCAAAATGACCTTTTTTCTTGCCATCTATTCAAATGTGTGGCCTATAAAAACAAACTATCAGTGGACAGATTCTGGAGTCAGACTTTCTGGAGTCCAAACCTGCCTAATCAGTGAAAGAGCTTCTGAACTTATGTCCTCATTGCCTCTGCATAAGAGGCAATGTTAAGAATACCTACCTCACAGGTTTATTCTGATAATTTACTTATAAACTATTTAAAATAATGATGAACAGATTAACTGTTTTTCCTACTTTAAATAGTAAACAGTAAGATTCATTCCTGGACATTCTGTATTCCATGTCTGAGGAATCCTTGATGCTTGATCTTCTTTCACATACACATCCCTTATGATTTCATCCCAAGTTCGATCTTGATTGCCACCTTGGACAATAAGAATATGATAAACTCTGTGATAGAATCCAGGAAGACAGGAGCTGAGTCACTCATCTCAACAGCATGGCTTACCAAAGGAGATTTTCTCAGAGCATCCAGCCTAAACGTTTGAACTCCAGTGAATAAATCCAATAATGATCCAACCTCATTAACACAATGAATGATATATGTCTTAATTTCTGATTATGGACAAATACATGTTCAATTATAAATCAGCATGAAAATCTAGCATACTCTCTTTCATCTATCTCAGACCTATGTTTAACACATATTTTTAAAGTGGTTTTAAGTAAAATTGTACTTTCTGAACATGAGATAAAAACTAGGAGCTCTAAGAGTTATTGAATAGTATGCAAAATTATTTTGGGAAGTTTGCTTTATGGTATAATTGACTGGTTAACCTTAAAGAGAGTGGGGTTATTGAGTTTTGATTTAAAGACTTTGAATGTTGTAAATAGGCATGCATTTTGGAAAACAAGTAGGAACTATAAGATATTGGTTTTATACTCTCTAAATGCTTGCTACAACCTCTAAGGTTTTAAAAATATAAAACAAAGTTATGTGCCATGTTATAATACACTGGTAATATTGGTTGACTAGGATTATCCTTAGGTGGAAGAAATAGCTACAATCATTTTCTGTCACACACACACACACACACACACACACACACACACCACACACACACACACACACACACACACACACACACGCACACACTGTTTTGAAGAGCTTCAAATTCCTGCTCTTAACAGGGGTTTACTTTGGCACCATGTAATTTTTATTATATGTTATCTTCTTCTGTTTGGCTTTACTGTAAGCTAAACAGACAAAAGATGTTCTGGAAAATGAAGTGGACTATCCAGTCTGGAGAGGATGTGAAGAGTCCCCAGTGGGGGATTTGCAAAGGATCTACTAGACACTGAGAATTCTCCTTAATTGCTGTCCTGTTGAGGTTCTGTTACATCCATCATATGAAGTCTAATTGCTATACAAATCACATTCAGTCTCCTGGAGAAGGATTCTTTCTTTCAGTGCCAGGACTAACCTGACTTTCTAGAACTGAACTGCAACATGATTTTCATGACAAATGAAAGTCTCACTTTCTAAACCAGCAAGGGCTGATGCTGAATAAACAGAGACTTTAGACTTTAGTGTGATCAGAGCAAACTCATGAAAAAGACAGAGCACTTGTTTTCTCTGTGTCATGTGAGAAGGAAAGAAAGTAATGATTCTAGGAAGTGGCTTTGTCATAGTTAGATTTCTATTGCTGCCATGAAGATCACCACCCAAAGCAACTTAGGGAGGCATATATATTCTGGGTCAGTCCATTGAAGCATCCAAGGCATAAACTCGGAAGAAACCTAGAGCCAGGAAATACAAGAGAAGCAAGGAAGGAACCTGGAGGCTAGAACTCAAATAGAAGCCATGGAGGAGTGAATCCTACTGGCTTGCTTCTCGTGGTTTTCTCAGGCTGCTATATAACCCAGGAGTTGTACCTCCCACAGTGATCTGGACGCTCTCACATCAATTACTACTCAAGAAAAAACCCTATAGCTTCATTGCAGGAAATCTGATGGAAGCAGTCTCTTATTTTAGCCTTTTATTTCTAGATATGTCTTGGTTTATGTCAGGTTGACCAAAATAATAATACTGATGATGAGGAGGCAAAGGAGGAGGAGGAGGAAAAGGAGGAGGAGGAGGAAAAGGAGGAGGAGGAGGAAAAGGAGGAGGAGAAGGAAAAGGAAAAGGAGGAGGAGGAGGAGGAGGAGGAGGAGAAGGATGGTGATGGTGGTGGTAGTTGCGGTGGTGGTGGTTGTGGTGGTGATGGTGATTACAATGATGATAAACCAGCACAGCTTTCCAAAAACAAATTCTTCATTTCTGATACTGCATAGAAGAGCCATATGAGGGTGAGTTGTCATAACTAAGAGGAAATGGGTCCACTCAGCCTATCTGAACTCCTTGGGTCTATTTGTAATGCTGGGAATGGATACATTGCCATTGTGCACACACCTCCTTTGACCTAAATCAGCAAACCAACTAAAAACAATATGGAAAACTTTTCTTAACCACAGTACATAATAATTTTAAATGCCTTATAGAGAACTACTTTGATATTTCATGTAACAGTTCATTAGCACTCTCACATTTTACATATGTGTTTTCTAATGTGTTCATGTTCATGTGCTCACTGATGTGTATTTGTATACGTTGTGGTCATGACAAATGTGGAGGCCAGACGTCAGTCTTGGATATTAGTACCTACAGTCTACCCTGTTTGAGACAATGTCTTTTTGTTGCTCTCCACTGACTGCTCCAATGTAGTTGGTCCTTGAGCTTTGAGAAGATTCTCCAACCACTCTCCAAATCCCAGATTGGTATAGAAGCATAGGGATTGTAAATGCATGCGGTGTGCCTGGCTTCAAGGGCATTCTGGGAATTTGACCTCAGGTGCAAGTCTGTGTGGTTTGCAGTAACTTCTTTAGCCACTGAGCCCCTCTCCTTCATCTCACTTTCATCTTGATGGATTTACATTCCCTTACAAAGCACACCTTCAGGCATGCCTGTGAGGGACTTTCCAGAGAGATCTGAGAAGGGGAGACTCATCCTAGATGTGGTGGCATTATCACATGAACCACAATTCCCAAGTAAATAAAGAAAACAAGCAAAGCCCCAACATTCATCTCATTAACCTGTCACAAAACACATTGGTGTCATGACACATTGTGCCTCCAAAATGTGAGCCAAAATAAGGCCTTCTCCATTTATCTGTTCATCCCTGGAGTTATATTATCACAGTCATGAGAAAATTAACTATCACATGTATGAAAATACCTGCAGGTACCCTTTAGTTGTCATTTGAGTCATAAAATGCAGAAAGTTTTCCACAACAGAGAAAATAAAAAAAAATGGTCCACAGTTTCTCGGTACATCACTCCAGGTGTTCCACCAAATCCTGACCTGATGCCAAGGGTTGTTGCCTCTGTCTCCGAACAGATTCCAGGAATGGCACTGAGAGAAAGTTTCTCCCACTCTATATGCTATAAAGAGTCTATCAGTCTTCTGAAAAGAAAATTTAGTCTTGTAGTTCGTTTATTCAAATGACAATCTGACTAGTATACTTTAGGGAGAGAGATCTAGAAAACACGTTGTTTTACAAAATAGAACTTTCGACTTCTCCAGTGTGTTGGTTATTGACCAGTACGTTTTGTATAATAAGTGTTTTCTTTCAGAAAATTTTACCAAAGTTGTTGATATTTCTTTTTTTCTTAACAATTATGATTTTCATGCAGTTAATGTTTCCAGAAACTAGGCTACAAAATACAAATAAGTTCACATTGATAAAACTTACATTTTGTAGCCAAATACGATAATTATACCTACAATCCCAGCACTAGCAAGCCTGAGACAGGAGAATCTCTACAGTGAGTTTGGGTGAGTCTGACTACATAGTGGCTCACCAACAGCCAAAACTACAAAGGGAAACTTTGTCCTCAAAAGTTAAAGGAAAGCATCTCATTTGTATAAGTTGAAAAGAAACTTTAAAAAAAAACTATAAAATATATCACTAGCAATTATATCACTTTATATTGGCACATAGAAAAATAATAGTTAACATTCCATAAATGTTCTTTAAAAAAACACAATTTTCAAAGAATTTAAATTATGGGTTATTTTTACTGATCTGTGTAGGATAGAAGTTTGTGTTTAATAAGAAAAATGTAGAGGAGACTTTCAATTATAATGATTATAATGATACTTTTTATAGCCTTTCAATAGCAGTGGTAGACATCTACACTTAAATTTTTGTACCATTTTCTTGTTAAGTGTTTTATCCAAAATTTACCCATCCTCAATATTGTGAAAAATTAACTCACGGTAAAATTACCAGTTCTTTAACTAATCACTAAGTATCACATGTCATTTTGGCTTAAGAATAATGTATTTGAGAGTTTTGGAAACTTTACTTCTTCAATATACACATGAAGGTGTATATTAACATTTGGTGAGATTCATTTTATCAACAATGGCTTACAAATAAGCTCAACAGAAGAAGCTATTCTAATACATTAACAACTCCCATGACATATCACTATATTAAGAGTCAGAGCAAAAGAAAGCAAACATGTAGGGTATCTTCATGTCATTATATCAATGATGGCTACTCAGAACCTTCAATCAGTATCATTCCTCTTTACTTAGTCAAGGTTTTCTTTAAAACTAATCCTCTCTTTGAACTTCTTTTCTAGTCCCTCAGGTTTTTCTTAGGCCTGTTTCCATAGTACCAAACATATATTGAAATTATGAACTTTTCTATTCTTTGTGTTGGTTTACCTCATCAAACTAGGAATTCTTAAAAGATACCTCATTTATTTTTGACACCTAATATCTTGCACACATTTGGTAGCTGCGTTAGTTGTTTTGTTTTGTTTTGGTTTTGTTTTTTTGCACCTGTCACAATTCTAAATATCTGAGAGAAAGCTATTTAAGAAGGAAAGATTTATCTTTTCTCAAGGTTTAAATCTGTGGCAGGCCAGCTGGCTCTGTTTCTGAGCCTGTGGTGGAAGAGAACATGTATAAGGGTGTTATAGAGTGGGGCTTCTCAGTTCATGGGAGCTGGGAATTAGAAATACAAGGACTCAGAATGAGACATAGCCCAAAATCCTACCTCAACTTACTTCTTCCAACTAGCCCAAACCTCCAAAGTTTCCATCACTTCTAAATGATGCCATCAAATTGTGAATCCATCAGTGGTCTAATTTACTGATGAAGTCAGAGCCATCATCTTCTAATTACCTTTCAATAATTAGATTCACCAGTTAGGGCTCTATCTCTGAATATATGAGCTTTTTAGAGAGATATCTCATATAAATCATTACGATATCATAATTAATTCTTAAAATAATCAACGAATACCCATTGAAAAGTCACAATAGGGACCAGTAAAGAGGTACTTATACTTTACACTTTCAGTAAAAGTACTTAACACCTCGCCTGATGAGTTTAATTTTTAGGACCAACATGGTTCAGGGAGACAACTAAATGTCTCAATTTGTTCTTTAGAGAAAGAAGGACCTCAAAAATTTAGCCAACATTGTCTTATTGGCAAGTCACAGGTCCTAATATGAGATGTAGTTAAAAAAAAACAGATATATTTTGAATGATGGCACCCCAGGTTGACCTCTGGCATCTACATAGGTGTGTTTATGTGACCCTATACACAGGTGGGTACCTATACACACAAACACACAACACAATACTTTAATAAAACCAAATGCAAAGTTGAACCCTACATTCTAGACTTCTGACTCCTGCTGTGGTGTGCCATTATCCAGTTCCTCAAACAAGACATTGTGGGTGTCCGTTTCTAGAGGTCATTGACACCCCTCATTATGATACCACATGTTCAATGGGAATGCTCTTTGTTCATTCTTAACAGCAAGTATGAGTGAACAGTATCCATTACTGATGGCCTAAATTGCCCCCTTCTGAAAATCTCATTTAAATTATAGAAAGATGAGGTGCTATGTAAAGCCTGTGGGAAACATCCACTCCCACCCACGTTCTCCTCAGTTCCTACAATGCTTCCCAACTAAACAACTTAATGTGAAACACCATTCTTGATAGCCAACTGTCCTTTAAAGAGAAGTTTCAGGCTCCTTCCTCCAAAACATTGCATTCCAATTCTTTATGAATAAACCCCTGGTTTCCTCTGCTAGTATAATACTGTCTCTGGAAGGTTTGATGATTGAAGTGCCTTACTTAGGCATCTCTCTTGGTAGAGAAGCTTTCAGAATGTCTGTGTGTCTTAGAGAGGGTTGGGTTAACCTGAGCTCCTCACTTGAGAAGATTTTGAATAATTCTTACTGAGGTAGGTAGGTTTGGTAGTGCCTCATTGTTTCACCAATACTTGTAGTATGACATGGTGTATGAAGGATACTGCAGTATTAAATATGATGTCAGGTTCAACAGTTCACAAAAACTCAGATGAAGTATTTTGTGATTAAGTTAAGGATACTTATTTTTTCAGTCTTGCCTTCTGTTCTGTTTATAATGAGCATATGGAATACCTCCCAAAGTCTCAATTTACTACCCACCCAGTTCTAAGAATCCTTCTTTGAATCACTCTTCCTGGCTTAGACAATCATGAGTGTAACTCTCACTAGACTCCTCTTTTACTGGCTTTTTACTCTTTGACTATGTATCCTCAGGCCATGCTTAGGATATTAACTCAAACAAGCACTGTTAAAAGAAAACAGATTATTTTTATTTATATTTAAAATAAAAATCCTTTAATGTTTTGCTGGTCAAGAATGCTGACTGATATTAAGGACTGACGGTGCATTGATTTGCTGTAAAATAACAACAGTTTATTCTACTTCAGCTTTTATATTATCAAAGAAAGTTTCAACATAGTACAAAGGGCAAATCACATCTGAATTTTAACATAAATCATTTTGAGTTTGTAGATGCATTCAAGCGGACTTGAACTATTTTCTGGAGCCTACTAATTGTATTTTGAGTACAATTGATATAGATCAAGTGTGAGGTTGATTGTGTCTGTGTTAGTTTTTGACCTCTAAGGGTCACAAAGTATGAGGTGTTCTGAACTGACCTGGTCAACAATAACAAAAATTTCTGGTGATACACTGTGGTTCCTAGATAATAACTCATTTCCAAATATTATTTATTTAAAACTGAATTTCCATTACGATGTGAAGAGGTAAGGACAGTAATGTCTTAGTTAATTGACTATTGCTGTAATAAGACACCATGACCAAGACAACTTATAGAAGAATTAGTTTATTTGGGGTTTACAGTGTTAGAGGTGTGGTGGTTAGAATAAGAATGGCCCCATAGCTTCACATATTTGAATGCCTACTCAACATGGAGTGATACTATTTAAAACATTTAGGAGGTATGGCCTTGCACTGGAGGTAGTCCTTTGAGGGTTCAAAATCCTAAGCCAAGTCTCTGTATCACTCTCTTCCTGGTGTTTATAGATCAATATGTAAAACTCTCAGTTAATTCTTGAGCACTATGTTTGCCTGTGTGCCACCATGCTACCTGCCATCAAGATAATGAACTAAACTGCTAAAATTGTAAGTCAGTCCCAGTTAAATATTTTCTGTTATAAGAGTTGTGGTGAGAATTAGGGTCCATGACCATCATGTCAGGGAATGTGACAGAAGAAGGAAGGCATAGTGCTAGAACAACTGAGAGCTTACCTCTTGTTCTATTAGCACAAGGCAGAGAGGGCTAGTTTGAAATTGTATGGAATTTTTGCAGCTTCAGAGCTGGCCCCCAGTGACACATCTCCTCCAACTGCTCCACATCTCTTAATTATTCTCAAACAGTTCGATCAACAGGGGATCAAGCATCCAAACATATGACCCTACAGTGCATTTATATCACCTCAGAGAGGGAGAGATAAGCAGAGCTTTTCAATGTATACTGCTTTTTGTCTCAATATATCATCTTATATATTTATTTGTAAAATATAACCAATGATTGTCAAATATTATTGTTAATAGTGAAGAATACGTTGTTATATTAAAATCTGTTGGTGTGTTGTGTACTTTGTGACGTCAATCAGTATTGGCAGACTTATAATCTAAACTTTAATGTAAAAGAAAGTTCTGAATTAGAATAGAAAAGCAAGTATCAATTCCCAGCTTGACTATTCTTATTTCCCTTTAAATAAGTCTCAAAGACTCACGTCTTCCTCCCCAAAATGAGAGGTTTATGGTAGGCTTTTTCTAAGCTGCCTCTCAATTCCAAGTATCAATATGATTGGGTGGCCCAAGATCACAAGAGCCAACAATGCACATCTTTTTCCTCAGTCTATGTTTAGTGACATCAATTGGTATCTAGAAATCTGTCATGGTGGGAGGAGTTTTACCACAGGCAATGGTGAATTCTATAAATAGAATCATGTTTCCTGAAAAGCTCACAGCCTAGCACAGCATTTGTCAGATCTCTGCTAAGTATTTCTTGTGGAGCTCATCCATAATAACTGGAAATATGGCACCCCATTTCAACCCATGCGCCATCACGGCAGATCACATTTTGACACATATTACAGTCAAATGTGCTTAACCCTGACATGGATGCTCTTAAATAACACTTATAGTTCACATCAACTGCCCTGTGTTGTTTCATCTGCTTTGTTGAAAGGAATTAAATGTAGGGAAGCAAAAGTTGAATAAACTATGCCAGAATTCTATTTTTAATGTATAATCCATGGATGTTTCTTGCATTTCATATATAAAAATTAAATTTTACGTTATATTTTTATTCTCTCTGAACTAATGAGTTAGCATATCCACTTCAGAGGGTAGAGGAAAGTAAATAATGGAATCAATAATATCCACCAAAAATGACTGTCATAATCAAGCCCCAAGTTTTATCGAGATTCCTAATCATCTGTCTGTGAGGTCACTATTCTGAGCCAGTCAGACATGATGTTGTGTGTTCTGTGACTGTTCCATACTTGGTAGAGAGATACATATGTGAGAGAAGTATAAGATAGAGAAATGTTTCTTCTTAATACTGTGATATGTACACATACAAATAAACATGCATGTAATACAACGAATAATAAGCAAAGTGCAAGAAAATGTTGAGATACTCAATGAAGGGTCATGAACTTTAGGTAGGTTTAAAATCTAACACCTGGTAAGATGGACTTTGTTTTGAGAAAGTACTTTCCCATCGCCCATTCCTGTCGTGTGGTCATCTCAGTACCCAGTTGTCATAACGTCCTAGTCTGACATGGAAAAATGTTGCGGTTGGCTTTTGGAACTGTGATTTAATCTTGCCAGCAGGGATTCCTCTGCAAGACCCTTGACCCATTTTCAGGATGTTCTCAGTTTGCCAGAAGCAAGCAACAAAGGAGATGGGGTTTCACAAAGAGAGAATTCAGAAGTCTTAGCCAGTGTAATTCCTCTTTGGGTCTGCCCTCCTGCTTCTGCCAAAACCCAGCAAGGGGCTTTCAGGAGGGCATCTACATCTCTTCAGAGATATCCAATTACTCAGGCTTTTGGCTACAACCAGGGGCTCAGTAAGCTGGAGTAATTCTTGGGAACCTTTGGAGAAGCAAACAGTGACAGGTAGTGTCAGAGCTGCCCATCAGAGGCTCAGGAGGCTGGTCTGGGAAAGTTCCTGGCACTGGGTGTTGCTTTTAAGTCCTGCTGATTTGAATTCAAGGTTTTCCCCTCTTAAGCATTCTGCTTGGGATTTCTGTTTGACTTGGAACCCTCCAAATACCAAATTAAGTGAAGGGAGTATGATACAAAAAAAAAAAAAAAAGTTCATTGAAATAATCTGCAGCCATTTGAAGAAACTTCCAAGAAAAACCAGAAAAGGAGCCAATGGCTATCTGCCCAGTGACATAAAACAAAATGCTGCCCAATAGAAGATGAAATTAAAACACCAAGGAAATCAAGATCAGGAGGAGTCCAACGTTTCTGCGCTGAACTTCAGGACTTCCCAAGGATCAGCAAAATCCATCTGGACCTAGACATGTTCTCAGCACACTCCCAGCAGAGAGGAGCTTGCTTGTATTTGGCTAATGACAAAGTATTAAATATACACAGACACAACTTTTATAAACAAGTAGGAGTGAGTAAGTGTTGGGCACTTGGATATACTTGGCCCAGACAAGGTCCCTGTGCAGAAAAGCCAGAGTATCTTGTGTTCTGTGGCTCTTGCTTACCTAATAGAGAAACATGAAGGTGAGAAGCATAAGATGGGGAAAAAGATTTTTATCTTAAAACAATGATGTGTTCACTTCTAAAGACAGAATTTCTGTGTGGTAGACTAAGAAAGCAATGACTTCCCGCATGATTAGGGTTAAAGAATAATCTCTTTGATAAAGGGGTCATTGTTCATAGAGAGTGAACTCACATGCTGGCTATGTCCGTAACTTAAAAACATCAACCAATGACCACAAGAATTGATAAAACTGAAATGCTATTTGGATAAAAAAGTGTTCGAACCAAGTGAAAACAAGTATGTATCTTCTAACGGTTGTGTAGAAATGCCTCTCCCGTGTGTGTGTGTGTGTGTGTGTGTGTGTGTGTGTGTGTGTGTATGAATACATATATGTGTACCAATATGTATGTATATATGTATATATACATATATTCACATGCATATATATACATATGTATATAACATACATATACATATGTATGTGTATATGCATATATATTCATATATATATGGAGAAACAGAGAGAGAGAGAGAGAGAGAGAGAGAGAGAGAGAGAGAGAGAGAGAGACACCAATGGAGAGACACAGAGAGTGAACAAGCTTTTACCTAACTACTAACCATTACCTGTCTACTGACAGCTGGGTGATAATCAGAACATGTAACATTTAGTTATTTTTATATTTGTTTGTGCATATGTGTGCAAGTACATATGCATATGTGTGCACATGTGTATGGAAACCAGAGGACAGCATCAGGTGTTCTCCCTCTGACATCATATGTGTATATATCTCAGTTATTTTACCAGTTTCTGAGATAAAATTCTCTAACAAAAGCAACTTTAAGATGTAAAGCTTTATTTTTGGTCAGGGTTCAAGGTTACAGACCATCATGGCAGGAGCTTGGGGCATCTGGTCCAATTGCATATAACAGTCAAGGAGCCAAGACCTATAAATTTTTTTTGTTCAGTCCACTTTCTCCTCTTTTACACAGTTCTAGATTGTTATGCAAAAAATGCTCTCTGTCTCTCTCTTCTTCTCTCTCTCTCTCTCTCTCTCTCTCTCTCTCTCTCTCTCTCTCTCTGTGTGTGTGTGTGTGGTACTTCCTTTCCCACTTAATCAATGATCAAGACAATCCCTCCATGCATGTCCAGAGGCCTGTTTCCATCCAGCTGGATGACTCTAGCTCTCATCTAATTGACAATTGAGACTCTTGAAATTGACCACCACACTATTCTTGGGTATTTTTTTTTCAGTTTTTTTCTTGTTTTGCTTTTGGATGGGGGGGGGATTTTTCTTTTTGTGACAAGGTTTCTCAGATCTGTAGCTCTTGGGTTTGGCATGGTTCTTCCTTCTCTGCCTCCCAGATCTGAGGAGACTACAAGCCCAAACAACACACATGGCTTTTTATTTGAGTTCTTGGGATTGAACTCATGTCCTTGTGATTGTACAGCAAGCACTTTACAAATGCAGCCATTTTCCCATGCCTCATGTGGCCTTTATTTCTTCACTATTCTTTATTTTATTTTTAAAAGTGCATGTACATAAACACTATTAGACATCATTGTGGAATTTACAGACAATGATAGATTTTGTTAATCCTCTTCTCCCTTTCCTTTCTCATGCTCACACTCCAGAGTCACCTTTTAGCCCCATCCCCTGCTCCCTCTAGCTTCCTTGTGCTTTATTTACAGACTGAGCCATTTATTGTCTCACCTGATGTTTAAGTTCTTGGTACAATTGTTGCAGTAACATTTTTCTAGTAAGTTTTTGTAACTATTTGTAATTTTTTTCTTAAACCACAATTTCAAAACAAAGGTATTGCAGGCCTTCAGAATCTGATGATAAAGCACGTTTGCCCAAGTTTTGCAAACAATATTAATACTTGTAACATGTGTACAGAGTTTCGGAGATGTTTGTGAGATTTTTGTGTGTAAGCTATTTCCTCATATTTTACCAGTATCCCTATGGGATATCTCAAGACCCAACATCTGGTAAGTGGTTTCTTAGAAAGGCAAACTTTTACATTACAAAATGTTCTTTTCCCTCAAATAACAACAACTTCAGTGCTTTTACTAAAATTTTCTTCATATCAACAACTCCTTTATCATATCTCAGTGTATTTGTTATAAAGAACCATGAAGATAAAAGTGCAATGCAAATGAATACGTGGGAAGTTGGTATGACAAAGATGGGGATTATTTACTTTTTGATAAAAAGTAAAATAAGCTAGTGGTATATGTGTCAGACTGTAAACCCCAGTCATTGATGTTCAATGAGTTTTTTTTTTTTTAAATTTCCTTACCTAGACTCATTTTCTTCTATAAAATTGACAGCCATATATTTTCATTTTTAAAAATTTATTTATTCACTTTACATCTTGATCAAAACTCCCTCCCCCTCCTCTCTGCCACACCCTCATTTGCTCCTCCCCTTCATTGACCCCTCCCCTTCTTGTCAAAGAAGGGGAAGCCCTCCATGGATACCAGTCTGCCCTGGAACATTGTGTCACAGAAGGACTAATTGCATCCTCTCCACTCCCACTGAGACCAGACAAGGTAGCTGGGCTATTGGAGTGGAATCCAATGACAAACAACAGTCTTTCTCTCTCTCTCTCTCTCTCTCTCTCTCTCTCTCTCTCTCTCTCTCTCTCTCTCTCTCTCTCTTTCACACACACACACACACACACACACAAACACACACTCTAATTGTTAGGGAATCCACATTTACTACAAAAGAGTAGATGCCTCAGTCCAGCTCATGCATGTTCTTTGATTGGTGGTTTGGTCTCTGATTCCTACGGACTCAGGTTAGTTAACTCTGCAGATCTTGTAGTGTCCTTTACTCCTCAGTCTTCACCAGTTCTCCACCTCCTACTTTTCCATAAGACTCACAAGCTCTGCCCAACATTTGTGTCTTTATGACTGTTTTCACCAGGTGCTAGATGAAGTCTCAGAAGACAGTTATGCTAGGCTCCTGTCTGAAAGCATAGCAGAGTATCATTAATAGTGGCAAGGATTGGTTGGCTGTCTGCCATGGGATAGGTCTCAGTAGGGCGAGTCATTGGTTGGCCATTTCCCCAAACTCGGCTCCATCTTCTTATCCCTGCATATCTTGTAGGCAGAACAAACTTTGGGTCAAAGTTTTTGTGGGTGGATTGGTGTCCTCTACCCTCAAATGGAAGTCCTGCTTGACTACAGGAGGTGGCTACTTCAGTCTCTGTATCCCCAGCTGCTAGGAGTCACAGCTAGGGTCACTCCTATAGGTTCCTGGGAGTCTCCTCTGTCTCGGCTCCCCTGCTTGTCCCAGAGTTGCCTCATTCTCTCACTCAGCCCTCTCTCTAGGTCACTTTCCCTACCTAATCTCCACCCCTGTTCTCCTTCTTAACCCCTTTCCCACCTAGTTCCCTCTCTCCCCATCTGCTGTCTATTTATTTCCCCTTCTGAGTGAGATTCAAGCATCCTCGCTTAGGCCATCTTTGTTTTTAGCCTTCTTGTGTCTGTAGATTGTTGAATGGTTATCTGGTACTTTATGGTTAATATCTATTTATAACTGAGTACATACCACATGTGTCTTCACCAAAATTGACTGGTTAGAGCAAGAAATTCTGTGGATAATTTTTCATTTGTCTCCTTGGCCAGGCTGCCAGTTCTCTTGTTAAATCCTAAGCAGCATTGCACAGCAAAGTAATGGAGTCCATTTTGGCAACTGAAAACATAAAAGCTTATTTTAGAGAAATGCACCCTCAAGAGTCAAGCTAACCAAAATAGTTTTTGGAGTTTACAAATATTAATACTTCTGTCGTTTTTCTTCTGCCCTGTCCACCAAGGTTATACTGACCTACCAAGGTCATAAATGAGCATTGGACTCTCAGAGGTTTTAGGATTAAATATGATTTTACCATTGATCTGTAACACAACAGTGGTTTCCGATAATTATAGGAGCACACAGCTGAAGGAAGGCTCTGCAGAGTAGGTGAACTAAATATGAAATTTGGTTTTGTGTTGGCCAGTTTCTCCCTTCGCTTTCTTTCTTGAGCTTCTCCAATGGCCAGAGTGCTTTGAGTTTTTCCTCCAGTGCTTTCTTTAGGAAGTCCCTAGGGAATCTGTGGGGATGGATGAACTCTCCGCATCTATAAGTAAGCTTTGCCTCACACATGTGGGGGACTCACTCAAGGAAGATTATGACCACAGTTCTCTTTACTTCCTGCTTTTCTGGTCAGAGCATGTCAGGGAAGGTTAAGCCTGTTCGATTTGAATAAACTCTCAAAAGTATCCAGTATGTCTCATGTATAGTTATTTTGGAATAAAGGACAAATGAAAGCTATATTTCAACATTTAAAAGATGTTGCTATATACTTAGAATTTTTTTTATTGCTGCCAAAAGAAATAGAATGTTCCCTCACATCAGTGTGTATTGAAATGAAATGAAACAAATGGTCCTTATTTATTTATGTAAGGGTAGACACAGGGCACATTGCATCATTTAAGCTTCATCCTTACACTTCATTACCTACTAAAAATGGACTCTGCTTGTAAGTATTTGTACAATCAGTGATGAGCTGTGCTTTGAAATAGAGTGGAGCAGATGAGAGAGTAGAAGAAGGAAAAAGAACATCGTGATTGATTTTTTTTGTAACAGCGAGAGAATATATACTTTAAAATTAGAAATTTCCTTAATTTCAAGTTCAGAAACCTTAGAAATACTCTATTTCCAAGACACATGGAACTACAAATAGCATACTGAGAGCCTGGAGGCAATATTTCCAGGAGCTATAACATCTAAAACATTTGGGGAATTTACTTAGAATCCAGAGTCAAAACCAAGGGCCTATATCCTTGGATTTTATATTTTCCACATGAAATAAAATTCAAATTATGTTTAGCTAACACTAAACACCTGCTACAATTTGGGCAGGACTGATTACATTTCTTACTAGTTTCTGAAGGCTGTGGATGGGCAGAATAGAAGATGGGCAAACTTTCCTTTTGTGCCTTAATCTGAGTGTAAGACTCGTTCCTTCTATGAGTGATCTTCTTCCATTCTTCTCTAGATAGCCATCAGATTTGAGTTTCACTTCTACCTTTTTCAAGAAAATCTCCCTCTGTCCTCTTCCTATTCACAATCTCTCCTTTAAGAGACCATTGACGACATACATATTTCCATATTGAAATGATTTCTTGAAAGTCTTCTGAATGTAAGTATAGTACTTTGACATTTTTCTGTCAGCTGCTGGTGTGCAGATTGTAGTGAGAGTGTGAACTTAAACCTTGTTTCCCAATGTGGTCAGTGTGAATTATATGCAGAAACTTAGGCACAGAATGTTAGTCACAAAAGGAGAAGGAAATGATCTGTCTCGATTATACCACCTTTCTCATTTCTCCCTTTATTTGTGGTTCTGGGAATCAAACACAAAACCTGGTACATGCAAGACAAGAAGTTTATCACTGAGCTACATCTTCAGTTACATGTTTCATGTGTTAACATACAAAGACATGATAGCTTGGGGAAGTGATATACTCATGTAATACTTGCCTAAGAAGTGTATACTGGTCTATGTGCACCAAAGGTTTAAGAATCTGAGGAGGTAGAGATATTAACTGAATAATGTTTTCTTGTATTTTTTCTCTCCTAACTCAGTTTCCAAAAATGGAAGATATACTAATATGACTGGACCATAGTCTAAGACAGCAACTATAATACATTATAGAAATCAGAACAGACTATTCTAAAACTTTAGGCACTGACATTAGGGAGTGATGGTTCATGCTGTTAATCACAGAATTTGCTATGCAGAAGAAAGAGGAACTCCAATGGAGCGGGGCAGCCTAGGCTTCCCTTCTGCATCAGAAAACAAAGTTGGCCATTTCTTCTCCTCTTATCAAGACTGTTCTCCACTGTTCTTGTTTCCTGCTTTCATGAGATTTAAGCAGGAACATGGATATATTGTTTTCAGCACTTTCCTCTATGTTACCTTTTATGCCTGGCATCATGCATTCCAGATGTGAAAACCCAGCGTGTTTTAATGCTTCAGTGGGGAGCATGGCTGAATCACATTGGTCACTCCCTACATATATAGGTGTACGATTAGTACAGATGTTGATCCTCTCACCCATGACCTCCAAGATCATGGTAAACAGTAAAACATTAATTATGCTGATGGTCTAGAGTTTGCTCAGGAGGCTTTTGCACATCAGAGCTAGGTGCAAATTCTAATGTAGAATTTGACACGCACCTCAAAAGTATTAATCCAAAATTACTCCTGTCAAAAGGAAATGCAGGGAAAAAGAGTGGAGCAGAAACTGAAGGAAGGGCCATCTAAGAGACTTCCCTACCTAGGGATTCATCTCATCTGCAGACACCAAATCCATATACTATTGCTGATGCCAAGAAGTGCTTACTGACAGGATTCCAGTGTAGCTGTCCCCTGAGAGGCTCTGCCAGAGCCTGGCCAATACACATGCTACGTACATAGTCAAACATTGGAATGAGTGTGGGGATCCCAATGGATAAGTTAGGGCAAGGACTGTAGCTACTGAAGGAGTTAGCAACCCCATAGGAAGAACAACATTATCAAGCAAACAGACCCTCCAAAGCTCCCAGGGACTAAACTATCAACCAATGAGGACACATGGTGGGGGGAGGACCCATGCCTCCAGCTGAATATGTGTCAGAGGATGGCCTTATCTGGCATCACTGGAAGGGGAGCCCCTTAGTCCTGTGGAGGCTTCCCCAGGATAGGGGAACACTAGGGTTCTGAGGCAGGAGTGGGTGGGTGGGTGGGGGAGCACCCTTAAAGAGGCAGCAGGGAAGGAGGAGAGGATAGGGGGAATGTGGAGGGGAAATTGATAAGGGGGATAACATTTGAAATGTAAATAAATAAAATAACCAATAAAAATGAAAAAAAGTTTCAGCTACTAGAATGGCCCATGGTGCACATGACTTTAATCCTAGCACCACAGGCAGCAGTTATATCTCTATGAGTTCTAGGCCAGTCAGTATTACATGGTAAGACTATGTCTCAAAACAAAACAAAACAAAACAAAACAAAACAAAACAAAACAAAACAACAGGGCGCGACAGGACAGAACAGAATTAATGACAATGTAGAGCTTAGCTTTCTTTATAGCATTGTATAAAGAAATAATACTGAATTTATACTTCCTTAGGTTACCCCAAAGATTAAACCTGCAGAAAAGAAGGATTAAACTCTTATTTTTCTCTTTGGTGAGCATCATATTATGCCCTAGCTTCCAGAAATTTCTAACAGTGCAACACAGTCTGCTTTAGCTGCTTTGCAAGAAAATGGGGGTCTGGGAATCAAACCTTGAAATGTGAATCTAAGCTGATTCTTTGGTATACCAGTCTATAACTCTGCACCACCCATATCGGTCTATGAGAGTATTCTTGGGAAAGTACTTCTTGGATGCTTAGATGAAAGACATTTTTGAACCACAAATACTTCAGGAGTATCTACTGTTAATTCATGCACTGTTGCTGAGAGCACTCAAACCCCCAGGCATCTTCAATAAGCTAAGAATGGCTTGGATTTCCATTTACACTCATGCCTGTGGTTGGACAGTGCTGGGCAGGATAAATCCAGAAGTACTGCATGGTAACCTCTAGACTGAATATACACTACATACGAGCATGTTGATTCAATTTACTTGCCATTTTTAGAGGTATACTTCTTTATGAAAACTTGCATTGTGGAAAGTACAATTAAATGTAAACACTATACTTTCTAATCTTATAATAACTTCCCTATAAATATACCCCATAAAGTAGTCTATAGCGTTATATTACAGACCATTACAGTTGGCTCTTTTGGCTTCTTATTTACTTACCACAAATATATTTAATCACACTTTTAGGATGGAAATAACCTGGTCTTAATCCTTTCAATAGCAAAAAATAAGAAAAATGCTGGCAACCTCCTTTATGAGTAAATGGAAAGGGTTTTGAAAGGTAATATGTATAAAACAGAAACACTAATCCTAGCCCTTCACTCTCTTAAATGGGAATTAAGGTCAACATTCTTAAGGCAGCCAACTGAAATGGTGCTAAGTTCAAAAATTCTTCTGTAAAGAAACTAAGCACCCAGCTTTTTATTGGAGAAAAAAACAATTTAAGCCTTTAGTATAGTTACTGGTGGGTTTTTTCTTCTTTCTTTCTTTCTTTCTTTCTTTCTTTCTTTCTTTCTTTTTTTTTAAAAAAACTAGATAATTATGTTTAAGAGAATAATCAGAGCTTTTTAAATATTAGTTTCATTAACTTAATTCTTAATTCTTAGTCGTGTTACTTCATTATAAGAAGCAATAACCAAATTCCCGTGAAAGCCCAAGTTCTTCCATCTGGAAAGAAAGTCTTTGATTCACCAGAAATTCCTCATGTTTTGAGGAATATGTTTGAGTAACAACAACAAAACCCTTCTGTTTATATGGGGAAGCAAACACAGGTAGATCTCTCAGGTTGAGGCCAGCCTGGTCTACAGAACAAGTTACAAGATAGCCAATGCTACTACACACAAAGAAACCATGTCAAAAACAAACAAACACAAACAATCTGCAAAACATACAAACAAACAAATAAACAAACCGACTCCTTCTGTCAAGCTAGAATTTACCTGCTTGTTTTCTGTGTTCCAGCAGCACCTAATAACTTTTGGAGTAGATGCCCCCTGCTTCCATCTGCAACCCTTTTTCTATCTTCCACAGGACAGAACTGACCATGGCCATGCTTATTATGCCATGCTCAGAGCAGTCAATTAGAGAGTGTCATGCTCTAACACATTTTTAAATGCAACTTTAGGTTCTTGGATGTTATGCTGTGACAATTTTCTTTAAAGCCCATCTATTTTCTTCAGATTTCTCCATATGCATTTTCTGATTCACAAAGATAAGTCTATTTTGAACTTGACTAAAAATAGTGTCGAAGTTAATTCCCACTTGAGGGAGTCAGGGATTGAGATACTGAAAAGAACAGTTCGGAAATGGAAAAGGATTTACACATTGTCAGGGGACATTTTTAGTACCTTATCACAGGCACAACATAAATGCTTTGTAAATGTAGTTTGCACCACGGCAAGATGGTCACTTTTTTTTTTCTATCTGAAATAACAATGACATGTCTTTCCCATCTGTTCTTTAGTTGCAAATGTTTTTCATATGACAATAAATTAAATTACAGTTTCACTGCACATGAGGGTTGAAAAAATATTTCATTATAAAATGTTGATGTTATTCTTAAAATAAGACTGAGCAAACTGAAGCAAAGACATTTTGTAGTGCTCCCAGGTCACTTAAATACGTGATGGAGTCATCACTGAAACGCTAGTCTTCTTGGGGCACCAAGGCAGACTTACAACACATAAATCTAGGAGAAATCATGTCACCAACCCAGAAGATAATTATTTTTTGTTGTTTAACCCTCATTGGGGAATCTATGAAGTCTGGAAATGTGAATTGTAGTGTTGAGTATATTTTTTGTTTTTGTGAGATTTTCTTTCTCTGGGCCCTTAAAAAAAAATATCGAAAATGGAAGATGCCACCATGTCAAGTCTTAGCATTAAGTCTCCAACGCTGTCTTGTAAATATAGCCCACTTTCAGTTATCTGTTGAGGAATTTAACTGTAAATTAGTAATTTCAATCTTTAATTTATGTCAGGGTTCAGAATACAAAGCAGACAAACATTTTGATTTTTTGATATGACTGTGGTTTCAAGGGATACTGAGAGATCAAATGCTTGCATTCTAAATGACTGCCCTCGCCCCCATTTTCTGAAATTGTATTTTTTCACCTCTTACTAGAGGTACATGTAAACATTCTCAAAAATTACAGAAAGTACTTTGTAGAAGTGGTTCTCATTGGAGTAGCAATGTTTTCACTCTATGGATATAAGATTAATGGCTGGAGATACTTGGGGTTGCCACAACCAGTACATCCCATGACACCTATGAATAGAGACTGCTGAATATCTCATTATACATAAGATATCCACATAATCACAGGTACACATGACAGAATGTTTTCCTGCCTTGAAAATCAATAACTCTGAAATTGAGAAATCCTTTTAAAAGTTCGTGATTGGACTCGTAATGCCACAAAGCAACTGTAATTTGTTCTAAGGGTTTCATATAATGGTTTTGTTTCATATAACAAGTTAAAGTATACGTATCTTCAATATAGAAATCTTCATGTACACTTGTAATGATCCTTGAGGTACAAAGCAGCAGAATTTAACTGAATACACAGAACACTGTATAGCATTAAAATAATCAAAACAGCAGGCTCCATGCACTTGTATGAGTCAATACAGTGAGAGCCATTGTGGTAAGGGTAGGATTGAGTGAAGTCCATGCAAGAATAATTGCAGCAGCTAGACTGCAGGGTGAGAAGTGGGAAGATCCAAGAGAGAAGGAAATCAAGAAGGAAGCTGTTACATGCCATTGCCTAGGTTCAAATTTAGTTCAACTATTCTGCACCGGTTTCCTTCAAAAGTAATAAAACTCATGTAGGTGGGTACCAATTCTTTTCCTTTGGTTCACTTTCAACTGAGATGTCATTTTTAAATTGGTCAAGAGGGAGAACAAGAGTAAAGACACAACGAAGGCTTAATAGATTTGGTGACAAATAATTTTAGTGGCTACTTGGGTTTAAGAACTCCAAGATTCATAAACTGCCTCAGTAGTTTGTAGCATGCACTGTGGATTTAACTCAAAGCCAGAAGTAAACTGTCAGACTGTGTCTATAATTCAAGATTTAGCTTTCTTTGTTATTTTTTCCTAACCTACGTATTCTGTTACTTTGCAGTCTGATTTTATTTTTTAAATACTCTATGTAACACACTAGGGAAAAGCCTTCCTGGGCTATCATCCTTCAAGGTATGGTCTGCAACTGCTTGAACTTATTATCTATAGTTGTCTAAAAGAAAAAAAAATTCAGCCAAAAATACATTGGCTTGGGATAATCAAATCATCATCTCATGTAGTTTGTGAGTTACAGGGATCCAGGGATGCCTGAACAACCTGAGTCAATATTAGGGGCTGCAGCTTTTGAGACTTTACTGAGTCTGGAAAGATATATTTTCAAGCTCATTCACTCAGGGAAGGCAGAAATCTTAAGTTCACTATAGTATTTCATACTATTATCTCCCCTCAAAATAAATAATTAGGAGTGGAGAATACACACAGAGTGACAGACAAACAGACACCCACAGAAAGACAGCAGACACACATGCACGCACAGGCACATATGCATGCATGCTTGCGTACGTGCGTGTGTGCATGAGTGTGTGTGTGTGTGTGTGTGTGTGTGTGTGTGTGACTTGTGCATGCACTCACAGGGGCAATAGGTGGTGGTGAATTCAAAATAGAATACATATACTACAAATATACTACCATTACCTGCCAGAAATTATCTTTACCACAATGATACTCTCTGTACTGACTTACACAAGAGAATGGATGGCTCATGTCCAAATTGGTGATCTATAAACTAATTATAAGGTATTAAATATCAACCTGACTCTCTTCAAATGAACTATGTTGGTTTATTTACTCATGCACAAACTATCAACATGAAGACTGAGAAGAGAGTGAGGTAGTTAGATGCTCTCATCCTGCCAGCAAGAAGATCTGAGTATCAGTCCCAAAACTCACCCAAGAAAGCCAGATAGAATGCTCAAACTTATAATCATAGATCTGAAAGACACAGGCGAACCACTTGGGCTAGCTGGGCAGTGAACCCTAATGAACTAGTAAGAAAATGTGTATCAAAGTGGTACACAGTGCCAGAGGCATGACACGTGTGGTGGTTGAACTGTGGCCTCATGCACATATATAAATGGTCATCTGTCATCTGTCTGTCTGTCTGTCTGTCTGTCTGTCTGTCTGTCTGTTTATATGGCCTCATTCGGGTGGATATATGTTCATCTGGCATTTATTATCTATCTATTATTTATTTCTTTGTATAGTGATAGCTTTGGGCTGCGTTAGACAAGATGTATCTAGCCTTTCGCACTATATACTTTCATCTTTTGATTCTATAAGTACAATTTTGAATTAAAACTAGAAAGAACTCATATGGAACAGATGAGCAGCTTGGTCCCTACAATAGGAGAGGGGACTCTCCCTGATCTGCTGCCTGCCTGCTAGTAGAGCCCATTCTCTAATTGGACTGCTCTGTCTGGCTTCAGTGGGAAAGGATATGCCTAGTCCTGTGACAAGTTGATGGCCTGGGGAGGTATGGGGTACAGGAATTATAGTGGGAGCTGGGAGTGATAGATAGAGCGGGCTTCCCCTTCTCAAAGCAGAAAGAGACGGAGGATCAGTGGGAGGTTCTGCTAAGAAGTACTAGGAGGAGATTGGGGAGCTAATATTGGGATGTAAGATAAACAAATGAACAAATTTTAAAAAAAACTAGAGAGAACTGACTTATAGTCTATAATCCCCAGGTTTCTGGCTCTAAAAAGAGATAACTTTCATCTCAAATGCCTTATTTATAAACTAGATATTGAAACACTGGTCTCTGTTGGTTGTGTGAGGACTCAGTGACACAGCTAGCAAACTATGTAGCACATTACAGAACACATAGTGAGAAAGTGATAGATAGTAAACAAAGCACTGGCTTCCAGTCCGTTGGTTTTGATCTAAACTAATTTAGTCAGCTGAGAAAAGTTTAAAAGGCATTGAGTTGAGCTTTCTAGTATAAAGGGAGTAAAATGAACAGAAATCAGGAGAGCAGATTTGAGCTTCAGATGTTCCTATAATATCATAATACTTTATCTTTTTATAAAACATTTTATTTGTGTGTGTGTGTGTGTGTGTGTGTGTGTGTGTGTAGCAAGTGTGTATGGTGTGTATATGGTCTCTGTGTGGTATGTATCTATGTGTTATGTTTGATATTAGTTCCTCATTGCATTAAAGGTATGACTTAACTTACTTTGCTTCAAATAAAACATAAAAGAAAGCTGCCATAGCCCAAGACATCTTAGTACTTTTCACATCATAACCTTTTTATACCAGAGATTTTTTTAATGAGACCCTGGATACATAGATTGCACAATTACTTTGCAAATAGAGTGCTTTCTGTTTATAAATCTTACATGTAATTTATGACAGTTCTTTGGCATATGTACAATTTTATCATGTATTAAAGACTGAAACAGAAACTTTCATTACAATGAGATGAATGTTGCTTATTTATTTCTACAAAAACAAATAATCTTGACTGAATATTTTGTACTGAAGTACATAGAATATCTTTAATCCTTTTTGGAATTGATTAATATTTTGATTTTGTATTTTGTAGTGCTGATAAGGCTGTTCCATATAAATATTTAGAACAAAATGTCAGAATTATGTTCACGTCCATTTCAGAAATAATTGGAAATTCTGTTCTAATCTCAACTCTGAATTCACTTAACGTTTTTTAAAATAAAAATTTCCAGAAACACAAATATTTAAATCTCAAACCTTCAAAATATAATGTAATTCAAAAGGATATTAGCATCCTGATTTGTGAAGGTAGGAAGACATTAGAAGTCTGTTTTCTGTGATTAAATAATTAACTTTATTATACAATATAAAACAATGCAGTTCCTATCATGCAGTAGGTGGGGTGTTTCGGTCTATGTTCCCTGCTATTGGTGGTGTTGTTAGAGCATGCATGGTATAAAATATGCATGTGGTGTGCTTAGAAGGAAGGCTGCAGTGAAGTCCAATGTTTCCCAGAGCAGTACTTCCAGAAACACCTATGAATCAATGCATTCAAGATGGAATTAATACTTGATTATTGCATACTCACAAACCTTTCATTATTGGCAAATGTTTCCAGACACTCATATTCAGTGGCCATAAGTGTCACCACCCACTGTTTAAGAAGGCGGCCTCCTAACTGAGGCTGCATGATAACGTGAGATAAACCAGCCTACTTGGTTCAGTGACTAGATTTTTAGAAGCTGGAGTATCTTAATGTTTCTTTACTCAAAGTTCCTTTTCTAATAAGAATCTGGTTTTAGGATGAAATTTCACTGCTCACAGAATAAAGACACTCAGGTACCTATGCCACTAGCCATAACCATGCACAGACAGACAGGGATCGGTGTTTTCCTGCCCCCAACTGTCCAGTGGCAGCAGACACATTAATAGAACATCATAAGAGAGGCAGTTCCATGAGCACCCTCAATTAGAATGTTTGACGTATCAGGCAAGCATCCACTAAGATGTCCCTGAGGTTTAAGAAATTCTAGACATCGATCTATCTACACAGAGGCCTTACTTCTTCAAAGGACAACACTTGTTTGGGCCTTTCAGTGTCATTCAAATTGCTGGTAGAAAACAACAAATGCCACCACCATTTTTTGTTATTTTAATGTCACATTTGTATTGTCATCACTTCTGTTTGACAGTTACCATCAATAGCCAATGATTTCATCAGAAAAGCTAACCAAACAAACACAAATCAAGCTGTTGAAACACTCCTGCATAGACCTTCAGAATTCCATCCTCCCTCTTCTTCACACTGCCAGTCATGGACCGCTTCTCACTTGGAGGTGGATATGGACTTGAAAAACTAAAATAGTGATTATCGTTAGCTGCCACTGCCTTCCCTTGACAACTCTCCAGAGTTACACTAGGAATTCACTCCCCTTCTATATTCTCAAAACGCTTCCCGTTTGCTAAGCCCAGGAAAGTAGAAGTACCTGACATTTCCAAGCACCTTGTAACCTGACAAATATTTTGACATAGCTTACTTCATTTGAGCATGGCAGCAAATTTCTGAGAACATAGATTCTGATTATCTATAATCAGCCTGGTGATCTCTTGATGAGAAATATTTATCTCAAAGAAGTGAAAGACCATAAAATTCACATGGAAGATAAGTACTAGCAAGTGCATCTCTTAGGTTCCCTAGTGACACATTCTGGGACCTCTCTACACCTGGCTAAAGATAGCCTTACTTGCTGTGAGATTCCACCTGACTGAGGAACTTCAGGAAGACCTTTCCCCACAGTGGAAGAGACTCAGGAGATTAAATATTCTTGATATTGATGTGAGACACTTTTTAACAACTTTTTTTTTTAAAAAAAAATTACGCATATGGACATCTACCTGCATTTGTCTGTGTACTCAGTGTTCACGTAGGCCACAATATCATGTTGGATTCCTGGGAATGGAAGTTACTGATGGCTATGAGCTTCCATGTGGGTGCTGGAAATTAAACACAGGTCCTCTGCAAGACCAGCCAGTGTTCTTAATCACTGAGCCATGTCTTCAGCTCCTTTACTCTAAATGTAACAAACCTTTACATTTAGCTGGGCATAGTGGATTTTATACATATTATATAAGATTTTATAAATATATGTATTTAGCTTTCAATAAAATTTATTCTTTGCCAGTTCAGAAGATTTTGAATAAATTCTCTTCATTTCAGTACTTTTGGTTTAGAAACAGTATGTCTTTGCTAAGTAAACCATTTTTAAGATTGTTGATTGGATTTTGTTGGCAAACTTTTAAAAATCAAGTGACTAAAGTTTTTTCTCTAAGAATAATTTTTCTGATCAGGTAAGTACCTATATGAGTGTTAGGGAAGTGTTTATTTGACATTCATGTTTGTTTGAAGAGTGATGGTGTAATGAACTGGGGAAACAAGCATGATATTAAACCACATGCATACTCCTGATGGTATCTCTGTTCTAGATGAGTGGATGATAGAAAGCACTGTTGCTTTTCAGCAAGCATAATTAATGTAGCTAAAATAGCTTACAGCTATGCTGGTGAGGACAGAATAAGTCATCTTGACATGAAGTAGCATTACATATTTATGGTGTTTTTTGAAGTCCCCAAGTAGTCTACGATATTTTTATATCTTGACCTAATTATACTTTCAGTAGGATAGTAGTGAAGGGGAATTTTCATTGTTGCTGTGAAAGCAAAACAAGTATAATGACTTTTGTTTTTTCTTGTAGGATGCTGATTACCAACTGTTGGGATTCTTTATCGCTTTCCTTTGGGATCCAGGCAACATAACTAGGCTGTTAAATACAAACATGCACACATACACACACTCAGGCATTCATACATATGAATATATGTGCATAGTTCACCAACTGAGGGTCTAGAGGCTGAGACAGAGATGAACAGCATGGGTTCTAGAGAAACTTGAATTGGAACTCTGATTCTAACAAAAACACTATGACTGGTATTGACACTTGGCTTCTCCTGTTCAATCAGTCTGTGATCACTGTCATGCCTGTCCCACAGGGTGGCTGGGAAGAGAATTGAAGGAGATATCTAAAGGCTAATGAGGTTATTCAATAGTTCCAAGCACTGGCTGCTCTTCCAGAGGACTCAGGTTAAACTCCCAGCATTTACATGGAAGTACATAACTGTCTATAAATCCAGAACCAGGCAACCTAACACTCACTTTTGACATTTGTGGGCAACACACACACACACACACACACACACACACACACACACACACGATGCACAGACATATACATTGAAATATCAGTATATATAAAATAATAAACTTTTAAAAATAAAAGCCAATAATATCTAAAGATCTTAGCCATTGTCTGACTCTTGAAAATCATTCTCAGTGGGGATAATTGAAATAGTTTTTGCTATTTAGATTTCGCGTGTGTAGCATTCATATGTCAGTAGCATTACATATTTATGCTGCTTTTTGAAGGCCCCAAGTAGTCTATATCTTTAAGCTAAAGAGTAACCGTGATGAGAGTTGGAGTGCAATACTGTAGAAGAGCTCCCTGGGAGGGGAGGGGCTTGCCCATGGGTGGCAGCAGTGCTGTCCATGATTTCCCATCTCAGAAGCCACTCAAAGGAGACAGGTGGTTACCACTGCTAGCAAGGAAAGCCCTCTGAGCACATTTGATTCTCTCTTTTATTTTTCTGCTCTGACTGTAAAGTTAAACTCTTGCAATTCACTTGTTCTGGCAGTAGCAAGAAATGGGTGCCATTCACAACTTTTCTTCTTCCAGCGCATACAAACGTGCTCTTAAATATGCTTACCATAACTTACATGCTAAATATATTACATTGTATACTGTTAATTATGTAGAGCAGAAATTGGTTTTTCTTTGAGTCACGAAGACCTAGTAGTTTTTAGTCACTTTGTACCTTGAAATCTAGGCTTATTCTCAATAGAAGCTTAAGATGTTGAGAACACAGTCTTTATAGTTGTGGTTGTGGTTATTTTAAACCCTTGATGTAGTAATTTATGTTTGAGAAGAACTATAGAATCAATTTTTAGTTCTGGTAACTTGTTTCTTTTTTCTCCTCAACCCTTAATTGCTCTCTCTGGGAAATAGCTATTTGCCAAAAATAAAAATATTCATTCAGATTCTTGAGATGTAGTTTTTAAATGGGGGAAGATTCATCACACAGCTCTCTTTCAGTTCCTCAGAGAAGAAATCCTGGGGGCTTTGTGAGAATCTGAGAAATAATGTATTCCTTCTTGTTTCTGAGATAGAATTCAGCATACCACGAACCCGAAGGGCTTTGAGCCTCTCTCCAGAGGGGTCAGACTACAATTATAATTTATTAATAGTCAGAACTTTTTAACCTAACTAAGTCACTTAATTCATTATAAAGCTGTATAAATAATAAGCTTACCTATACTCAAAAAGTATAGTGTTGATCAAAAATAAAGCATTTGAAAGAACCTTACCATCAGTCATACAAATAATACTTTTAAAACATTAAAAACACATTACTCACTATGGTGTATTATTTTGGGTATGCACTTGCATAGTAAAAAGCCAACTTAAACTTTAAAATAAAAATTATTTCTGGCTGAGTGGCAGAAGACATTCTGGCCATCCATGCAATGTTTTATTTCCTATTAAAAGATAAAATATACAAAGCAGATATGTCAAAATGAAACATTTCTTAAGTATATTGTAGCTCTATGTAATGTATTATGGGTACTACATGATTTTTAAAATGTCTCTAGGGAAGAAAGCCAATATAGAGGAAGAAAGGGGAGGGGGAATACATAATACTAAGGATTTTTGAAAACCCCATAAGAAAACATACAATTTTATGCTTATTTAAAAACATGTACACATAGTTTGAATGAAGTTAAGCCACATGGGGTGACAATGCTCTCTGTAAGAATTAAGCTCTAGTACCAGACATGAAAACCTTCCCTGAGTTGTTGGTTAGGAGACCGAAGGAAACTCCCAACATAATATAAACTATTGCCATTGCCTATGATGGCTTTCTAGACCTTGACCCTGTTTCTGAAGTCAGCACAGATTTCCAATAGTAGATTCATAGTAACAGTGCTACATCTCATATGCAATCCTTCCTCCTTAGGCCAAGTTCATAGTGCTGGAAAGACATGCAAGTTGCCAAGGGAAAAAGCAATAGATAGTTCTATTCATCTGTAATGGCTACAAACCTGAGTGAAAGATTCTTAAGGGCACAATAGTGACATTTATATTTTGAGGCAATGAACAGCTTTCTAATTAGTCCTAAGGTCTACTCAATAGGGAGAAATTTGTGTCTGATACTATAAATATAGCCAATTACTATGCCTGGTTAGGTCATGCTTCTAGTGGAGAACTAGTATAATTTCTAAATATATTCTAAATACACATCCTTATAGCCACAGATAAGTGTCACTCTCATTCATCTCCTGTCAAAGAAGCTTCTATATAAGCAGAAGGAGACCATTATAGAATTCCACATTTGTTGAAAATACAGACAACTGACCATGAGATGCCAAGTACAAAGTAATATCTCTATAACACAACACCTATACCCAAGACTCCAAGATCACAGAAGGAGTCAGAAAGACTGTAATAGCTAGAGGATCATGACATCTTCTGTGAGATAGTGTCTTCTGCATGTGACAGGTGAGCAGCAGCCATGGAATCTCAACAATAAGGATACCTCAACCAGACCTGCAATATGACAACACCAGCTGGCCATGCCAACATGGGTGGGGGAATTTCAAAAGATCCTTCCTCTAGAGGAAAAGCTGCACAAGCAATTAATGGCTACTGAGAGAAATATAATCAACCTTCTTGAAGGAAGAGTACTTGCTGGGTTATCAAATCCAAAGTGGTCAGTCCTGTACCAGTGTACATATGAGGAACATAAAAAGTATTCAACTGGCTGTATTCATATAGATGAATGCATACATGTGCATCTGTACATGCTTTATTACAATGTCAACTTTAGCTCGTATCCAATAGTGCACTAGAAAACAAATAGCCTCATAGCCCCAAATTGTCTCTGAATGAACAAATGATGCCTAGGGTCTGTAGTCTTTTGATCAAATTGAGAAAAAAATGTGTATCTTTTTTACTATTTATAATATGTCAGCAATCATTATCCTATTTCTATTCTTTAAATGACTAGTTTCATCCTACATTCCCAAGGGCAATTTAAATAAGAACTACCCAAAAATATGATTGAAGAAGAAATAGTTGGACCTCACACATTTTGCCTTGGAATGTTTCTTATATAATGTCATTGATAGTTTTATGATTGTTCAGGCTTATTGCAAGTCCAGTTAAGTAATCCCATATTGTAAGAGAAAACACATAAAAGCATGGGTACACACACACACACACACACACACACACACACACACACACACACACAATTGTACCATTTCTTTTGCCCGTGTAAGTTGAAGAAAGAGTAATGTGAAGCTTCATATTTGAGATACATCTCGGATGATAAAAACAAATGAAGAGATTTACTTTATGAAAAGAAATAACATGAATAGAAAAGAAATGTTCAAAAGTCCAAAGGCTGAACAAAGACATTGTACTGGAATGAAGTTTGATTTAATAACCAATGCCATTTAAATTTCAAACAAAATACCAGAGGTGAATGATGGCAACTTTCTACTTACCAGTGATTTTTTTTTTGAAAAATCTACAAATCCCTAAATGAAGACTTATACAATTCTGATATATAATATGCTATCATCTACTAAATGTTAAATTTCATAGTATGTCCTAAAATATTTCATTTAATGTAGTTTCCCTTTAAAATTGCCATCTTACACCATTATTTTCATTTCTGTTACTTGTCATCAGAGTTCTACATTTTTATGCAGAAGTTTTACTTTAAAAATAGAATTTCTTTTATAGAGTTCATTTTACCTGTCTATCCCCATAACTTATTTTCTGCACAAGAGGTCTGTTGTTCACAGGAGATACTTTCCTTTTTTGTTTAAGTAAACTAGAATACATTTTGTACAGTATGTGTAACTGCTAGACAAACAAGGCATGCTATGCTATTTTGTGGTTTTTCCACTTTCTTTTCATTTAAATATAAACTAAGAGTTTAGGAATAGGATTGCTAGTTTTTTTATTTAGCATTCTGGGCCTGCCTCTAAAGGTTAACAAATATCATCTATAGTAATTAAGTTTTTTATGTTCTAATATTTAAATATTTAATGGTTACATGAAATTGTACATATTTGTGTGTTACTATGTAATATTTCAGTAATTTACATGTTAATAATGTTTAATTTTTTGAGAATTTTATATATTTTGATTATATTTTCCTCTTCCACAACTTCTTCCAGACTCTTTTTCTCCCAACTTACCCAACTTCATCTTTTTCCTCTCTCTTAAAAAAAAATAAGAGCAAAAAAGATACACCATCAAACACTGAGTTGAATTTGTATAATTTTTCAGAAATATTCCAAAAAAATTTATTGCTTTCATTGGATCTTTAAGAACAACAAAAAACTACATAGAAATGAGCCTAAGAAACATGAATATAGGGTCACACATATGTAGGTTAGAATTCTGACAAAATATGCAAACAATAAATGTGTGTAGTTAGTATGTGTATGTATTTATGCTGAGCATGTTTGAAAATATGAAGAATGCCTTTTTGAACCTTGAGCATGAATCACATTGAAAATCCAACATCGAGTTCTTGTCCTCCCTGTGTGGCCTCAGTGACATGCTCTGGTTTCTTACTGGTTTATCACTTGATTTCTGGAGATGGAAATTCCAGGAGGTGGTTAGAAAAGTCAGCTAGCTTTAGCATGCATAGTTCCCTATGTATGGTAAGAGCCTCTTCGTGACCTTACTTACTTCCCACCATCCACCTCCACCTCTCAGGTTTTTCATATGTGTGTGTGTGTGTGTGTGTGTGTGTGTGTGTGTGTGTGTGTGCATGCATGTGTATGTATATGTATGTGTATAAGTATATACACACACATATGGAGACTTAATGTCTGTTGAAGAATGAAAGACATTTAGAACACTCAGTCCTAATGGGATGTCTTCATCAAACTTTGCTGGTCAGGGTTTAGGGAGTTCTGAGGAAGAGGAGGTGAAAGATTGTAAGAGACCATGGGATGGAAGACACCAAGGAAACAGTGTCTTTCAGACACAACAGGACTGATGCACATATGAAATCCCAGAAACTGTGGCAACATGAACACACTATGTTCAAACCAGACATGGTTGCAGTACTGAGAGAAGGAAGTGGTCCCATCCTCCATCCCTAATCAAGAAACTCTCTCTAAGTGACAACCACTTTGCAAAGGAAACAAAGGAAATATTATTTATCTCCAATGTAGTCTTACTGGGTATATAAACCACACGTAAGGAAAGGCCACATGCCCAGCACTAGATGGTCAACAACAAAATGGATTCAATGGTATCTCTGTAGAATTTTTGGCTCATTTTGTTTTATTTGTGCATTTTTATGACTTACTCGTCTTTTACTTGAATACTATTGTATGTCCAAAATAGTTCTTAGAGGAGAAAGTTGAGCTGTGTTTTAAACAAGACCTAGCTCAAGAGAGCAGGAAGTATCATAGACCAAAAATTCTAGTCAAGATTCTTTACAAAAACATTTTGTAAAGCACAACAAATTAATATTTGATTAACAATAAATAGCCTGGAGATTTGATGAGCCATAGTGTAAGATTGAGATAAGAAGAGAAAACAAGTTACAGAGTATCAAGAATCTTCTATTATGGTGTTAGGGATGTAATTTTTGCGGTTAAAAATGCTTGCTGTATAAGTATGAAGACTCTAGTTTGAATCTTCAGTACCCATATAAAATTCCATGTGTGTTTGCACATACATTTATAACTCTAATGCCGTGAGAAGCAGACAGTGAAGGATGATTGGAGATTGTGAGCTGCTACCTAGCACCAAACTCATTGAGTGACCCTGTCTCCTGGGAACAAGGTAGAAAGCACTCCTGACAGCTAACTTTTGCTTCTGTACACACCATACAGCTCCGTGTGTGTACACTGCACATACATACTACACATACACACATTTAATTTGTTAAAGAAATGAAATAAAAAAGTTCTATGCTGATTAAAGAGATGTGATTTGACTGACAGATAGCAGACACCATTAAAAGAGTTTAAGCCTGGGATGAAAAGGCCAAGTTTGTGCTTAGATAGACCCCTCCGGTTACACTGTGGATGATGAATTGAGGAAAGCAAATCTGGAGTCAAGAGACCAGTTATGTAGTCATTAAGAGATCTAGAAGAAAAATGATGAGTCTGACCTCAGCTGGAGGCTGTGAGGATAAAGGGATAATGTAGGGAGTGAGCAAATGGGAGCACAGATCCAGGCTTCCTTCAAGAGATTGATTGGAGAAAATGAAGAATTGACAAGAGGATTGCCTGTGGCTCAGAGGTCGGATAGGTGTAGTAGTATTTTTCATTGAGAGAAAAAAACACAGAAGGGAAAGCATATTGTATAGGAAAAGGACAATGAATGTCTTTTGGACAGAATGGTGCCTGGGGATTAAGAGATTCAGATGTTCTTACTCTTTATCTTAAAACAGATGTGCCTGCTCTGAAGGGTTGACCCAGGGCTTTTCTACTTTGTTTCTGGTACCTTGGCTTCTGTACTGGCAATAAGGATATGGTAGGACACACTTTATAGATATTAATGGATATATTCCCTACTTCTTTCTTCTATAATAAATTAAACTAATTGAAATTGTACATAATCATACCTCACAACAGGAGTTCTAAAAATTTATGTGAGAATTCCAGGACACATTGGAAGAAATCTAGTAGTCTTTAATTTAGTAGATGATGATCTTAGGCCCAACTACTTTGAATGCCCTGCTCAAGAGTGTGGAGTATATCAGTGATTGGACTTGGAATAAACTCCAGCTATCTGACTCCTTTTTGGCTTAAGATGCCTTTCACATATCATTGCCCTTTGAAAGTATATAGAGGGAAAATTAAGCAGACACTAATTTCTTAACTATGATATTTTCATGGTGTGAGAAGCTGAGTGTGAAAGAGGTTCTAGAGCAGTGAAATGTGCTTGGGCCCATGTCATATCTCTTTTGTTTGTACTAATGGAAGATGACTTTCTGTCAAAAGCCCAAAAGTACTGATTTAAAATATTGATTATCAAAGTTCTTGTAAGAGCATCTATTCATCTGGATTTTGTGGTATTTTTTTGAAGTCTTTTGCTAATGTTTCAGTAATATGCTGCTACTCCTTTGTGGGGGGCATAACAAATATCCACTCACATTTTCAGTATCCGTAACTAGGAATATGTTTCTGGTAGACAGATTTAAGTATGTTTATAGGAAGAATTGTAGGTGCTTAAATGTAATCTCTGACACTATACTTCTACACATTTGTTTCCCACTGGGCTGGATCCTGTCTTTGTGAAGACAGGCACAGGCTTAATTCACAACACACACTTATCACACATGTGCTTGAACTACACTGAACTAAAGTGGGCTCTAATGAGCTGGAAGAATTACAGAGTTCAGTTTCTGTTCTGCTGCTCATGGAGGGATGCACAAGAATCAATCAATGGGTTCATATAGATCAAGGAAAGAACTATCTGGGAGGCTTTAATGCTGGGAAGCAAAGGTTGAGTCTAGAGCATGAATGTTGACATTCTGAAATATGGGACTCAAGCCAGCAACCAGCAGACATAAAGCAAGCCAAGGAGGCAGAGCTTAATAGGGCATGTGAGGGCCAACAATATTGGATCCAATGTTGGCTCAACCTTTAAATACAAGACTGATTTTCTCAGTCATCAATTGTCTGCAACCTGGTATCTGACATTAATTATTTCTGTCACTTTGTTTTCTATAACTTCTTTGAACTTCTTTCACTGTGTCAATAAAGTGAAGCTTCTTATCCTAAAGGCCTGAGATACTAACAGGACTGATGTCAAGATACAGGCCAACACAGCAGCCGAGAAGAGAGAGACTATTTTGGATGTTAGCTAAATATATCTATGGTCTAGGAAGATAATTATCCTAAACGTAGTAAAAATTAAGTTGTGTATTCAAAAATCTAAGAGCAGAAATTCCTTCAAATAATATAGTTGCCTTTAGTCATTTCTTTTTATAAGACCATAAACCTAGATATAGCTGAATTTTCAATATTGCCACTGATTTATGAAATGATGGTATTAGATAAAGCCATCAACATTTAAGACATTTTTTGAAGTACTTTACCTTTTTATTGTTTTCCCATATTTACTCATCTATTTTGGTCCATTGTTATTTGGCCATAACTGAGTAATACCATATGTACCCTATTTCAACTAGGGTCCACTAAGTCTATAACATATTTTAAGCCAACATGCCTTTGTCAGATTTTATGGGATTTAAAATATTGTTTTTTAAAGACTTACATAGAGGAATTAGATTCTTAGTACAAGTCACTTGAAGAGACCCTTTGAGTCTAGACATGCTAAAGAATGTGTTGCACATACAAGAAATGTCATAATCTCACTGAGACTCTGCTTATCATGATCATGAATTAACAGAGATTTTGAGCCTTTTAAGGACTTTTGTTCATGGCTGTAACAATGGAAAACAGCCTACCTCTCATCCTCTGCTAGCAATAGGGTACAAACAAGCAATTTAGAAAGACATTACAAATGACTGGTAACCTTGACTTTTAAAAAAAAAGTTTTGTCTTTTACAGTACTATTAATTATTTTCCCGTTAGTGAATTAAACAAATAGCATAACTTGGACTATTGTGAGCATTAAATGAGTTACAAGTTGATAAATCTTAGAATGTATTTAACGTCAGAAAAAGCTTCTTAGTCTAATTCTTTCTCTTGGTATGGTTTACGTATTTTGTAAATAATATAATGGACAGAATAAACATGATATGTCAATTGTATCAATATAGTTGACAAATGAAGTTCTCCAGATACCTGGTCTTACCGCCTCTCAACCCACCTCAAATTCATTTGGCTGCTTCTATAGGAAAGCTGGGTGAAAACAACCACCCTCCACCACTATTTTTCCCAAATAGATCACAAGTAAATGAATCTTCATGAACTACCAATGAAATTAATCATCCAGTCAATCCATTTAGCAGGAGACCAGTGAGAACAATTCTGAGGGTATAGGAACATCAGGAGGTAGAGGGGTTTGCTCACTTTGATTTCTATCAAGTCACCTGGTTCACAATCAAATGGACCAGCTTTTCCTTTGTAGGGTTAGTAGAAGGATCAAGGACGAGAATTTTTTTGTGAAAGTTCATTATAAATACTAAATCACTTTATAAAAGTAACACTATTTCTTTACATTAAAAATGTCACTGATTTTTATTTCAATATTTGATCCGGATTCTGCATCCCCTCCTTCTTCCCTTGTTGGACCATTTTTTACAAAACTCTGGAGATAGACACTGACAGTGTTAATAAACCAAATAACTTTATCATTCAAATGTCTCCACATTATTCATTAGCTCTTGTGGTTAGTGACGTCTTAATGTGATATATATATATATATATATATATATATATATATATATATATAATCTGAGGATATATGAAGACAATCAAATTTGTTACAAATCCTTCCTGAACATGGAGGATTGAGAGCATCGGCATGGATTTTACAGTTCTCTATCTAGAGGAATGTTTAGAGATAAGATGAAAGCAGACTTCATATTCATCACACATTGTATATTTGATTTTAGCCTCCCCTCAGCCTTTAAATCAATGGCATCTGGTTCTTGCTACTTAAGAGTGCCATTACTTTCCACACTAAAAGGCAGTTAGTGCTGGCTATAGCAGCCCCATTTGATTAAAAAATAATTAACTAGAGTTATACGCATCCCAGCAGCTTAAATGAGGGTTTCTTTTTTGGTGGGGGATGTACTTTATTTCTACAACAAAGAAGGCTGAACTGGGAAGCACCCTGTGGTTGTGATAGACATTGTCATGACACAGTCATTTTGATTTGATGATCTAAAGTTTTGCATTTACTGAGAAACTGAGAAACTCAGTAGTGAAGAGTGGTCAACATTTAACTGGTCATTAGGTTCACAAAGCAGCCGAACCTTGATGTTCCCAGTGTGTCCTTCTCTACAATGCCTAGGGCACCTCATTGCTTTCAACAACACAGACACTGGGAACTATTTTCTGTGAGACAATTGTATTATAAAAGAACTGATATTTTTTATCTGATATTTTATAATTATCAAGCAGATAATGTAATGGAGACCACTGATTGGTGAATTCCTTCTCAGAGGTGGAAGAAAATTTACTTAGAAAGTCAAATTATTATTTGAATTTTTTTGAAACCATGAAATCTGACATAGTAATACAAGTTTGATTGCCTAAGTGAGTAATTCTTTTGCACCACCCCTCACCATTTCGTGACCAATGTAAAGTTGAAATAGTGTGTAAATCACATTTTTAAATCAGAAAGTCTTTTCCCAACTTATCAATCAGGTGAATTAAAACAATGTGCTAGTGACACTAATGATTTCCATTCTGACTCTGGTTCTTTCTTTGACGACAAACTGTTTCCAAACAGTTTTCATACAGGAAGTTCTTCCATGGAATATGTTTTAACAAGCACTTATTCCTATCCTGAATCAGGGAGCTATAAGACAGTTTTTAGAATATAAACTTTATGGTTGAAATTTTCTAGAATGTTGTACCTCATCTGCATTTCTAAAATCTTCTCCTATAGTTTTGACAAATAATCAGAGAATCTGTAATTACATATAAAGGTAATTACACATAAGGTCCCCAGATAGTTTTGGCTCCATATGAAGGGTTAAGAATGTTAACCCAAAGTGAAAAAATATTGTTGAGATAATATTGTTGAGATTTAATGATTGTAGGTGAGTTACTTAGGGTTCCTAAGCTTCCACTGTTCCACTTCTAAAACAACATAGCACATAAAATTTCCTTAACACTATAAGATTTTATCCTATAAAGAGAAAGCATAGTCCAGTGCTTGCCATGAAAGAGACAGACAATCAGTGTTGGCTATAAATGGCTGTTGTCTTCACAATGGTAACTCGCATGCCATTTTATAGAATTTCCATGAAAGCCCCAAATTTCCTGAACAACAAAGGATCATACTATTAATGTTTGCCTGTCAGAGACTTCTGCTACACATCTATCAAATGTAGTAGGCCAATAATCTTTTAATTATGCTAAAACATAAATCAATGTGATTGAAGGGAAAAAAAGTACCTTGGCTGCTCAAGGGAAATTATTGGATCATGCAACTTACAAGTGGATGTCCAGAGGTCAATCTGATTAAAACCATGCTTGGATCTAGAGGCTGGGAACATTCCTTCTGTCTGTATCACCTGGTTCCCCATCTCTCCGCTTTTTGTCTTATACCCCCTACATTGCTTTTATTCCTGGGATGGTTTCGTTTTTGTGGTGGAGAAATTGAACCTCTGCAGTACCAGCCATCTATATTGCTTATCTAAAAATCTCAGAGGCGAAGGTGGTTCTCTGGTAAAGAATTATGAAACTGGGACTTAATGGCATTGCTTCCTATACTTTTCCATCTTGGAGAAACTTATAGAGCAAACTAAAAGCAAAGGATTTCTAGTTCTCCAGGTTCAAACATAAACATACTCTAAGATCTATGATGGATTAACTCCACCCTAAATGATAATTCTTGAAAGAGGCAAAGATAATTTCCCAAATGACAGTGAAAGGCCACCATTAGGAAAATGGAACACAATACGAGAGACCTCCACTGCTTTAACCTAGCTTTTGGTTGTTGAAATGAGGTAATTTAATGAGAATAAGCACAGGATTTGGCTCAGAGGACATATATTTTTTTTTAAAGTAACTTTCAGATATCTTCGAATCTATTTTGCATTTAGAATAAAGGAGGGTTGACTTATATTGATAAAGTATAAATTCAGAATTCATTACCAATCATATAAGTGATTTTAGTTGAGTTCATCTGGACCAGAGTCAAGTTAGATAAGTAGAAATAGGCAATGGCTGGGGTTAGAAGGGAAACTGCCAAAATTTCTGAGGGGATTTTTACACTTAAGACTGTATTTATTGCATGATAATGATGCTATAGAACTTATAATATGTGTGTGTTATAGTTCACTGAATCAATAAAAAAAAACAAAACACATAGCTGTTGATGATTTTAAACTCAGCTTGCTAAGCAAGACTTGGCAGAGCTACCAAGTGGTTAAAAGTGTTTGTATGAGAGTTAAGGAGTTCCATGCTCAAGTCCAAGTCTGACTGTGTGTGTGGTGTGTGGCCTTGGACCTCATGTCTCTGGGATGTAGTTTCCCCACTGAAAACTTAGGTAATAAAATGCAGTCACCACACAGCAGTGGGGAAGCGTTAAGCACACTAACAGGGAAGTGCTCGCTTCTGCATTCTTCAAGCATGGTTTTTCATTCTCCCAGGTGCCTAGCAAGCTCCCACTCCCAGCCCCATAGCCAGTCACTTAATAATTCTTATCAGCCCCTGTGGTACTATGATTTTAATGCTCATTGTGTTCTCTGAGATGGTATCATAAAGAAATAAATTTTACCCACAGCAAGAAGGGCAAATGATGTTTTATGAATTGTAATTTCAGTGCCTTTTTTTTGAGCTTTCAAAGGAGCAAGGAGAATGGTTAAAGCTAATTCTTGGGCTCTGCAGCTCATACCATACATCACTGCTGATGTTTCAGTGTTTTCAAAGGCTTTTTTTCACAAGCGCCTGCCCTCCTCCTACTTCCTGTCTTTTTCTCCCAATGTGACCTGTTTTTACTTACGATTCTTAAGCAGAGGCAGGATACTGAATTCTTCTGTGATGAGTAGTCAGCATGGTACGTAGAAGTAGAATCAAAAGCAATAAGATTTACCTTTAGGTTATTTGCTAAGTCACCTGCATTCTTGCTAGGTAACCCCGGGTTGTTTATTGCCCTTTCATGTTCTGTTTCCTTGGCTATTACAGAAAGAGAGAGAGAGAGAGAGAGAGAGAGAGAGAGAGAGAGAGAGAGAGAGAACGAACAACAGCCTCATTCACATCTTTGCAGTGAGGGTTAAATGAGAACATGTCCACAATAGAAGAGTGGGACACAAGTGAAAATTTCCATTATGATTTGTGATTACCATGTGTGTGTATCTGTGTATCCAGAGTGTTAGCAGCTGAATTGGTGCGTGTTCTGCTTTCATTCCTCAACTCCCCCAACATGCAGAGGCTCTCTGCCAGATGGCTTCTCTGCCAGCTGTGTCTTGTTTTGTCCTTGTAAATACTGTGTGCCCTAACAGGGAGGCTTTACTTATAATCTAACATGCCTTGTCCTTTATCTCTTGCAGCTTGAGAATTACATTGTGGAAAATATGAAGTCGGAGATGGCCCAGATACAACAGAATGCGGTTCAAAACCACACGGCCACCATGCTTGAGATAGGAACCAGTCTCTTGTCTCAGACTGCAGAGCAGACCAGAAAGCTGACAGATGTTGAGACCCAGGTATGTCCTCAGGGCCAGAGTCACATACTCAACCAGAAGATTATTTTAAAATTAGTCTTTAGTTTACTCCATAAACTCAGAGCACATGTCAGCATGAGATTTGGGAAAACATACATTTTTGTTTATTGGTAATAACAACAAAGAGTGCTTGACATGCTCTGTGTGCCTTAATGAGGGTGAGTATATTTAGGTTTGCGTGTGTTTGCAAAAAGAGAGCAGCTAAAAAACCTAATCAGCTTTAAGTTCAAATAAACACTGCAGCTACCAACTGTGATATGACTTGTGTAAACCAAAAGAGTCACATGGCGACTATTGATGAGCTTTTTGAGCTGCCTTGCTTTATCTCTGGTAATGCATTAGTGATAGTGGCATCTGCAGTAGCTTTGTGAATTCAGCGACTTGAAAACTTCAGGTCCTCTGAGCAGGAATTAGCATAAGTCTGCACATACCTGCATGTTTGAGTGGAAATCAGTATAATGTAAGGATGCTTTTAAATGATCACTGTCATAAATATGCTAACAAGTGTCATGTTACTGCACTGGAAGACTGCCAGTTAATGCAGTTAACTATGGATAGTGTGATTCCATTGTAATAGCGTTCTTAAACTTGGGGTGAGGCATGGCTTGGTTCCGATGTAGCTGAATTCTATCAAGGCTAAGAATTCGCATGTGTACATATGCCAGTGTAGGCTATTTCTTCTTTATTTAATCATGTCAATGACATTGCAGATCATATGTTGATATTTAAAGAGAAGTAGCAAAGATGTCTTGTATAGATAAATCATTTTGTATAAAATACATGTTGCTCAGACAAAACAAAAACAAAATCAAAGAAACAACAACAACAAAAAAAACCAAGCAAAATAAAAAATTCACACACACAGACATTTATGAAAACCACTTAAAGACTGTAGAAAAGGAAGATGTTCCGATCTTTCTCATTAACACAGTTATTGAATTCTGAAGTCTCCATATCTTTTTCACCGATTAATGATACTAATAACCAGTTAATGAAATCAGAACTCAAATGCCTACTACATTGGAGGAATAAATTATCTAGGTTTTGAAAAGACACCTTTTTCTGTAGACCACTATTAGATATACAGGAAATACAGGAAGTAAGAACTAGATCTCATGACTGAACAACTTGAAATATATTGACTCATTTATAATCACATAAAGCAATCACGTTGATTTATAAAGTATTGATTTCCTATGTTACACACAATGAAACTGTAATTTTTCTCTTACTTTATTTAAAGAAGCCTTACGTCCTGCTATAAACATTTTTTTAAGTTCAAACCTTGAAACACTGGCAGGTGAGATGGTCCAGTAGGTTAAGGCGTATTTCATCAACCGTAAGAACATGTTTTCAACTCTCAGAACTCATATGGTGGAAGGAGCAGACTCCAGAACAGGTACACACACACTCACGTGTGCACGCATGCACGCGCATGCGCGCGCGCGCGCGCGCGCGCACACACACACACACACACACACACACACACACACACAAACACACACGCACATTTATTTATTTTTTTATCACTCCAAAACACTCTCTGGTATTTTTTTATTCTTCTCTTATCAAGGAAGTGCTGGGGTGGTGGGGAAAAATGTCTCATCAATATTTTTAAAATTTTTGAAAGTTTTTAAAAGTAGCAATTTATTCTACATTCCAAAGACTGGGAGACATGTACTTTCTGAAAGATAATAATAGAAAGAAAGCAATGAATAAAAAGAAAATAAAACTCCCTGTGTGGAACAGTGAAAATTCATCATAGAAGGTCAACTAAAGTTTATTAGATATAGTAAGAATATCTTTAGGATAGACAAACTCAAAAATAATCACGAATTCTTCAGAAATATCAACAGGAGGCAATTAGACATAGGAATACTAAGGCAGGTCTTATTGTGCTTTGCAAAGTGAAGCCTTTATGTTCTTATCTTCCTTTGAACATGCTGCAGTCATTGGTGTTTACACACCAAAGTTTTCTTTAGCAAGTGTGTATCTGCATGGTGCATATTTGAACTCTAGAGACAGGATATGATTTGCTTCAACTTAACCACAAAAGTGCACCCTATTCCTGCGGCAGAATCACGTTTACAAAATGAACACTGAACCCTCAGTGTCTTTACACAATTCACTTCTAAGAACTTAGAAGCTGACGGAGCCTTCTGATCGGTCCAGGTTTGTTCTGGTATTTTGCTCTGATATTCACTTAACTTGGTTTCACACTTTTATGGTTTGCTTTCCTGAAAATTGACTTCAGGCTGTTCAGAATCTGAGGATCATGTAGCAAAAAACCTTGCCCATTGTAAGCTGCCTTGGCTCTCACATGATGATCTTATAAAGATAAGCTACTTATTGCTTACAGGTCCTCTGTTGACCTTCTAGATTTGAACTTTCAGTGGCGGTGTGAGGACTGTGGTTTTGCTGCACACCCAGTGAACATTATAATCAGAACAAGGGTCCTGTGACGAGCACATCTAGAAAAGATTGCTGGCCTTGGGGGTGATAATGAGAAATTGAAACCAGAGAAAGCCTTTTCTTCCTCCACAGCTCAGAGGAAGACCATTCAGACTCATCAGTATCTATCCCTTCTCTTTCAAGTTCCTCTTATGAAAAAAGGAGTTGAGATCATGAATTATTCATGTGCCCCTTCTGTTGCACAATCTCACTCACTTTGTCCTTGGGAAAACTTGGTTTAGAGAGAATTTATCAGATCAACAAACCAAATGAAGTTCTATTTTTAATCATCCCCTTGGCTCAGTCTTAATCAATCTTACACACATATTAACTAGTATCAGCAAATACCTCCAATAAAGTATGGAGTATTTTCATTCCTTGTTGGAAGATGAGGAAACTGAAATAAAGAGCCCTTCAAAAAGTTGGTTCAGATGAAAGAATTAGCGACCATTAAAGTGAGAATTTAAAGTTAAGCAGTTTGGGGTCAAAACTGCACATATTTAATATCTCTCTACCAGTGCTGACCTCTCTCCTGTGGTTCTGCCTTTTCTCTGAGATTTTAGGACTATATCCATAGGTGCAAGGAGAGAACAAGATTTAACTCAGAGCAAGAAAACAAACATAATATTCTTAGCACTACTGTCAGTCTCTTATATGTAATGAAGATGTCATGGCTTTGCTGCTTAGGGAATGGCAGTCCCCCTCCCTTCACCCCCCCCACACCATTCTCTCAGGTGCCAGTGACTTCATCACATGTAGCCTTCGAACTCTCCTTGCCAGCTGCCAGCTGTGTCAACTGTAGGGAAGGTCTTTAGATGGCTATCTCAAGTTTCCTTCAGTCTCCAATAAGTTCCAGCACTATGGAATTAGAAACAAAATTTAATCACATTTGAACAGATGTACTTTACATATTTCCATGATGCAAGATGTTCCAATAAGTGAACCCTACACTAATACCTAAAGCAGTCCTTATGTCCACTGACTTTGAGTTAATGTAGTAAAAATTCTCTAGATCAACTCACTTCCTGTCACATTTAAAACATACCTTTTGAGAACGCTGGTGTGGGAAGTGTACTTGAACAGTGATCCCAGCTGCTGGACTCTCAAGCCCATCAGGTATTGGTACAGAGACCACAATTCTCAACAGCCATTTCTAAGCAATGACTCACTGTGGCAGTATACTTAGCGTTGTTCCCAGGAGCTTTAGAACTTTGCTGACACATGACTTTGGCTAATGTTTTCCCATCGCGTGTTGCATATAATTACAGCCGTCTTGAGGACAAAGACTTCCATCTACTACGCCTTTCCATAGCTCTCTTCCTCACTGAGGTAAAGCATGCACCTCAATCTGAAGGCTGTCTCTGGCTCCTCCCACTTTGTTTCCCTCCATAGACATTTGCTCTAATAAATTCCCTGTACATTTCATCCCACTTCTCTTCTGCTTCTCAGAGGTCACTAAACATGCTGACTGCTTGGATGACAACAGCACAGTTAGAAATTTAAAGCAGTTCAGAAGTAGTCTGTTGAAAGAACGCATCTCTCTAGGCAATAACCAGTTTCTTCTCATGTGTGCTGTCAAAGGCCGGCTCTAAATATTGAACTCTTTTCCTTGATGAGGACATAATTGAATAAACTTTAGTCCTTGACTTAGCTAAAATGATGGTGAAGTAAATTAGAGAGGGAGTCATATAAGGAAAATACATTGGTAATTAATTTGCATAAATCACTAGAGGAAGACTCGAAAACTTCTAGCTCAATTTGACCGGCCGTCCTTTTTGAGGCTGCATTAACACAGCCACATTTATCCACGCATGTGTTGTATGTGGCTGCGTTACTGTTCTCGCAGCAGATTGGTTGAAGCAGAGTTGTAATAAAGACAATATGGCCTATATATCACGGTTTCTTCTCCCTTCCTCATTGCTGTGACAAAATATGTAACAGACACAACTTAAGGGAGTGAGAATTTAGTTTGGCTCACAGTTTGAAAGTACAAAATTCATGATGTGGAGAAGGCTCCATGATGGGTGTATAGCTGGGAATGCTCACATTTCACTAGATCAGAAAGCAGAGGGGTATGAGGCTACAAACAGGGCGAGCTACAAACCTAGAGGTAGGTCTAGGGGTCCATTTCCTCCCCTGAGTCCCCAAGACATAAAGATTTGATAATTTCCCAAAACAGCATTGCCAGCTGGAAACCAAATGTTCAAAGACATGAGCCTTTTGGGAACATTTTACATCCAGATAATGACAGCTCATTAAGCTAAGTAAGATAGTTACTACTTGGCGGTTGAATAAAAAAACTCTAACTGGCTCTTCAAACACATGTTAATTGGAACGTAAGGATTTTTTTTCTCTATCACAAGGATTTGGAGCAGGACATGTTATATATCAAGCCCCCAGTAAGTTCTAATATAATTAAGTAATTAACAACCCTGTTTGTAATATACTTGGATTTTAACCCAAGGCTGTGTTGGTAGTAATATAAATGAAAACTTAGCTGATGGACCTGAATATGACTTCAAAGGAAAGCAACCTACTGAAAATGATTGAGCTGCAGAAGTAATCATCCCAATGTAGGTTTTTGTACCCTGAAGAACATTATAAATTTGGCCCCTTTCTACTTATTGTGATAATTTTATTTGTATGATAAGGAAAAATCAGATGATGTATTCAGCTGCCACAAACTGAAGACCTAAGGATGCCAGGAAAGACAACAGTGGGTAGCAGTAGTTATTGGTCAAGAGGGCCCCTTTCTTAGGCAGAGAAGCTGTGAGTTCTTAGTTACTTAAGTCTATAGGAAGAACTGAGACTCTAAATTCAGAGACACCATGTAGTTTGCTCTAATTAACAAGATAATTCAATGTACAATGTCTGCATGTGTTAAAATGTACTATACTTATCAACGTCCATAGCCAAATGCAGTTATTGTATTTTAAATATGGCACAAAGTTACATTGTTAGATTATAAATAGTATCTATGAGTATCCAGCATATAAATATTCAAATATAATGAGGTTACTATAAACATTATAAATACTAATATGGATAGTTAATATAAACATATGTGGCATAAATATAATCATAATTTTCATATAGTATTAAATATCTATTACTATAACCTGTATTATCAATCTTTCTCCAAGGTTCCTTAATCTTAAATTAATTTTGTAGATAATTTGTTTTCCAAGTTCGATGGGCTCACTGTTCTTGGGTTTGTCTTTTGCTTTCTGCCCTGCCTCCCCACTTATGGATAACATATTTAAGCTACTTAGACAGCCGTTTGATCATCTCTCATATTCTGAGATAGCCTGAGTGTTTATTTGGCATATCTTTATATTCGGTTTTTTAACACTTGTCGCTTTTCAAACTGGAAGTCTCTCTGTGTAAAGGATTTCTTGAGCTGAGTTAAGAAACAGGGTTACTTTATGGACTTGTTGATCACTTCATGTGTCATTTCATGAAGAGGCAGGAGGACAAATCAGCATCTTGCTCTTAGTAACGTAAGGTCCTGTGGATGTGGGCAGGATTCTAGCTGCCACTTTCCCTCTACAAAGAGAAAAAATAACCCTTAGGATGATTCTCCATCTCTTTTCCCCCTATTGACCAAAACCTCATTTCACTGATAGTGCAAAGCACTGAATTTATAGCTCATTCTTTCTTTATTAATCAGTTTTCATACTCTCATAGTATCTGATCATATCATAGGTTGTTAACTTTTCTTTATTAAACAAACAAACACACCACAATGAAAGCAATGGCTCCAAGGTCAATGTGCTGCAAAAAAAGAGATTTCCTTTTGTGGTTTCTGTGTTGTCTTTCAATAACTACCTTTTAGTTAGTGTGGACTTTAAATTAAATACTCTTAAAGCATTACAAGAGGCTGTCTGAAATTCCTCACCTCACTTTCTCTAGAAAGTGAATACTTTTTATTATTTTTTTAAAGAAAGAGCTAAGGGCTTTAGACTACATAAATCCTCCATTTCAGATCCTACTTTCCCCAGTCTATGGCAAACTCTGGGAAATTTAAGCTTTGACACGGGTCCTTAGGGACTTATTGCATTTATTCTTCACTCTTTCCTTTCTTCCTTTTCCCCCCTTTCCTCTTAAACATTTTTTCCCAGAGATGTGCTTTTGGGATATGTTTAAGCTAAGAAGGAAATGTCTTTTGTCATTTTAATGGAATACTTCAGTTATTGCCAGCAGTAAGTTCCATAGACTCATGCAAGGCAGTGGTCAATTTATCATAGTTTTCTACAGTTCTCTTGCATGCCCAAATCTGAACTTCAAGCATGTTTGAAAACATCAGTGAAGTGACTTGAAATAAAGCAGCAATAGAGTCAAGATGATGAGAAGAGAGAAGAGCCTGGCATTTGTGCTTAAAACTAAGTTGACCAGTGCTTAGCATGAATCTCTACGATTGGTCTGGTTTCTTCTTCCATGCCTGATAATTCTTTAAATTTGACCTGTAAAAGTAAAACTCTGCATGTGGGGCTGTTACTTTCTTGGTCAGTATCTAACTTGCAAACAGTCCATTGTGCACTGCCAGCATGTCCTTCAACACATAGTTGAATATTTTAGTGGCCATGACTGTGTGGGAGGGCTCTGGACCCAGCAGTGCAGGCCCCGTGTAATCAAAGTGTGGCAGAAAAACATAGGAGGGATAAAAAAGAAAGATCATCTTCAATAATGGAAATTCCAGAACAAAAGCAAGATGAGTGGACTGCAGGAGAGCACAGAGGTAGATGTTTTCCTAGGCATGACCAGAACATACTCCTGAGCATGTCTTGAATATGAAAACAAGCTAACTCATCAGATGAAATGGGATGGATATTTCAGCCAGATAGAAGTACAGGTGCACCTTGTGTTGAAAAGGATTTGGCAAATTGAATTGGCAGAAAGACAGTGGATGGAGCATAGTGTGCCAGATGGTGGACAGAAGTGACATCCAAGAACTAAGAGACTTCTAATCATACAGTAAAAATATCTTAAGACCAAACTAAGTTCTTACAAATGTAAACCAACTGCAGAGAGGGTCTCTTAACATATTCAACATGGAAAATGCCATGATCTGAGTTGTTTTCATGAAACGTTTTTTTGCACGGTTATAGTGTAGACTAGAGGCAAAGGAGAATAAGAAGACAGGTTGGTTAATACTGGCAGTAGTTGCAAGTGTTAGATATAGGCAGCCTTAATGTCAATTCTAGATAGTGATTTCATTCTGTTTCCAGAGAACATGGATTAAAATGTGGATTATTCTTTGAAAGCCAAAGTGTTAGTCTTTGAATATATTGGGAGGCGTGTCTCAGGGTTTCTATGTGATGAAACACCATGACAAAAGTAACTTGGTGAAGAGATTATTTCAGTTGACAAACTCTCAGGTCATACTTCATCATAGAGGAATGTTAGAGCAGGAACTCATGCAGGGATAAAGAGGCAGTAATTGAAGCAGAGGTCATGGAGGTGTGCTGTGTATGGGCTCACCTTCCAGGAACTTCTCATCTTGCTTTCCTATACCATCTGGTACTGCCTACCAAGGAGTGACATAGGACACCATGATCTGTTCCCTGCTATGTCAATCACTAGTCAAGGTTCACTGACTTCTCTGTAGGCCAATCTTGAAAAGACATTTTGTTGACTGAGAGTCATTCTTTCAGGTGTGTTAAGAGCAGAGGAGCTGAACCCGAGAGTGTGATAACAGGGGAGCTGGCCATGTCCCTTTCCATCTGTGGCATTAGGTGAACTAGCAGGGCAGTGCTAGAGAACTTGTCCTGTGGTGTGGGTGCAGAAGAACTGGCCGGCTTACAAACTCAGCTACTGACCGTGCCCAGATCCAGTGCTTTAAGTTGGCACACCACATCTGTGAACTGCTAGAGCACGTGAAGGGGCTGGTCCTACCGATCCAAAGCTGCAGAATCCCTATGACACAGGGCAACAACAGAATATTCAGGAGGAGTCCCTGTGAGGATCTAGTAGAATACAGTGTAGCAAAAGCCAGAGTCCTTTAACCAGACCAATGGCTCATTGCAACAAACATTTGCAAGTAAAGACGTATGGACAAAAGGGTGTACTGTGTGACACACAGTGACACACTGCAGCTTCCATTATGAGATTTGTGTGTGTATGTTACAGCTTTTAAAAAATTATTTCTTTACATAACTTTACTTTTTAAATTTTCTTTTGTGCAGAAAGTTGCAAGGGCAGAGGGTAGATATGAAGGGGTAGGGAGATGAGTGCAATCAGGGTACATGATGTGAAATTCACAATGAATCAAAAAAAAAAGTAAAAAGAAAGGAATCATTCTTCTCAAATATGTCTAGGTTTGTGTCAAGTTAGCAAAAACCAACTAACACAATGTACTCTCAAGAGAGTATGGCAAACCAAAGCAAATATAGGTTTGGATATAACTGTGAACAATGTATTTCATTCCATGAGATGTTATGCTTACCTTTTATTCATACATAAGTGTTGAGTCCCTTCTAATTTCAAGTACTGGTTGTCAAACAGAAATACAAAGTGATTCACTCCTCATTTCAAATATATATAAGTAGTTATTCAGTAAACAAAGAAACCAAAAGCTGATCTGTGTAAACTATTTACTAAATGTTGCCTCAGTGTTAACATTTACTACCATGGTTGTTTAATTCTATTTTTTTCTTGAATAAAGTAATGAAGAATATAATTTAAAAATAATACTTGTGTTAATTCTCTGAGAATTTCATACAATATATTCTGATCATATTCACCCCTCCCCAAACACACCTTACCTCTCACTACTGATTAGTTTCCATCTTTCAGAGGTTTCCATTTTTCCCCATTGAGTGCCCTTTTATGTTGTACAGCTACTCCTGGGAGTAGGACCGACCCTTGAGTGTGTTCAATCTACCATGGTCACATTATTAAAGAAAACTTACTCATCCAACAGTCATCGAATGTCAGTAACTAGTGTGTGGTTTCACACATATTTTTACCCTCTGTGCTGGGACTTTGTATGTTTTGAACTTGCGTTCATATGTGTTTAAGAAAAATGTATTTTTGTAAAAGTCTTAAAATCACATAGAAACAGAAAAGTAATTATAAAGTAAATATAGTCCCTGAAAGTGTTTACTCCAGTCCTATGTGGTTTTATTTACCTTACACTGTACATAACCTAGAAAATAGTGGGGTGCTAGAGAAGAAATGGAAAATGGCAAGATGAGATATTTATACTTTGAAATACTTAACTTGTTATGATTTGTTTATATATTATATTTCCATGGATACGGATTTGAAACCACTCCAAAGACTAATAATAATGTCATCATCCAATATTTATGGAATATATTAGAATTTTTAAAATTCTGCTCTGAAATACTCTACAAATATATAACATGTACTTTAGCTTGGTTCCCTAGGTGAGAAGGAGCCCTTCTTTAAATATTGCACCTGAAGCAGTTGTCTCTCACCTCCAACCTAGTTCCTTCTCTGTCCTACTACAAATACAGAGCCCAATTGCCTTGCAGTCCCCTGCAGACATAGCTCAGCCAAGTAGTTGAGTGCTTGGTACAAAGGTTCAGATCCAGTCTCAGCTTTAATCCTTCTACAGTGGTGAAGGAACACACCAACACTTCCACTTTTAGAGCAGGACGCTGCGCATGATAGTGTTACTGCAAAAACTCTTCTCAGATCCCCTTTAATGAATAGATCTAAGTAAACTATGATGGCTGAAGAGATTTTAAATAATTGAAGGGGAATTTTAAAAACAACATAACCTTTCCCTTCCCTTTTTAAAATCTCCCTTAGTAAAAAGATAGGGATGGAGGGTCAAGAAAGAGAAGGGCAAATGTTGACACCATTTGAAGACCTCGTCTAAGGCTGCTGTCTTTGCCTAAAAAATGGTAGAGATAGGTGTAAAAGTACAGACACTTATTCTTATTAGCCTCTGAGTAGCAGTGTAGATTGTTTGTGACACTTTTGAGGACTTCAGACAGTGCAGATGAAAAAAAATAATAGCAATTTCTCTTCTTAACAATTTCAGGTCTGAATATGGAGGTTTTCAGTAGTTACTGGAATACAGCCTCTCAGTTTACTGTGCAAATCTGTAGACTCAAATAAAGTTTCTGGTTAGAAACTCAGATCTTAAAAAAAAAAAAGAAAGAAAGAAAGAAAGAAAGAAAGAAAGAAAGAAAGAAGGGAAAAAACCCTCAGATCTTGAATCTGGATTACACTGGACTCCAATGTCCTTGTCTATAAAGTGAGACCATCAAGTAAGTGAGATAGTATATGTAAGTTCTCTTGACTGAACTCTCTGCCATGATAGCCATCCAATAAACGTATGGTCAGAAATCTCCCCAGACTATTGCAAGAGTTGTTTGTGTTTCTAATTTAATTTAGTAAGGTGATAGGCCTTAGTAGTATTATACATCTCTTAATTCTAAATAACCTGTAATATCAAGACATTGTATTAATAATATGCCTTGTACTTATAAATATTGGACAAAGTATATAGGAAACTTGCAAAAATATAATATACTAGAATGTAAGGGTATAAAAATTGGAGTATGCAAACAAATTTAGTTCATCTCTGCCTTGTATCTCCACTTACAAAGCAGTATTTGATAGACTAACCATCATATGCATAAGTCATTCTGAAAAATAGTAAGAAAACATTTTTTAAATGATCAGGTTTGTTTTTTTTTTTTTTGCTACTTGTTTAGTGATTGAAATTTTATTTTCCAAAAATGTTTCAAGGTACTAAATCAAACATCACGACTTGAAATACAACTGCTAGAGAATTCATTATCAACATACAAGCTAGAGAAGCAACTTCTCCAACAGACGAATGAAATTCTGAAGATTCATGAAAAAAACAGGTAAGGACTATTGTATTATGAAAATACTTTCATGTATACTTCTTGATATCCTTTAGCTCAGTGACAACTGAAAGTTTCATTTGAGGTAATGGAAAAACTAAATCTACAAGAGAGGACAAAGATGCAGGTACAGCCAATGTGTTAACCAGTGGGCTTGTGTTGCGCTTCCATCTTGAAGTGCCTGGCCCTCAGTCTTAATTCTGCCATAAGCCATTTTTCAAATAACACCATATATACAAAAATTGTTTGACATCTTGGCTAAATCTATTGACTTTTCTTCAGCAGCACCAACTTTGTAACCTTAGAGAGAAAAATTGACAGACGCTCTTGGATTGTTCTTCTGCCAGTCACTTACTCCACTATTAGGATCACAGCAAAACATAAGATTAATCAACTCAGAGCTTGTATTACAGGGAAGCAGAGTTATAATTTTCTAAGAAAAATCTTGTCTACAAAATAACCAAGAAGAGGTTTTTTTCATTTAAAGAAATTTAAGTTGGACATATTTTTTGGTTGATTGATAATCTCATATGGTAGTACTTTGTTAGGTTCAAGGCATTTCAGGTCAGTGGAGCATAACTAAGATTTTGGAAGGTGGGACAGTGAAACGAGCTCATTTTGAAGTCATTAATACTGACAATCAGGACTTGAAGCAAAGAACCATCTTCTATAGAATAAATATCATTCACTTCATTGCATTTTCTTTGGAATATTGGTTGTCTAGAAGATGGTTTAGCTCTTTCCCTGCATTCAGTAAAGACAATCATCCTGATAGGAAGTTTATAAATACCTATCAGTTGATAAATCTGCTGGAGCTAGACTTTGGTGTCTAGACTCTCTTCCCATGCCAGGGGAGCATATGACAAGACTGTGGTCCTTCCTACTTTGCAGAAGGACCAGGGAATCAGACCAAATGAGTAGCCTGCCCAGGGTCAAACAACTTGCTAATGATGAAAGCAGGAATAGAATCCATTCACTTTGCTGGTAGCTCTCTCGTTTCACCCTCACAGATGACATCTCATGGTCTCCAGCCTAAAGGTTTTTCCAGCATCTAGCAAAGAGTAGACATCAATGCCAAGGATTACAATCAAACTTCTGCATGAATAAAATAAACTTGACTGTTGATTTAGCATCTGCAAGGGGTCACAAGTGTTAAATGTATTTATTCTTGCAGGGTGATATGGGATAAACTATTTAAGTATAAATAAACTTGACAGCACTTGACCCTCAACTGGCTTTTTGATGAAATGTTCTGAAATTGAAAATCCTCTTGAAAATTACTGTTTATCCCAACACAGTCCCACGATAACCAGAAATATGCATGTGTGTAACAGGTATACTTTACTTCAGTCACCCTCAATTTAGGGTCACCACTAAATGCCTTAACTTTCTTGCTGAAGGGAACCCCACTTACAATAATATATTTCAAGATCTCTGTTTAGGAATTTTGAATATGTAGAGCAATTGAATGTAACTTTGTTTTTCTGAGTCATTATGTATATTTAGCAGTTTTAGAAAGACAATAGATAGATACACACACATATATATATATGTATATGTACATATATATAATGCATATATATACATATATATATATCATATGTACATATCATATAATGATGATAAAGGGATGGTCAAAGCTAAGAAAAGAACAAACGATTTTATCTGAAAACCTACTACAAGTGTGAAATGAAAAATCTGTTATAGAAACAAATGAAAAAAAAAAGTAATGGATAAAGGTCACATGAGTTACTGAGCTAGGTAAAACTTTATGTTCTGTTGACTTAAACCTAGTTCATTCCACCAACAACCAAAGAGTACTTATAACAGACTTGTTACAACCAGCAAAGATGTAGAGCTGGTCATTCTGGGGACAAACTGGTCAGGAGAAGCAGGCTTAGCCTGGGGGTTGGGGAAAATGGCTAATTTTCATTCTCAGCTTGATAGATTTAGAATCGCCTAGGGGAAATACCTCTGTGCTGTCTATGAGGAAATGTCCAGAGAAATTTAAAGCAAGAGGGAAGATCCACCCTGAATATGGGCAGCAGTATGGCAGGTAATACAGTCCCAGACTGAGTAAAAAGTAGGAATCTAGCAGCTAATCCTGGTGTTTATCTCTCTCTGACTCTAGACTGGTGACAATGTGATTAGCTGTCGCTCACTGCCACTACTGTTAGACCCTATTATAATGGCCTGTTCCCCTGAAATCATGAGCCAAAATAAACCCCTCCTCAAATGGCTTTAGTCAGGGATGCCATCACAGCAGTGAGAGAAATGACTAATATAAAGGTAAAGGAAACAAACAGATGTCATCTGCAACAGCAGGTCACTTCCTGCCCCTTCTTTGTTAAGCCTGAGTTCCTCTCACCAGTGTGTTCTCCCAAGCACAATTTGTCAGGCTCCTGCCCACCTAAGTATGCATGTTACAGGTCAAAATTAGTTGTGCAGCTATATTTTATTGATATTTAAAATTTATTATAATTTAATTTTAATAAGAATGCCCTTGAGAAGTCAGGAAAATTCCAGTCGCAACTCAACTTCAATAAGGCGTGCTCTTGAAGTTGTGGTTGACATTAGCGTAGTGGAGCTGACTTCAGACCCTCAAAACTGATCATCTTGTTTCTGGTCTCGTAACTACAGTAGTTTTAAAGAAACACACTGAGAATATAAACTTAAACTCTCTGTTCTTAAATTCAGGTAAGAGTATAAACAGATGCTTTTCTATCATAGTAAGCCATGTAGAGACTCTTCTATAAAACTAAGCAATGTGCCCTTCACTTTTAGGATAGACCTCATTGTCTAATTAATAGATTAGAATCATCAGATTGCCAACATGTTTGAGGCAGCCTCAGAGTTAACACTGATGCTTTACTTTGTGAATTTAATCACTCAGTATGTTACTACTTAAAAATTTACCCTGGTGAGCTGCATTGGAAGAACACTTACAATTTCTATTTTATAATGAAGAGCTAGGTATGTAGCGGAGTATATGAACTGCCTAGGAAGCATAAGACCTAAGTTCAGTCTGTAACCCCAATAAATATGTAGACAAGAAAATAAATAAATGCTTAAAATTAAATAGAATCTTACATGATAGTTGTTTTGAAATTTACTTACAATATTGACATAGAAATTGAAGGAACTAGAAAGTAGTATTATTTTCAAGTTAGTTTATAGTGATATATTTCACCATAAAGAAAAAAAATGATTCAGGAATTGAAAAACTGGAGATATCTATGCATAAAGAACTTTATCAAATCAAACAAGAGGAATTCACTTTCTTCTTTTTAACTTGCAATTCTGGAAACATCACAAAAATAAACTTAACGTCAATAAAATGTTCCTGCACTAGAAGTCTTTACTGCATTGCATTTTGTTGTACAGAGCCCCACTGGAGGGGCTTCGGCCCATCTCTCAGCAGATGTACTACTGCCCATGATTAAACTCTTACAAAGTTACTACCATACATTCTTCACTGTTTTTCCTACTGACTTTGCTTGTTCACTCACTCCTGCGATACCATGGGTTTCAAATGGAAAACCTGAAAGGATCCATGTGTAGCTAGAAAATGAATGGATGCCCTGAACTGTCAGTTGTGTTTAAAAAACAAAACAAAACAAAACAAAACAAAACAAAACAAAACAAAACAAAACAAAACAACATTTATGCTCTACACTGTCAAGTGTATTCATGTCTCCCTTCCTTCTTACTTCTTTCTTTCCTCCACTTAATTTTATTTATTTCTGTTCTTCCATAACAAATATATATGTTACATTTATATTTATATCTATCTGTATATATACAGATCTATCTATCTATCTATCTATCTATCTATCTATCTATCTATCTATCTATCATCTATCTTGCATTCTTCTTTTCTAAATCTGTCAAACTTGCCCCAGAAAACCTTTAGACTGGGGTCTCAATCCCACAGTACAAAACCAGTGGCATAGCACTGGTAACAGGAATGTTAAAAGCTTACCTTAGGATGAGTGAACCGACATGATTTTAATACAGCACCTATTAACATTTCCTATTCATGTATTGACATTGGGTAATGTTGTTATATTTCATACACTTAACTAAGAAAGAATAGTATAAAGTAAGCTCTGTTTCCTCCCTCAGGATGTTTCTGGCTGTGTCTACCTTTGAGTATGCTTCGGGCTTTCACCAACAAGTCTGAGAGTTGGCCCTCAAGAGTGTTGGACACCTTTGTCAGAATAAGATGACATCTTTTATGGTTAAGATTATGCTCCACAGGCAAACTGATGAAAAACTGTCTCTGTCTTTATCAGCAAAACAGAGTCAGGCTGCTCTTTCACATGAACTCTATTTCTGATATTACCTCATATGTGGTCCCTGAGGGCATTTTGCTAGTAGATTTAGCTTCCAGTATTGCTGAATTCTTATAGCTATCTCTCTGTCCTCCTGTTGAAGAATCCAGTTCACGCAATGGAGTGTAGGCCAAACAGCTGCTTTTAAGTCATATGTATCCTTGCTTGCACAATTTTTAAGAAGTGATTTTCTTCAAACAAACCAAAAATATCCCCTTTGTGACACATAGCCTATCTCCCTATTCTATTTATTGTTATTGTTTATTTTCATATGATCAGTGGAATGAGAGGCATTCTGCCAAGCCGTGTCTAAAACAGTAACGCCAGTGTCCTCCCAAGTAAGCAGAGAGGAGGTCCAAGTCAAATGTCTGTATTTTTAGAAATAGTTAATTGATCACACCTACCTATTCTTCATGTGAATCTTAATGCCATAAATGCAGCAAATGTTATTTCTACACGGAGGCATCTCTGAAATGTAAAAAGAGTGTGCCCAAGTCAGTCAGGTCTGGTTTGAATCAGCCAATCTACTTTCCAGAGGGGATTATCTAAATTAAGCTCTGCTTCCTCCCCCAGGAATGTCAGGAGCCAGTGTCTGGGTGTGTGACTTAGCAGCTTTGAGAAAGATCCATGCCTGTGCAGCCAAGCCAGTGAGCTGGCCTAAGGAGTATCTCCCACCTCTTTGGCAGAAAAACAAGAGAGTGTTTTATAGTTAGGATTATAGTACACACACACGCTGAGAGGCCTTGCTGACTTACATCCTGGAAAATTAAGTAGAGCATTTGCAGAATTGAGTGTGGATTTTTTACTTCATTGGATTCAGTTTTTCATCCCCTAAATACCAGATTCGCAAAGCAGGGAAGGATAGCATTACTGTTTGTTTTCCCAGAAGTCTAACAGAGGTGACTATAGATAATCTTAGTCTGCTTCCTTTAGCAAATTTTATTTTTGTTGGTTGAATGCTGCCCTAATTTCCAAACATAGTTTAAAAAAAAATCACTTAGACATGTTGCATTCCAACTCTATGTTTAAAATAAACAATTAAGAACCCAAGAAAAGGCAAAATCATTAGACCTTGCCTATGATAGGGTTGGCATGAGCACATAAGGCAGCTTATGTACCAAATTTTATAATATTCTTCTGATCAAAGCAAATGAATAAGAAGCTGGGTGTGGTGGCACCCTCCTCTAGTCCTAGCACTTGAGAGGCAGATGAAAGTGACTCTAAGACTTTGAGGGCAGGGCTGGTCTACACAGTGAGTTCTGGAACAGTAAGGCAGCAGTGATACATAGGGAGACTCTGTCTTAAGGAAACAATGAGAAAGGAAAGGAAAGAAAGAGAGAGAGAGAAAAAAAAAGGACCTTGTGGTGGTGATGCATGACTTTAACCCCATCACTCAGGAGCCAGAGCATGATGTAGCCTGGGGTAAAACAGGAGTGGTCATCAAGTGATTATCTTAAAACAAACAAATATAAAATAGAAGAAAGGGATAGATTGGCTGCTATAGGTCTACCAAGGTAAAGACCATTACACGGTCCTTTGAATGTTGAACCAGGAGATAGGAATTGTTTATTTTACACTGGGAATTCATTGAACTCGGTTGACAAGTTTCATCTTGCTTCCAAATGGAGTTAACTTAATTATTCTTAAGTGAGTGAATCTTATACAATTGCAAGATACTAAATTCTGTCTTACAGACAAATTATTATAGTAGTATAAGGAAATACTTATTTTAATAGTATTCCTAAGAAAATGAAAACTTTCTATTGAAGCTTACTCACCCACACACCACCCCAATTTGATAAAGCCTTTAAGAAGTAGAAAGAGGAAACTTGGTAAATCCTAGCATTAGATTTTAGGCTGGATTTAATTTGCTATGTATGGTATCGACCAAGGAGAAGTGTCTTAAAATGTAAGGTACTCAGGGCTGAGCAAGTAGCTTAATAGATGCGTACTTGCTTAACGGATTCAAATCCATCATTTCTATCTGCAAAAGCATGAAAAGAAGAAAAACCCCATGTTTACTATGGTAGCCTCTTTTTTATAACTTAAATTATAGGGAGAATTTTATTCTCCATTTTTTTTGTTTTGTTTTTATGTTTTTGATTTTTTTTTTTTTTTTTTTTTTTTTTTGCATAATGAACTGAATGGCAGAGAGCATGTTTCTTCTCAATTTCTTTAGCCTTAGGAGCTGAGAGTAACCAAGAGTCCTGATCCAACTGGGAATCTTAATCCTTCCCTTCTCCTGGATTTTCTGCATCTCGCCGACCTCTGGTGATCATGATGATTTCCACTACTGAGCTATTTTTCCCCACACATCCGGTTCTTTCAAACTTCATTGATTACTGTATTTAGGTCAAACCCTCATCAACTCTCATCTCTTCCACTGCAGAAACCTTGGTTTCTTTAGCTTTGTGCAAGCATAACCTACTCAGGTCTGAGAACACATCATTTTCTGAAGTGCCAAGCTTTTTTCTTGTCAGGTTCTTCTGCCGATTGAATGTTACAATATAGAAAGAAGCTTGAGTTCTCTTTATTTATGCCTTGATTTTATTTTTTTAATTCATTTTACATCCCGATCGCAGTCACATCACCTCCCTCCTCTCCTCAGTCTCACCTTTACAAACTCCTCCCCCAACACTGCCCCTTTCTCTTCTCCTCAGAGGAGAGGCCTTCTTGGGTACCACCTCATCCTGGCAGATCTAGTCCTAGCAGGACTAAGCACATCCTCTCCCACTGAAGCCCAACAAGGCCATCTAGGTAGGGAGAAGGGATGCAATGGCAGTACCATGCACAGTGTCTGGCCAGTCTTAACAATCATACAGCTCTTTCTCCACTACAAGGTTTAGTTTTAGAAGGAGTAGACCTACAGCTCTGAGCAGGGAAACCAGACTGACTGGGCTTTATGTTCTTCTATTCTTGTTCTACTTAACTCTATCCTATATTATCTGGGTGACTCTGGGCCAGTTAATGAGACTCTCTGTGTCTTGACAGCTAATGGTTAACATAGAGATGATGACGATAACCATTTTGTTTGAAGTCGATGTGCAGATCAATGAATGAATGTATGAGAAACACAAAGGACAGTGCCTGGGAGGCATAGCTGTGTTTAATTATGTTGGATTTATCTTGCTTTGCCATGTTATGTTATCCTATACTAATCTGATGCTTGAATTGCCTACCATGGCTGACATTCCTTATTTAGCTGGCAAGCTCCTATTCATCCTTAAAAACTTAAAGCTCAGACTACGTTCTTCAAGCTATGCTCTGACTTGGCGAGTTAAGCTTTCTCATTACAACCTCCACTATACCTGTCTCCCCACCATTACTCCACTTATTCCACAATATATGTGTTTATGTGTGTGTAAATGTGTGACTATTCCTCTGTATAGACGGCATTAGGAAGTTATCTTATGGGACAGGGCCTGAATTGATTTATTATTATATTCGTACTACCAGGCCCAAGTCCCTCATAAAATTATATGTCACATGGTACATATAATTGCAAATGTTTTTCAAATCTTGGATTAATAATGACCTATATCCCACTAGAAGTTCTAGTCCCAAAATGTCATTTACAAATACACACACAACATACACAGAAAATGCTTTTAGTAGAAAACACAAATTAGCTAGGCAATGGTGGCACATGCCTTTAATCCCAGCACTTGGGAGGTAGAGGCAGGCGGATTTCTGAGTTCAAGGTCAGCCTGATCTACAGAGTGAGTTCCAGGACAGCCAGGGTTACACAGAGAAACCCTGTCTCGAAAAAAAAAAAAAAAAAAAACCCACCACAAATTATATGATTTTCATTAAGTACTGAAGTCTATTATTTGTTTTCAACATTATTAAAACATAATGCTCACATCACAATTTTGCATTCCTAAAGTCTTAATACATAGCACCCAATTTTACTAATCTATTCCCTAACTCCTTAAGGTGAACCAATTCAGTGCAACTTTTAAACATCTCAATAGTGTTTTTTAAGTCCATTATAGGCTTGTAGATTTCATTCCTTCAAATATTTTTAAAAAGTAAGACAGATTACAAATTCCATTTCTGTATGTACAATTGAAAATCAAAGTTTTCCTTGCCCGTCCTCTACACCAATTGGTAAAATGATTGGTGCTATTCTTAATTCTTTTCTACTAGTACACTATCAACATAATCACATTCTGTGAATGTTTACATGAACACATTGTAACATACATTTACACATATGTATGAGTTTATACTCTAGGCACATATATTTTAATAATTATTTCAAATGTTATGCATATTCCTAGTATTTATTTCATGAAATATGTCATGAATATCTTATATTAATATATGTAATTATAGGCAGTTATACCTCAGTTATTCTAAAGAATGACCACCAGCACATTAAATACTATAATTTAGAGTTTGCTTTATTCACTTTTATTATATTTCATTTTGTTTAATTTTACATTTTTGATTCAAGATCTCTGTAAGAAGCCCAAGTTATCTGGAAAATCACTATATAGAAAAGACTACATTTGAACTTGACATAATGCTCCTGCTTTAGCTTCCAAATGTGAAGATTAGAGGTGTTGCAATTATACCCGGCATATGTCAATTTCATGCTAGTAAAATATCATTCATTAGAAATAAGGTGATTATTTAAAATTTTTGTAATGTACAGTCAATTATATTGATTACTCTGTTCTCCCTTTATGGGTGAGTGTGTGTGTGTGTGTGTGTGTGTGTGTGTGTGTGTGTGTGTGTGTGTACATGTAAGTGTGTGTGTGTAGACACGCACATTCCTGCTCATACAAGTGTTCTAATTTTCCAAAACCTTCCTGCTCTGTTCTTATCTTTTGTGACTGGATTGTCCATGTGTTTTTATTTCATTGCTTTACTCGTATTTACTGTATTACCTCATAGACACTCTTTCTGGCATCTACATTCTGTCACATATATTGGAAATACATTATCTAGATAAACACTTATTTTCAACCTGTTTTTAAATAATCATATTACAATTCATGATATGTATCAGTCATTTGACTTTCTTATTTCTGGCTTCTACAATACATTTAGCTTATTCTTATTTCCTCAAGCTTTGAAAAGTTTACTGGCTAAAGTTTGCATAAAATATTTATAATTCTGCCCCCAATTTGAATCACAAATCAAGCGTAGCAGTATTTTTGAATGAGAGTTTCATATTTAGTTTAATAGGAAATAATAAATTTAATCTAGAAAGAAAACTCATCCTGTGTTTGCTCATATTTGCACCATATGGTGACACCATGTACAGCACAAACAAGAAAAAAAAAAAATGAAAGCATTTATAAATAAGTTCAGACAGATAAAAATGAGGTTTTTATATTTTCAACATCTCTTCCCCGTGTCAAGAGCTATATTTACACAGCACAGGCTGCTCTCACCACTAGGCATTCATTGGCTGCTATGTTAAGAATTCTGTTGTGGGAAACAATTTGAACGGGGGAGCTTTATGTGAAAGTTTCAAGATGTACCCAATGGTCTTAAGTCTTTCCAGTAAGATATAGTGTAGGAAAAGACAGTGTATGCAGCACAGGCAAATCAAGCCCAATGTCCAAATTACTCACACTCTTTCATGAGATTTCAGTGAGGTTCAAGACCTAGATTATTTTGTTTATTTTATTCTTCATTAAAGTGCACCTCTGCCTCAAACTGGAAGTTAAGTGCCAAAATCCTATGCATGTCTCTTCTCAAAGTTCTCCCAGGAAGATGGGAAACAGGAAGCACGGAAAGTCCTGTGAGAAACTCTGTTTTGGAATTTGCAGCTCAATTTGTATAGATTGAATGCACAGTCGGTAAACTATTGCTCCATGTAACAGTAACCTTTAAAGACACATCCCAAGAAACAACGGCTTATCCAATCCAAACCTTCCAAAAAACTTGACAGTGGGGCTCTCTTTCTGTTTGACAAACTCAGAAAGAAAAATCCATGCACTGATGTCTAGAGTTTGCTACCCATATTTTGTTACTTGTTTAAACTTCTGCTAAAACTTTTGAATGTTATCATCAGGAAAAATAAGATCCTGCCTGTCCAGTTTTCGATCTAACGTCCTATGACTGGACTTTCCTATTTACTGGTCTCTTGCCAAATGCAGAAAGGCTTTTCAGACTTTTATGACTGGGAGAAATGACAGATAACCTATAGAAAGATTCAGGGATCAAATAGAATGTGACTAGTCTATTGAGTAGGAAAATTAAATTTGATGGCAGGCATTTTAAGGTAGAGCTATAATTGAGAAAATCTTTGTACTGGGAATGTGGCTCATTCACTAAAACCACACACTACTCTTACAAATAACTTCAGGTCAGCTCCTAGTATCCATGTTCTGCAGCTGATATCTCCCTGTAACTGCAGCCGGGGTCTGATGTCTCTGGCCTCCCTTTCAGGGCACATGCAAATTAAAAATAAAAAATTCTATCAAAACAAAATCTAAATTTGGATTTTTAAGACATTTCTTATACATGGGGAAAATGGGTAAGTTCAAATACTATCACTCCTACGTTCCTCAAATGATCAGATGAACAACAGAAAATGTTAAGGACATGTTTCAGGTGACACCTTGATTGATTGCACATAAACAGTGCAATAGGTTGTACTAGTCACTTTTCTATTGCATAATAAATGTCATGACCAAGATAACTTACAGAAGAGAGTACTTGAGCTTACGGTTCCAGAGAGTTGGAGGTGATGATGATGGGGTGAAGGCATAACAGCAGGAATAGTATTTTGAAAGCTCAGCACTTCAACTGTAAGCATGAAGCAGACAGGAAGAAAACTGGGAATGAATCGTGTCTTTGAAAACAAAAAGGCCACTTCCAGTGACATACTACCTCCACCAACACCCCATCTCCTCAATCTACACCAATAAGAGCACACACTGGGGATCAAGTATATTACCAAGTCTGTGGGGCACATCTCTTATTCAAGCCTTCCTACGGTAAAGACTGCATTACACTGCGTTCAAGAGATGGTTATGGGCGTGGGCCACTTTCTTAACCCTGTATTAACAGTAAAAACCATAGGACATCAATAATACTGAAGCTATGAGTATACTGATTATGAAGACCTATGTTTTGATTCATATATAATTCCAACAAATGACCTAAAACCAGGTGAGCTCCAACTCCTAGAAGTCGACAATCGAGTTGTACTGCCAATAGAACTTCCAATCGTATGATAATCTCATCCGAAGACTTCACTCATGAGCTGTACCCTCACTGGGACTAAAAATTGAACGTTTAAATCAAGCCACAGTAACATCAAACCTCCCAGGACTATTTTATGGTCAATGCTCAAAATTTGTGGATCTAACCACAGTTTTATACCGACTGTCCTTGAGATAGTACCCCTAAAATACTTTGAAAACTGATCGGCCGTAATAATTTAAATTCACTATGAAGCTTAGAGAGTTAACCTTTTAAGTTAAAGTTAGAGACCTTAAATCTCCATAGTGATAGGCCGCAACTAGATTTCTAACATTACACAATGGAAAACATGTTTTGTAAACCCTGGTTCCAAAGTTTGATATATTTGTTAAGGTTTTAGACAAAAGAAAAATTTAGATTACTACCTATATTCTAGAAGTTGAAAGATCAGTTTAGTAGACATCAACTATAATGCCTTAAGGATCAAAGGACAGACTGAAGAGGTGACTCAGTTGTTGTGCTAGCTGAAGACACAGGATTCGATCCCAGCACCCACATGGTAGCTAACAATTATAATTCCAGTTTCAGAGAATCTGATTTTCTCTTTTGGTCTCTATGGGCACTGCATGTATATAGTGCACAAACATAAATAAGACAAAGCACCAATATACATAAAATAAAAATAAACCTTAGAAAAAGAAATTATGATTTTTGTTAAGTGCTCTACAACTACAATATTGTAGTACTTGTGTGTTAATAGCTACGAATTGTCGGCAACTTTTTGGAAAACAAATCTTGGATCCAAACCACTTTGCAATTAACAGGGAAGAAAGGTTCACTCCCAAAGTGTGCAACAGCCAATAGATAGGAAGAAACAAAGAGACGAGTCTTCTGGAAACTACACATTGAGAGTCCATGAAAAAGAGGATGTGTGTGCTCAGAAAAGACCAAAAGGTCCTGAAGAGATGATCATCGTGAAGGAGTCTAAAGGATTCTCACTCATATAAAGATGAGCTATAACAGTGCTATGAAAATAACTGGATGGCAAGGGCTACTCAGAGAGGCCCGAATGAAGAAATGATTTGGGGGAATGCCCTGGAGATAGTATCTTGGTAGAAAATGCTTACTGGGAAACTATCAATTCCATGTAACAAAATTCTAGTATTCTTGTAGCCAAAGTGATGCTGCTTTTGTCTCTCAGTCCTGCTAGAGATCGGCGACCACAATCTTCTTACATCCTGATGACCAATGCTTCTTCATCTCCATGAACATCTTTTCTAAGGTGACATGCCACTTGATACCTGAAAGTATTGGAACATTAAAACCTGTTTAGTAAGTCATAAAAAGCACGTTCCTTTCTCTCTTTCTTTCTTTCTTTCTTTCTTTCTTTCTTTCTTTCTTTCTTTCTTTTGGTTTTTTGAGACAGGGTTTCTCTGTATAGCTCTGGCTGTCCTGGAACTCACTCTGTAGCCCAGGCTGGCCTCGAACTCAGAAATCCGCCTGCCTCTGCCTCCCAAGTGCTGGGATTAAAGGTGCGTGCCAGCACTGCCCGGCAGCATGTTCTTTTCTGATGCTAATGCACATACTCTTTTTGCAGAGGAAAAGGCGTCTTTTCCACGAGCCAGTATTCATGACTGTATTTAGAATGGGAATTTCTTTCATCAATGTTTAGTTTTCATATCTTTTCAAATTGAACAGAACAACAAAGCAAAATAAACCGACCGATGTCTTTTACTGACATCTCCTGTAGCAGCAACCCCAGTGTATATTTTGTTCTTGTACAGACACATCAAAAGCAGAAGTGGAAAAATATTAATGCAAACTATGAGAAATATATTATGTTGGAAACAGAGGTTTCTTGTTGCTCATGATTTTTCTCAGAGGATTACTGTTTAAATAAATCCTTTCTGAAGAAATACTACTGCTTATATTTTGCATAAATATTGGCACTTAGCAACTAATAAATATGACTTATAACTAGAACCTGATATTGCCTGCTAATTAGGAAACCTGGAAAGCCAGTTCTGAGTTTGCTTGTGGGAGAAACCTGGTTATTTGGTACTTTCATCCAGCATAAAGCATATGACACTTTAGCTTCCAAGTCATGAGAAATATATACACGATCTTCACTTTAGCACTTAATGCTAACGGCTTCCTGGTGGTACACCATAACTCATGTGAGTCCGAGATACGGTTTTCTAATAAGTTAATGACTATAAATTGTGGGAGTCACGGATCTGATCACTACTCCAGAAATAGGAGCAAACATAACTAAAAAGTAGGCTAGAAATGAGCTGAAGTATCAGTTGTGGTTAATTCTCAGATCAAAAGCCAAAAATCTTGAATTAAAGAGGAAGGCTCCTTTGTACCCACAGCAGTGAACTTGCCAGTTAACTACTAAGCAGATGGCATTTTTAACCAAGACGAACAATAGAAAAGTTGATTGCCATTTTTACTCCCCACTCTCTACCATTTTTATTCTAAACAATGAATTTTTCTAGCAGCACCAAGCTTTGGCACAGAAGAAAAGACATTTTATCATTCTTAGCCTCTAGAAATATTTTCTTTCATTTCCCTTGGCTTCCTTGTCTAACCTTTTCACCCCTAAACAGGAATTTAAACAAATATAAATAACCCTCAGGATTTCACCTATTTACTTTTCAAATTGAGGTCCCTGTATACTCAGGAGAAGTTAGGAATTCTTTCTGTACTGGCATGGAGTAAAATAAAGGAAACTCAAGAGAGAAACATGGCTTCCCTTCTTGGGTATCAATGTAAAACTTTCATTTGTCAATCTTGACACACTCCCAAAATTCTGTGAATTAGGCAGGACTCACACATACACCCAGCTTCCCAGCAGCTGTTCTGCCTTATACTGCTCTTCTTAGGAGAGCAGTTTTTTTAGCAGAGACCTGAAATCTCCTTGAGCATTTCTTGCCACACTTCTTCATCTGTGCAAAAGCTGATCAGATGTTGCATCTTGCCCCTTAACGCAAACAGTTGGAAAGTTTGACTCTTCAAACACACTAGATTGTATAATTTAGGTATTAAATTTAAAACACTCCCTAGTGTCTTCTTTTTGAAGACTTATAGGAGTGATTCAGCTCTATATTTCTCCAAGGTAAATGAAATGCTCATTCTGGGTGTGCTGCATTGGAATAGCACCTTGTAAACTAAGATCTGCTAGAACCATCTGAAAACAGAACTAAGAAAACTGTGTAAGCCTTTTCCCTGAAGAATACTAGTATATTAGACACTCTATAAAGTGAAAAATGCCTTTTCTTTTAAGTCCACTCCTCTGATCCAAAAGTGCTTCTGCGTTTTTTGTAGGGTTTCCTGCACACTGTACAAGAAGAGTATAATTTAGAGAATGTTGAGAGAAGCTTCGTAAGGTTGTGTCATTATGAGCAAAGAACTCCATGCTTTAAGACTATGATATTCAACTAATGCGCTCTTCCTTTTCCAAGATACTTGCATAGTGATTTCAGAACTTGTGATGCTCTTACATCTCATGCAGAAGCTTGGTTACACAAGTAAAGCTAGGAGCTCTGAGGATGCAAGCTAGATTTATTAAGGATTGGTTAATAAATCCTATTGAACATGCCTCAGTAGATTCTTATTTATACAAATATTTCCTTTGGCCCCTATTGTTGTCAGGTTTTGATGCTATTTGTTGTAATTAATTAATTATGTGTACATATGTGCCATGTGCATTCATGGGCCCATAGAAGTTAGAAGAGGCATTCAGTTTTCTGGAAATGAAATTGCAGGTGCCTGTGAGCTACCATCTGGGTACTAAGCACAGAACCTGGGTTCTCCAGAAGAGCAGTAAATGTTTGTATCCACTGGGGCTCTGTTGCTATTCTCTTAACTAGGAAATTCTGTGGAGGGTGAAGTAGAATCTCGGGGGGGGGGGGGTAGGGTTGACTTGTGTTTTTCACATGGTTAACATGACCTAGACTTTTGTCTCTTAAAAGAAATTTTTTCATGAGCCAGTAAGACCAATCAATGCTTACGATCCCTTAATGGCAAGTCTGATTATTTGAGTTCAGTCTCCAGATAGAGAAAGGAAGGGACTGAATCCTGTATGTCATTGTCTGAAATCTGCATGCACCATGGCATGTCTGACCACATGCGCATGTGCACACATGCACATGCATGCACATGCATACAGACATATATACTTAATAATTTAAACTTCTAATCTTACTTTTGGGAACATAGAATTGTAGTAATGTTTGTCTAGCACTGTATGAATTACATCTTATTTTCATTCCCTTGTAGTTTATTAGAGCATAAAATCTTAGAAATGGAGGGAAAGCACAAAGAGGAGTTGGACACGTTGAAGGAGGAGAAAGAAAACCTTCAAGGCTTGGTTACTCGCCAGACATTCATCATCCAGGAGTTGGAGAAGCAACTTAGCAGAGCAACCAACAACAACAGCGTCCTGCAGAAGCAACAACTGGAACTCATGGACACGGTCCATAACCTTGTCAGCCTTTGCACTAAAGAAGGTGGTAAGATTTCTTTGCTTCTGGGTATGAAAATATTTTCTTTCATGCAGGCAAGTAAAGGTTTGCTACTATGTCCTCTGCTGCTTCGGTGACAGTGCATATGCTGTGGCCAGACATTATTTTGAAGAACATTTATGAGATTTATGGTGACAATTCCCAGAGCTCCCTAAGTTCAGAACATTTACTTTTAAGTTTTTGGATCTGCAATATCACTCTAAAAGAAATTTTAAAATCTGTCTTTTGTTCTTGATATTTTGTAACTTGATAAAATCTCTTACACTGTGATGGTTATATATTTGACATTATGATGTTAAATTCGTATGTCTAGGGTACAAATTTAGGGAACACTTCTAACTAGTTCAGAGTTCTGGGGTGAGCTTGGGGAATTCCTGTTTCACAATTAATTTCAATTACTTCCATTTTCAGAAGAGAAGAGAAGGGACTTTATTACATGTAGAGAAAAGGCAAAGAGATAGTCCTCAATAATTATTATCATAATGAAAGATGGTTCTAAAAGTATCCATTAAGAAACCTGGGTCACATGTAGAGATATCACAGAAATATCTAAGCAATTTTGGGATATCTTTGTGATGATGGAACTTACAATTTTATATGACTTGAATACTTGGAACCATATATCCACACAGTTGGTCAATATTTTAAGATATACATCCATGTATTCTTTCTCCTCATTGTGGGTGGGTCTGCCGTATGTGTAAATATGTGCATATGTTCACCATAGTGCACATGTGTAGGTCAAGGGCCAACTTCATGGAGTTGCTTCTCTGCTCGCACATTTATATGGGTTCTCAAAAGCAAATGTATGTCACTAGGCTCATGCATCAAACTCTTCCTTCGAAACATCTCTCCCACTGTTACCTAGTCATTGTTGAAGCAATGCCATTTTGCATATGTGCAGTTTAAGCAGACACATGACCTGAAGTATGAGGCTTTAAAGTTCAGAGCCTCGTGCCATCTTGTACAGCCTTACACTGCAATCAGCCTTTCTGAGTGGAGATGGACCTGTAAATGGGGAAGAGTGAGAGGGCTGCTTACATCTGAGACTGATTGCAGTCATTGAGCTGTGGCTCATGTGACCACTCACATCACGGTTCAGTGTGAGTGTGCAATATACACATGGGTGGATCTTTGACTCTTGGTGCTATATAAAGAAAATAAAAGCTTTTTTCCTTACTTTCATGTATAGATAGGAGTATATAAGATAACTTTACATGAAATGTTCTTGTTTTAGAGACATTTCACATTTCTCTGTTACACTCCATTTCCTTACATTGTATCTCATTAAATAGTCTAAACAAGCCAAAGAGATATTTTGTAAAGAATTTGTTTTAAACAGTTAGTCCCAAGAGCTGTATCTGGGTGTGCTCGGTAATGTGATTGAGAAGGAAAAAACCTGCTAATCAGACAGAGCCTGCCAAAGCCTGAACTAGAGCCCACTGGAAAGAAAGCATGGTAGGATTTTGCCAGAGAATTTTAATAGAGCTCATGAGTATTTATAAATTAAGTACTAATATGAGACATATCTATTCTCATATTGAGATGAATACATTTGGAGAAAGATTGAAACCACATTTTCTTATCATCCCGAGACTTAAGTACACAGACGTGGATAGTGTTTTTTGTGTGATTTTAAGAATGTCCAGCATTGGAGATTCTCACAGAGCTCATATGTCTGCCTACTACTTATCACAACTGTATGTCATCCCCCAGTATTTGTCTAATAAACATGTCTTTAAGTTGTTAGAAGCTGGGAGTGTGAATTTATCATTTCTGCTTTGACTGAAAATTTAACTCCAGTAACCAAATGTCTTGTTTATTTATTGAAACATTCTGACAGCAGATATAACAGATGGCATGTGAGCATCCACTCAAGGTGTGAGAAAGGTATCTTTGTCTGTTTTGGAGAGACCATCCAAAGAAAAGAGGCAATAATAATACCCATTGAATTGTCAGACACTCTAACACTTCCAATATATATTTTCCTCTTAATGATGCAACATGAAATACAACTTGTCTTAGCTGTAAAATTTAAGACTTTGTAGAGTATTGGCTGATTCTCCACTGAGTTTTGTATGCTCATGGCTGCAGGCTTTGTTTCTTGTTACGTTGTACTGCAGGTAATCTCATTAAGTGTCCTCACGATTTTAATTCTCTCAAGAGACAGATACTAGGTTTCTCTCAAAATGTTAATCGTCTTCATATTTATAATTTTATTTGATTATAGTCTTTAGTTACTGTACATTTAAATTCTAAAGTCCAAATACTACAGCATTGAACTAAATATAAGTTACTAAGGTTAACTTGGATTTAATTTCAGGTATGAAACACACTTCCAAACTTTATGTTATAGCCAAAAATTACTTATTATTCTATTCTATTATTTATCACAGGAATACATGAAAAATTTTACATTTAAATTTTACAAACATACAAATATCATAAAATTAACAAACTACCATATGACATTAAATTTCTTAAAATAAATATCAAAATTAAAACAGTGTCATAATGCACACGTGACATGACATTCATTAAAAAAACCAAAAATTTAATTTTGGGTTCAATTTAATTTGGCCATTTGGGCCATGACCTCAAATATAATGCTGTACAACCCAGAAGGATACATCATTAGTGAGTTATCACTGTCAGATGTTCAGGTAAAAAACATCTGTCAGGATAATTTGCTCACTTTGCCATGACAGGGAAAGAATTAGATGAGATGTTTAAGATAAAGTGAAGCATGCAGTCTCAATAACACAGATCAGGCACTATGTTTTAATCACTTTTATCGATTCTAAGAAACCAAATTCAGTTGAACAAACATTAAATAAGTGTTGTCTACAGCAAGACTCCTTCAGAGCATATCAAAACACTGCTCAAAATTCACTAAGAAGAGTAGTCCAAGATGCTTTTTCCAGCCTAAGTTTCCTAATTTCAAAAATGGGATCATAGATTTACCTGATGAGATCATGGTAACATAATAAATACTTGAATTTACCTTTGTATATTGGATATTTCAAGTGTGGGTGAGAATCAAGCTGGTATGTTTTACCACCAAGAAATGAAAACTTTGTGATAATGCATTACCATTCCATGGCAAAGGTATGTCCAGGACACAATGAGCAGATATGCATCCTTCCCTAAACGTCTTTTGATAGAAAAACTGTAAAGCCATCTTTCCAAAAAGTAAGCACTTCCATTTCATACTGCCTTCACACTAGAACATATGATTCCATTAACAACATTTATGCAGAATATTGCTAAGAAACGTACTTTCAGGAATGATCCAGCAAACTTTCCTCTTGCCCTGGGCTAAAGGATATCTTGGACCAGTAGTCATTCCAAAGTACATCATATCCACTTTTGCAGCTTCCGGATACCACATTTATTTTTGTGTAATCTTTGCAAACATTTGGTCACATTTATTCTTGGGTACATTATGCACTTGAGAAGTACAGCCTTCAGTGTTGTTGCAGGGTCAGAGTTTAGCTGGCCACATCACGCCGTTCATTTTGTCAGTGCATAGTCATTCCTAGGATTAAACAGAACACACTTCATGGACATAATGTTTAAAAATGTGGTAGAGGATGATTGAGTATGATGACTGTCACCAGTCCTCATCAGTCATTGTCATCCCTTTACACTGGCAATTTAGATACCATCATTTACATTGGAAGTACTAGAAACCACATAATATGAAATAGAGAATTAAATTCATGGCAAAGAAGAGAGAGAGAGAGAGAGAGAGAGAGAGAGAGAGAGAGAGAGAGAGGAAGAAAAGAAACGCTGCAAAAGAAATCACTATTTAGTCTAGTCACGAGGTGACATATTCATTGTTTAATTCAGCTTGGAGTGCACTCCTGCTGTACTTAAGTATGAATCATAAATTTATCTATTCATTCAAACAAAGTTTTGTAACACTCATTCTTCAATACATTTTCTTATGGAAAATAATGATATTACTTGAGTTTTTTTTTTTTGTTTTAAACACTAAATTTTTTTTGTTTTTCAAGATATATTTCTGTATAATGTGAACAGCATTTTGCCTGCATGTAACCCTGCCTTCAGGTCAGAAGAGAGCACCAGATCTCATTATACATGGTCATGAGCCACCATGTGGTTGCTGGGAACTGAACTCGGGACCACTGCAAGAGCAGCCAATGCTCTTAACCTCTGAACTATCTCTCCAGCTGGATAATTTGGTTTTATGTAGCAAAAATTTGTTAAGTTCCTACCATGACCTCACATTGTTATTTTACCTCAGAAGAAACAATATATTTAGGCTGATTTTTTAAGGGGCTTCAAGGAAAATGGAATTCAATAGAAAAATTAATAAATTAGTATTCTATTCCTGAATCCTTCACTAGTGGTGAGCCCAGATTTGCAGGCACCAGACAAATACACCTAGTAAAATTATAGAAAGGAGACTGGGGTGCTAACGTAATCAGTAAAGTATCTGCTATGCACACATGAGGACCTGAGTTTGATCCCCTGGATCCATGGAGAAAAGCTGGGCATGGGGAAAGCTCCTGTAATCCCAATGTTGGGAAAGTAGAGAGAGGTGAATCCCCTGGCCTCTACTAGCCAAACCACCTAGCTAACTTGGCAAGATCCAGCCAGTGAAAGATCCTATCTCAAAACACAAGGTGGATGACATTTGAAGAAGAAAACCTGAGATTGACCTCTGGTTTCCACAGTGTATATGTACCCAAGTATACCCACACGTACAGGAAAACACACACACACACACACACACACACACACACACACACACACACACAAACATACCACAACACTACATAAAATATCACCAAGACAAAAATGAGGGTATCATCCAGTATCTATAGACTTCTCCTTATTGAATGTGTAGTGTATTATGGTTTTAATATTGTGTAAATTTTATCTGTATTAAATTTGTTCTTGTTTCAACCATATAAAGGAGTTAATACTAAGTCTAGCATATTTTGTAAGTTCTATGATAAACTTTAGAATTTGAGCAATTCATCTTCATAGCTAGAAAAAGTGGACCCAGTAGTAAATCACAGGTAGACTGGTTCTAACAAAATCATGACGGCTCAGTCTTTAAATGAAAGACAGTAGAGGACCCACCCGCCACAGAAGAGTACAAAAAAAAATGTGTGTTTCCAGAAGTCATGGGCACATGGATAAGACTAATGTATGTAGATCAACAGGCTAAATCTTAGAATCAAGGGCATAGACTATAAAAGAGAAAGTGAAAGAGGTAAACCAAGATAAAGGAAGCTGGATGATTTGTCCCTCTAAATCAATTACAGTCCATTGTCTGTATAAAGGGATAGAATGACCTCTGCAGTTTAGAAAAACAATTATCTAAAAGCACAATTATCAAACGCATTAGACAGACAGTACATGCAATAACAATTAAAGAGGCCATGAATTTGAAAGAGAGTATTAAGTGATATATGGAATAATTTGGAAGAAGAAGAAGGATGAGATGGTACAATTATAATCTGAAAAAAAATCTCTATTTACAATGTACAAGAAAATTATTTGAGAGCTAATGATGCTGGAAACAGAAGCCTACATGTGAGCTTTCAATTTTATTACTATGTTAGTCAATCCTTCAAGATGCCATTCTTCTAATGCTTTTGCATATATTTTTAAATCATTTCATTCTTATAACAGTATTGCATGATATATGTAATTACTAACTTCATATGAAAGATCATAAGCCCAGAGAGGTATATGATTTAGCAGCAGTACGCTGTGATCCAGACAGCAAACTGGGTTCTGAAATCTTGAGAACAAACCCCAAGGTCTGTGCTTTACTTAATTTGCTGTGCTGAGAAAACCAAGTAAAGGTGATGGACCTCCCTGCAAATTTCCAAGGCAACTCCTAGGAGAGAAATAAGGTCAGAGTCAAACAAGGGCAAAAGGAAAGGCCAGGGATAGCAAGTTACGCATAAAATTAGAATCAACCAGAAATAGTTAATTATAAAAGTAGAGTCAAAATCTAGGTTGCAGATTTCTGGGGTAAATAACTACAAATGTATTAATGACTTTCTGAAAAAAAAAAAAGAAAAAAAGTTTAATTTTGAACCACTTACTAAGCTACTCATAACACAAAATCTTGCTGACAGAGAAACTGTAACATTGAGTTTAAGAGATAACTCTGAATAGTCCCATAGATTGCTGTGTCCTCTGAGGAGAAAGACTATAAGGTTCAAATAAAATGCCTTTTTAGCCATTTGGTGGGCCACAGATACAAATGAAAAACAAAACATTAACAGATTACCTCCCTTTAACCAGTCAAAGTAATCCCACAGCATAATTATATGGACACA
>JANHMN010000012.1:55824978-55837119 GCA_030674055.1 Rhabdomys pumilio
ATATAGATATAGATATAGATATAGATATAGATATAGATATAGATATATAGATGATATAGATATAGATATAGATAGATATAGATAGTTTTTAGCTAAAAATATTTGGCTAAAATTGTCATACAAAGTTATCAATCCACTGAAATTTATCTTTGAATGTGTATTTATGTGTATTTTAGATGGAACAAAAATGCCATACACTTCTAAGCATAAAACTTTATTGTTTTCTTGTAGCTATAAATATTTGCCCATGAGCTGTAACGTCACTGGGAAGTAGCTTTCATTTTCATATTTATGTCTACAAATACTGAAAGGTAGATTACCTGTAAATAACCCATTTTTCACACCCTTGTAATGCAAAAAAATGCTTTCTTCTTCTTCTGAAAGTCACTTTAAATTATTTAGATTTCTGGAGAAGGTTTTCAGAGTGAAGAAGTTTGTCTTTGTTTGCTCGTTTTGTTGTTTATTTGATTTTGTTTTTGTTAATGTTCACACCCCCGGCTGGGTGGTACAGAATTAAATCTTTCAACTGTGAGACTATTCGTCTCTAGTCAACTTCACCATTTTTACTTATCCCTACTCTCCCGGAACTTCAGTGACCTGTTGAAACCATCAATTTGGGTCATTTCCAACTGCTCAAATCTCCCTAATGATTCTGGGTCATAAAATTCCACTATGTTTTTTTCCCTTGAACAGATAATTTTATCCATGTGTATTCTAATATTTGCAAAACTTGAAAAGCTTTGACTCACTCACCACATTTCATTTCTAAAAAAAAAAAAATGTCTCAGTAATTGATTTCTTACACCAGGCTATCGGGAAGTGGCTAGATAGATGAGGCAGTGCTTTGCCTTGCCTGTTGAAGCAAGGCTAATGGCTCTCTGTGTTCTCTAGGGTGGCTAAGATTAAGAATTAATAAGTCCACATTCCAGGAAGTTTTCTCTTGAAGGTTCATCTGAATTCAAGTGACCCTCTGCCTCAGCTTTCCCAGCCCTTCCCTGAAGTGAGTTGGGTGGTTGAGATTGGTTCGTCAAATGAAGGTAAAAGCAAAGAACAGTCAACAGCTGCTGCTCAGTTTCCAGTTGCTTACTAAGCGAATGTTGCCTGGTGACAGATAGACATGCACCTGCTCATGTTCTTGTTCTTCGCTTTAGATGACAAAGATTTTGTTGTACAGATAAGGCTAAGTGAATAGAATGAAGAATGACCTTTTCCCAAGCCTTTCTAGATTTATTGCTGATATGTGCATGAGTGAAGTCTTTGAACTGACAGACCAGGCTCTTAAACTTTACCTCTGTTGAGCTGTTCTGCAGGGTTTATTATTTTAAGTGTTATCTCTTTGAGGCAGCTCTCCTGAGTCTGCTTGGCAGATGGAGCTCATTCTCCTTGAAAGTTCCCAATGCACTTGACATATGTCTTTAAGATAACAATTATCTGCATTCTTTCTTTTTGATACTCTGTTTACACTGGTAATACAATATCCCTAGAAGCTGTTGCCAGCCATCCTGTGACCAGGTAGAGAACCAACAAAGTGACTCACGAGGAAGATAAAAAAAAAAAAAAAAAAAAAAAAAAAAAAAAAAAAAAAAAAAACCGACATCTTCTGGTCACATGGTTGGAAACTTGATCATGTCTTACCTAAAGTTATCTTTTGGCTAATGCCAGTAAAGAGCTGAATTTTCTGCTGTAATGAAAACTTATTTATCATAGGTGTAAGTATCATGAAAGACCTACACTAGACAACCACCAATTCTGACTGTGATCTCATTGAGAACATGTTTGATCATCCTTTTGTCAACATCTTTATTGCCTCAACAAAATTATACACTTAGGAGGTGTTCCAATTAATTCATGTCGAATTAATTAGTAAGAAATGACAAGAAGCAAAGAGAACAATCATAGAAGCATAAAGTAATTGTACTTTTATTTATAATTCCATTTTTCATTGATGATAGCTGGGAGACAAAAAAGGATCAGTAAAGGGAAGAGAGAAAAATGTAGTTAGGCAGATGGCTAGCCTTTATATTATAATCATCTCTGTAGTACTTTGAAGCCACAATAAATACTGTATAAAGGATTCTTAATACACATCCAAAGTTATTTAATGTTCAGGTAAAACAATAAAGAAGGGGATGGTGAACTTAGAAGAAAAGAAGTAGGACTGTAAGTGTTCAGTGGATAAAGTGAAAGAGAAGCAATGATTAGTTCTGAAGTACAAAGAGATGTCAAGAAGGATGCGGAAGGAACAATGCATTCCAGAGTACAAAGAATTGGATCCTCATAGAAAAACAAGCAGTTACACAGACTGAATGCAAAGAGTGACAGAAGACTAGAGTGAGATGCAGTATTGAAAAAAAAAGTGTAACATTTGAGATACTCACCATAGAAAATGAGATTTAAGACTCCAGAGATGACAGTATTGTAATGAATAAGTTGGGTTGAGAATGCCTAGTGAGTAAAGAGACAGAGGAAATGCTCAATGCAACCTTAGCCCTTCTTCTTCAATGCCTGACTCATGATCAAGGATAGGATGGAAGAAATAGGATGTTAGGAAAAGGTAGGTTAGGACACTGACATTCAAGACTCGCAGTTAGAGGGAAGGTATACCCATGGAAAACTACAGAATAGGAGAGAAAAATATCATACCATCAAAAAGGAAACTTTAGGTATGAAGGTCATAGGTTAAATTCATGCTTTCGTGTATTTTTTTTACAAAAAGTTTAAAGTCTCTGAAAGATAGCAAAAGACATTGAGCCAGTTTCTAGATCATTCCACATCTCTGGCTAGCTGATGTCTCTTTTAGCCTCTTCCATTAATTTTCTGTGTTGTGTTATTATTTACCATGCACTCCTCCAGGCTCTGCTGGTCAAATGACTCTTAAAACTTCTGTAAAAAGTTTATCACTGTTTCTGACACTTGAGAAGTTCAACAAATTCATCTTTTTATTGTGTTTCTTTGTTTCTACCCATTTTCACAATATCTAAGCATGACGCCAAAGTTTAGAACACTCTAATATTTAACAGTGAAATTATTCAAATGACAACAACTAAAATATGGTCTATGTATCTCAATGCTGTCATTTAATATTAAAGATCTTTGAATCATTATTATCAACTAAAGATTACAGAATACTCTGAAATTACTTCCTGCTTTTTGACTTAAAGCAACTACTGTACCCCAATTGAGTCAATGAATGAAAAAAGCCAATTAAGTTTTATAAGAAGAGGCCAATTCAATAAAATCTACAAATGACCAGATGGTTTTACCTTTCCTGGATTTGATAAGCTACAGGGTTTGAACTTGAGAAGAGAAAAACCATAGCTGCTACTACTCTCTGTGGACTTCCATGGTCTGGTTGTATTTATTTCAGAAAAGTGAGAGAAATGTAGGAGTTTTATTATCAATATTTTCTAGGTCATTATACGGTCAGTGATAGTAATAACTGTTTCTCCAGCATTACCGTTCTTGACTCTGCATTGTTTGTGATTTACATGCCTGCCTCTGAAATATTTATGATTACTTCATAAGTTGATTAATTTTAGTGAACACCCTGGAAATCAATCTACCCATTTAGATGGAATTTTCTTTAAACCCCAATTAAAAAAAAAATACCAAAAATATGCAATGGATGAACTCTTCAATTAAGTTCATTTTTTCGATGTTTTAACACTTGAAAATGTAGCTCAAATCAAAGTTTTCAAGATAAAATTTTAATGATCAGAAGCAGCCTGGACTTTGGAGAAAGAAAGTTCTGGGGAAATGGGGAAAGGGGATGACATCTGAAATGCAAATAAATACAATGCCCAATTTAAAAAAGAAAAGAAAGTTTCTTATGGAGAGAGTATCTGTCAGATTTTCATAAATGCTGATTCAAACATAGATCAAACCAAAGAGCTATGTTACATATATTACTGTAACAACAAAAGATTAACCCAAAGTATATTTTCCTAGGTAGAGAATTTATGCTACTAATTTAAATAGCACTTACACAAATTCCACAAAGTAATATAATAAACAACCTTTCCCTTCTTCTTGTTTGTGAAAGAGCTTCTCTACTACACCACAGCCCTTTCACCCACATCTTCCTGAAGTGGAAAAGCAAAGGTCACCAGAGGTGAAGCAAGGAGGGAGGGCGTTGTGTTCCCTTTAAACAACCACATCCAGCAGAACAGGAAGTGGTATGTTCAATGGGAGAAACATTTTCTTGCTAGATAAACGGCTTTCTTATTTTCTCATCCTAAAAATGCAACTGAGTTTCCTCCATGACTTTCTGTTCACCACATTTTCCTGTGTTTTTCATCCTAACACACCATCATAAATATTGGGTAGTCTTTCTACACAGTACTGTTCGGGGCATTTAATGAGGATATTTTTCACTTTTACGCTAAGAAAGTATCAAGAATGAAGTGTGTAGGAACAATTGATTTTGAAAACTAAAGGCCCAACATACAGATTTCATAAGCAAATTCTACCACACTGTTTCTTTGTTTTTAGATGTGTCGTTGAGATGTTCAATGTTATTAAAAATGGTCTTTTTAGTAAGCATGTACCTATATGTTTTCTTTTTTGTTTTGTTTTGTTTTGTTTGAGACAAGTTTCTCTGTGTAGCCCTGGCTGTCCTGGAACTCACTCTGTAGACCAGGCCAGCCTCGAACTCAGAAATCTGCCTGCCTCTGCTTCCCAAGTACTGGGATTAAAGGCGTGCGCCACCACTGCCCAGCTTACCTATATGTTTTAAATGGTTGTTTTCATACATTCAAAAAAAAAAAAAAAAAAACCAAAAACCATGCTTCATTGTTAAACCTTCCAGTGTGTATTCTTATTCTGTGCTGAAACTGCAGTTTTCTGTAATGATGCTTAAATATTACTTTGGATATAACTATGCAAAAACCATTAGCACGGGCATCTGTTGCATATAAAATAATGAATTTTTAAACATTTTATTTTTTACATAATAGCAACATACATCACACAAATACTTTGCTTTCATGGAACATAATCTAGCAGTTTTAAAAGGTTATAATATTTACATGAACATAACTCATTCTATAAAGATTAGATTGCTTATTACTTATAAAAATAAAATGTTATTAAGTTACATTTAAATCCAGCTATTCATTATTTTAGAGTCTCTTCACGTCATACAATTCTGTTTAAAAGCAGCTACTTTGATTTTTTCTTTTATGTAGGAACATTGTGAATTAAAATGATTGAAAACATATTCATTAAACACAGAGTACTACTTCAGAAATTTTTATTAAATGAAACCAATTTTAAAAATATTATATATTGTTAGAAAATACTAAGTCATTAATGTTTTATACAACATCTATATCTCTAGCCAAAAATTATAATTAATTAAGTGGTCAATTGGTAATTTTATTTCACTAATGAGAACTTAAGAATGGAAGAAGCTCATTGAATGAAATAGGGCTTTTCTCATTAAAAAACACATTTTAGCTTTTGATACAATGGAATAATGAGTAACATGGCCAAAGTACTTCTTAAAGAAAGAATTTAACCATCAGATGTAACGTGGATGTTTAAAGACTCAAACATAGGCAGTAGTGTTATGTGGGCTTAGATGGAAGAGTTCTAGAAAGTAAAAAAAAAAAAAAAAACTAAAGCCAAAGTTATTTAAAAAAATTGATTTTAAAAGTATAAAACAATAACCAGGTGTGGTGACACACGCAGAGACAGTCAGTCTCTAAATTCAAAGTCAACCAGGTCTACATTGTGAGTTCCAGGACAGCCAGAGTTATACAAAAAATCTCTCTCTCTCTCTCTCTCTCTCTCTCTCTCTCTCTCTCTCTCTCTCTTTCTCTCTCTCTCTCTCCATATAAGTATATGTGTGTGTGTCTGTGTGTGTGTTTATGTGTGTGTATACAATATATTAAAAAGAGAAGAAAGAGAAAAATAAAGTTTACAAATTTGTAAGCCAATCTAAAAATCTAGAAAGAAAGTTTAACTGTACTTTGTGTGGTATTTAATAGCCTGAAGTCAAATCATTACACAGATGGTACAAAATGGGCAAATTAAAAGTATTTAGAAATTAAGTTTAGGAATAAGTTTAGAAATCTATCAACTTAAATTCTAGAAATCAAAGAACCTATAAATTTAATTAGTGCGATTCTCTATATATTCCACGAGTGTGATAACGGTCCAAGTGTACAATTTATTCTGAGTGTATCTACAAGAGGAAAAGAATGGCTGGTACTGTAAATGGACCCAACAGCCCATGGTTACAGAGGCCACAAGCCTTAGGGATGAATACACTATTAGGACACAAATTGGACATAGTGTCACACTACCCTCTGAATTTATTTCTCTGACACTGCTCTCAAACATCACTGGAGAAATGTCATTGTCCAGTGACTAGTGGTTAATGCAGAAACTCACAACTGGTCATAGAGCAGGAAATAAGTGTCCTTGGAGGGTTCAGCTGAAAATGAGACATATATAATCAACCTTTTTCACCAAGACTCGGGAACCATTGCAAAAGACAGGAAGAAATGTTCTTAAGAGTCAGAGTTCAGAGAAGACTGGAACAAGCAGTGTCCTGGCATGACAGAACCACTGTACTCATGGCAGCTATCATTGCCTCCGTAGACCTTCATGAGGTCCACATTCTAGCATAGAGGAAGCAAGGGATTCACAACCTTATACCTGTAACTGAAGAACTATTACTAGTTGGCCAAATCTAAGAGAAAGAGGATTAGTTTTATTTAAGGGTGCAGCTCCTGGCAGGTCAACTATGTTCCACTGGGTGATGCCACACTGAACAGTATATGGACATAAATTATAGGACTGTGTGAGTCATTAGAAAAAACTCAAGAGGGGTGGGAGCGGGACGCATTGGAAAAATTAAGTGCTGAATCAATCAAAAAGCACTACATGAATGTAGGAAGTTCTCAAAGAATTAGTTAGAATTTGTACTTTTTAAATGTTTTGGCATCTTGGGGCTTGAGCTAAATAACTGATAGATAGAGTATATACCTAATATGTGAAATTCCCAACAATGTAATAAATAAATCAAACTTTTCTTTGAAATTTAAATAAGACTGTTTCATAAATTTGATAGGAAAGACTGACATAAATTGCTACCAATAGAAAGCATTACATAATCATGTAATTTCTCCAACAGAATAAGATTTAGAGGATATAGAAAAGCCCAAAGAAAGAAACTTATGTAAGATTAGTATACAATTAGAAATTGATCCACAGGTTTTTCTCTCAATTTTTTAAACTTACCAGTTATTTGGTAGGAAGTATGTTTTATTTTTCAGTATATGCACTACAGATATTGTGTAAAGGCAGCAAACACATGCTGTTTGTAGTTCACTGAGTAGTAATTATACTGATATTCTTATTTATATATTAAATTGTCTCTCTTTTAATTTGCAGTTTTGCTAAAAGGAGGAAAAAGAGAAGAGGAGAAACCATTTCGAGACTGTGCAGATGTATATCAAGCTGGTTTTAATAAGAGTGGAATCTACACTATTTATTTTAATAATATGCCAGAACCCAAGAAGGTAAGATCAGAAGTGCTTGTTTATGGGATGTAAAGCAGATCCTGGTTGAATTGCTTTATAATCAAACAAATTTGTGAGTTGTTGAACACGATGTACATTGGATACACATTCACACACACCTACACCCACACCGCCTCCCGCACACATGCACATGTGTATGTTACCAGAGGAATTCTGTTTCTATGCTCCATAGAGGATGAACCCATAATCTGCAGACATTCTATAACTTCTATACCTTTGATTTGTTCATCACATAAACTTTTGTTTTCTTCTGTTTCTTGGATGTGTTCAGACATGCTTTTTTTTTTTTTTGTAAAAAAATACTTGCTGGTGTCGTCACATCTCCTATCTGTACATGAAAACATATTAGAGTGATCTTTCAAAGTCCCAAGATCTCAGGAAGCCTGTAACTTCCAGCAAGAGAACAGGTTAACTCCAGGGATTTACAGAATTATTGCTGCTGTTAACGTGGGAGAAATGTGGCCTATCTTAGCACACAACTGTGAAAGGCTGTTCTCTCATAGATACTTGAGTGCATGTGGGAAGAACGTACTATTCTTCATGTTGATCGGTGCCCAAAGTAAACTTGGAAGCAATTAAGCAACATCTTGCTATCCTAGCTCTGAGAGCTCTACATTCACCCATCAAATCATCCATCTATGGACAATTAATTCATTTGCCAGTCACTGTCAAAGGATATAAATACAAAACAAACAATTCTCAGTGTATTAGAACAGACCGTCATTTAGAGTTCCCAAATAGTACAGAGGTGGTAGAATTGGCTCTTTGAAGGAGGTTATATAGGGACCTTAAGGTGAGGCAGTCAAAGACAGTGTGATCAGACCTATCTGCACTTCAGCATACATAAGTTTTGCTCCCTTTAGAAGGCTCAAAGACAGATGCCTGTTCTTGGATAAAACACTTCCTTTCATCCTTTGCCACATGTGTTTATGCATCTTCATTTTCTTTGAATACTGTGAAAGAGGCACATTATTTGACCTCCCTGGATATCCCTAGAGAATTTTGTATAATACTTCAGTAATTAGAGTTCTACAAAATAGGCTCTGTGGCTTTTTGTTTTTAAAAACAAACATGCCAGGCATGTTTTCTGCACACAGTAGGTCCTTTATAAATCAGAACTAGAAAGAGCAAATGAAGAAAACTATGAACTGGCCATGACATCATCAGCATGTCTATCTGTATCACTAAGTCCAACAGTTTTCTTGACTTCGAGACTCATATCACACAAGGCCTGGGGTCTGGTTTAGAATCCTCATTCAATCAAAGGCTGGATCTCTTTATACCCCTGTCTCTTGATCCTGATTTTAATAAGGACTACTGGGTATGGCTGTCTCACTGTTTTTCTCTTTCCTGGAAACAACATTTTCTTTTTGAAAGAAACCTCAGCCACTCACAAAAGCTCTTTGATTTCACCTGTGCTTTCTGTGTGCATTCTGAGCAACATTCTTTGGATCAAGTAATGTGTGACTTAAAATAAAATAAAACACAGAAACATGCAAAAACGTGAATATACAAGAGATGAGAAGAATTGATGGTAGGGAGGGGCATTTGGATATCCTAAAATAAGTACACACACACACACACACACACACACACACACACACACACTCACACACTATCCCAGTAGCATGTACGTATGACAATTTGTTCTTGTGGAGATAAGGTAGTTAAAGGTGTATGCATTCTGAAGTCTTTGAAGGACAGTAGAACAAAATGTCACTCATTTTGTGAACTCATATAATTTAGTTTATATAGAAGCTCATTTCAGCTCTCTTTCAAACTGTTTGAGAAGCAGTGGATATCCAGGCTCTGTGCTAAACATTGCTCCCGTCAGAGTGGAAAGAGTGATTTTTTCCTATCTTATCAAGTGTACATTTCACATTTACTTAACTTTCATCCAAATGATACTTGACCTTATTGATTTAATATTGATTTAATTTAGATTTTATGTGTTAAAGTACATTTTTGAAGCTCTATTTGGTACAAATTCTATTATTTGTGTAAGTGTATTTTTAAACCACTCTCTTGAGAAACTCAATGTAAGAGCTAGCCACCACAGTAGAAAGGGGTCTTTCAGCCTTTTCACTGTGTAAATTAAAAGTATTCTCATTAGGAATTTAAAGAAATTTTTTTCTTTCTCCTAACAGAATTCCTTTTGTTTTCCATTATGATTTTTACACACTTTATGTTTGCTTATTATTTATTTATTTATTTACATCACAACTGTTGTCCCACCTCCTGGCATGACACATATGTAGTAGAGGATGGCTGTGCCTAACAGAATTCTTTCACAAGTAGCAATATTGTTTTTTGATTCAGACTGATGTTCCTATACATTTTAAGAGTGGTAACACAATTTTTTTTGAAATCTCTTATTATAATCATTTAACATGGCCAGAGAAAGAACACATATTCATGAGTTCTATACAATTTCAGAAGCTGATTATTGAATTTATAAGCTCATATGAATGGAGAAAATTCATTATTTGCCCCTCCTAATTAGACTGAGGTATAGTCAACAAAACAGTTGCGACTACTCTTGAATACACTTGGCAAAAGCTCTTCTCTTTTCTCTTATTCTTTTTGTAAAGTTCTCACAAGTTCATCACAGGTTAAGTATACTCATCTATAAAAAACTAGCAATACTAAAATTAAGTGTATATGATATGGAATATGAAGCAATCAATAAAATTAGACTAGTTAAGAAAACACACAAAAGTGAATAACAGCAAGTGCTCATCTATTAGGAGATGTTGGGACCACAATATAGCAGAACTATTTATTTATTTATTTATTTATTTACTTAACTTTGTAGCATACTTTTCATATCCTATCTTCTAACCATGGTTCCCTTCCTTTACTCTTTCCAAATACTCTCTTTCCCATCCACCCAACACCATGCCTTCTGCCTTTCTTTAAAAAACAAACTAGAATAAAAAAGAATAAGAGAAAACACAAGATACACACACACACACACTCAAGACAACAAAACAAAAACAAAAACAAATTCAGAAGCCATAATATACAAACAAAAATCCAGTAATACAAAAAATGAAAAAATGACCAGACACAGTACTGTGAAACTAAAAATCTCCAAATCATCGAGTTCCCTTTGTGTTGGGCTTCTACTGTGGGGAATGGGGTCTATTCTTCAGTGTGGTTAATCCACTCAGTGAGACTGCATTGGAGAATTTTTTTCCTTTGTAAGCAGACGTCAGTTGGAGATAGCTTCTTGGTTAGGGATGGGAACTTCTGTCCACTTCCTCCTCTGACCACTGGGACCTCATCTGTCTGGAACCTTTGAAGGTCCTGTGTATGCTGCCACAGTCTATTTTGACTGGCATTGTCTTATGTCAAATAAGGAAACAATTGCTAGAGTTTGGAGAACATTGTTTTAAATGTCATGTGAAAGGCAAATGCAGTAGTTTAGGATGATTTAGTTTTTCAAGCAAATAGAAAATGAGAATTCTATCTTTTATATCTTTCTTTTGTTTCATAGTATTCATGGTTTGTGGTTATTTCCTTCTGCATTCCCTTCGAGGCACAGTAGTGAGAAACAGAATTTTTCTTTTCATTTCACAAGTGTTTAAAGCCAAATGCCCTATAGTCAACTTTGCTTCATCCAAAAACAAACCATTAAATCATAAGTCTTATTGTAAAATATTAAAAATTTGTTTCTGAACGCATAATTTCTCTAAATTCTTGAGAAAGTACTGTAACAAATGTGTTAAGCCTTTTCCATTTAAGGTTATGGAAAAATAATTAGCATCCAGAAGGTTAATCATTTCAATTTGTATAAAGCATAGAAGCGTAAAAACTATGTGAATCAAATTCCCCCCTTTTGTTTGGATTTAAATCTCTGTATTAAGTTAAAAGGTGTTTAATGCTTGAGAGCTTTGACCTCGCCTGGGGAAGACGCCAGTTCAGCCTTTTCTTGGACAGAGCTAAGCCTCAGTCATAGAATGAATAGATGCAACAGACATAGCAAATGGAGCAGGGCCCCTATCCACAGGAAAAACATGCCAGATAGCACGGACCACACAAGACCAGCAAATGAACTCTTCAGGTCTCTCATGTCTCAGATCCTTCTGAAATTGATTATTTATTCCAGGGAATATCCTTAATCTGTTAGGAAGGGACATTTCATTTTTCTTCTGAATATAGATTTAAAAATTGGATTTTTCTTTCCTTTTTTTCAGGACTGGATCCAACTTAAGTAGATATAAATTAAAAATTAGCATGATCAGTCATCATGATATCAATAGTAGTAAACAGAACCCAGAAATCATATTCATAAGACAAATTTGTTGAACATTTGCACAATTTGGTTTTGAATAGTCCATCCTCCTTATAATAAATTATAACTAATAAAAATAATATTCAATGTCATGTATAACAATACTTCGATGCAGTAAATATTATACTAAATGCAAACAATAAGTAATAAATAATAAAAACCTGTATTATATTATCTGTAAAATATATCTAAGATCTAAGAATACTTATTCCAATTACTGCTGAAGAGTTCTCTGTTTTCTTAATCTATACACACACACACACACACACACACACACACACACACACACACACA
>JANHMN010000012.1:55837129-55849512 GCA_030674055.1 Rhabdomys pumilio
AAAATGTATTATTATAATTATTTGGTGATCTGTTATGCCCTCTTGAGTTTGTTCCTAGTGAGAGAAACTAGAACTCCGACCCAGGCTGGGTATGTGATCAGGACAGGAAGCTGTGCAGGGCCACAGGTCATGGAGCAAGATGGATACTAGTTGTGACCTTTCTCACACTGTTTCAACTTGTTGAGCTGCAAATGGGAGTGGCTCTGCATAACCTTTGCATGCGATCAGCCAGGACTTCTTTTGGTGCAATGATGGTCACAGATCTCATGTCCAAGTTAGCATTTCCCAAGTACAGAGGTAAACTTTTAGAGCTATTTCAAGGGTAGAAGCTTTTCATGATTTTTTTTATTAAAATTTATGTAAAGTCCTTGATTTGACCTTCTAACATTTTTCTCCCCGAAAGTAAAAAAAAAAAAAAAAAAAAAGGTTATAAACAAAACTATCATGGTAATTCCTTCCATCATGAAATAGACTTCTATTAAGACATAACCCCTGTTCTTTGTTCAACTAAAATCCTTCAGTAACACATAGAACCTTGTCTTTCAGGGTTGTTATGGGGAACTAGAATGGTAGGTTAGTTTCTAAGATCTCTTTTCTGTTTATGTGATTCTACTCAAATGTGGGTGTGGGAGTTCTCACAGTTTGAAAACAAGGTCCTGAAATGAGTCTGTAACAATAGGTTGTTTTTATTGTGCCATTCGATGGGAGATCAGTTCTGGGGAAATCACTTGACTCACTGTGTCTTCCTCTTGGCTCCGTATAACCTCAGAATAACTCATTCCTTACCTTCTGCATCTGCCTCGAGGCATGACACAGGAACTCAACACAGCATAAGCAAAGCTTACTGAACTTCCAATAAACTCTAATTAATATTATCAAGGATTCAAACTTCAAGAACTGTAAAAGTTTATTAAATTCCTCCCAGAGTATTATTTTTCTCATACCACTTTAATTCATACTCTTTTGACCCTAGGAATATAGGATTGATATGTGAGAAAGGATATATATATATATATATATATATATATATATATATATATATATATTCGACTCAATTGGACATACATTATAATTTAAATTAATGCTAACAGATAAATGAATTGTAAAATTGTTATCATACAGTTTTCAAAATGGTGAATTATTGCTTTTGAATATCTGCTTCCTTAGCACAGAAAAAATGTTAATGTTTTCACTATTGGAACCAGACTAGAATTATTCATTAACCATTGGAATTTATCCTTTCCCCTCATTGTTAAATAAGAAAAGCTATCATGCTTTAATCAACCTTGAAAAATGTATCACCTCAGTGTCAATTATTTATGGTCTGAGAGTGAAATTAGTTCCGAATTTTTTAAACATTTTGGCAAAACTGAGTATGAAGATTTCTAAATTAAAAGAATCCATTGGTTAATGTTCATCAAAGCACAGGGTCGAAAGTGCTACAGCTTTCTCACTATTTTCTTTCCTTTTTATGTTCACCTAAAAACAAAAGAGCATGATTTCCCCAAGCAAGGTGGAGGTGAGTCTTCATCAGTCTCACGACACCTACACACTTCCTGCAGGACGCTGGCTTCAAGCCTCCTTGACTGAGGGTGAATAGGCTTGGGGAAACCACACCAGTGTGCATGCAGCTCTTCCTCCTTTGTCTTCCCTGATCTCCACTTTGGGAACCTTGAATGTAGCTTTGACAATTGACTTCTCCCCAACACCTGTCTTGCTGACTGGCCCTATGTCATTACTCCTACTGACTGTTGTATGTGGCCTGACTCTTTCCCTGATAAGTTTTCGAAAATTTTGTGTCAATGTCGTCAACCCCAAAAATTACAAAATATTATTTCCCTTTTTAAGCTCCTCATAATACAGAAGTTACAAAGGTCTTGATTCTCAACATTGGCTTTGTCCACGGAAGCCTTTTGAACTTTGTTGTCTCTTAGGTCTTCCTTAATAGGATATCCAGCAAAATCTGAGTTACAGACTTGTAAAGGCATTTACTGCTGAGAGAAAAGTCTGTGGTAGTTCTTGTAATGGGGCATTTATGGACTATAGTACTCCTTCAGGCCATAGAGACAGCACACTCACCAATAGTCTTTCTGCAAATAAAGCAAATGAACTAGAGAGTCCCAAAACCTTCTCTAAGTGGCAGCTTTATGACAGGCAGTCACTAATGCCCTGGGGACAGACTTGGTTTGTTTTAAAGACAATTATCCCTATAAACAAAGCTTCCTATTGAAAATAACATTTCCTTTTGAGCAGCTAGGTACTTTCTGAGGGTTGTTGTTTCTGAAAAGATATTAAATGAATCTTTTAAATTGCATTTCTACATGTCTATAATGAAAAATATAAGAAAAATGTCTTTAAATCAAAATTCCTTCCTGTCTTTCTTGGGCTAGGTGTCTCAGCAGTGGGAAGAGATACTTCTAACATGGGCTTTAATTGTAGAGTAAAAAGAACCTTTGGAAAATCAGGTTCATCTGATTTCTTTAATAATTTGTATGAAAGAAAAATGAAGCCCACAGAGTACAAGGACTGTGTCTGGTTTCAATTTTGTTTCTTCTATAAAAAGTCAACACTTCCTGCAAGCATTATCAGGCAAAACAAATAAAGTATCAGAGACAATTATTTTATTAACCTAGAAAAATTGCAAACTGAAATTGAACATTTTCTCAGGTTTTGGCAAAATTAATGAATATTGTTCCTTTCCTCTCCCTGTATTTTAAAAGTATAATGTGACTCTTGAGGCCAATTTAAAGTCAGTACTGTTTTTCTTTAAATTCCAGTGTGTCCCCTTTTATTAAACTACTGCAAGACAAATGAAATTAGTGAGCATCTGTTTCATGCCATCTAAGTTCTTTGTGCAAATATGATTGCCAGAACAGAGTATACTCATTTCATAAACATGTATAGATGTCCATTCTATTCATAACAGAAGAATCTATTCCTTTTACTAAAGTTTGTTTATCTCTGCCCCTTTACCATCAGAACACAATTCTTATCATTTTAAAAAGTTTTTTAAGTAATTATTTTATTTATTTATATCCTAAATATTTCCTTCTCCTGGTCCCCCCTCCCAGATTTCTTCACCCACGACATTTTCTTTCATCTCTAAGAGGGTGCCCATCCCAGGCATCCCCCTTCTCTGGGGCATCAAGTTTTTACAAAAAATTTAAGATAAAAGAATGACTTGTAATAAGCTATTATATGTAAAAAATACTTAGAAATGCTTTTGAGCTATGCACCACTGTATTTTATGGACAAATTTGATTTCTTTCTATCAGTTCCATCATCAAAAGTGACTCTTGGTATATAGACCATTATGAGTTTACGGCTTCCTGCCTCCTTCATTCAGATAACTTTATCTGATAACTACGTTCTTCATAATTTGTACATAGTTATTTAATGTCATATTTATATGAATCTCCACCTTTATTGCATAAAGAACTTACCTATGGAACTTTTTGAATATACTGATCTCCAGGCACACTGCAGACATCTTCAATTTTATATGTGTGGGGAACTGTAAGTCATCTCTCTTTATAAATAACACCCAGCTCTGTCTGCCACTCACTTTTAAGTAAAAGGAGCCATCAGAATTATTAATGGTTAGTTATTAATGTATAAGGACTTAAATTTTTTTTTGCTAGATCCTAAAGCATTTAAGCTACATAGAAAGAGAAAGAGAGAAATCAGGTCAAAGAAGAGGAAAAAGAGACGGGTATTTTCTCATTAAGACGTGTTGACTCAAAAACATAACACTGACCTCAATGGGTACAAGATTTAGTCTATTTTGTTTGAGATCCATGGCTTGTGTTCACAGACTTAGGTTACCCAAATTCTATGTTCCATAACGGAAGCAATGTCACAAAGTTTTCTATAGTAACAGAAGAAGGAAGTCCATAAGTCAAGACTTATTACAGACGTGTTAGTGGAAACATCAGTGAGGAGGGTTAGAGCAAACAGAAGTCTGCTGCAGGCCTGAGATGCTATCTTTGCATCATTAGCCCTTTGCTTGGTGGAAAGTAGGATTTTGTCAGTTTATGGATTCTAAGATGTTTTAACCTGTTAAGTGCGGGACATTAGATGACACAGAAATGGGCAAGGGAAAGGCTATTGGAGCTAAAGATAACTCAAGATAAATCGTCATTAGGCTCTGGACCTCCAGCATTGCAAACTCCATTATCACCAAATCAGCTAATCAGCTTTGCAGAAGGTTTAGTTTGAAGGGTTAACTTCAAACTGGGAACACTCTGGGAACTTTCCGTCACAGGCAAGCAGCAAAGACTGAGGAGAGAGTGGTCAGCGTCTTCATTTGTACAAACAGTTGGCTTTAAGTTTTCATTTCTTAATCAAGTTTTTGGGTTAAAATAATATTTGTTCCTCTAAGCAATGCTCAGGTTATCATAACACATTCATGTCTAGAAGCCTGTTGAAGAGTGCTACTGATATACACACATTATATTTCAGTCACGAAAGGCCCTGGGATACTTAGATGGTACAGAGGAGAATACCTGTGCCCCTCACATAACTTGCTGTGTTACAGAAGAAAGGCAAAAAGCACAGAATGACTGTGTACTGGGAAAGATCCTCTCAGTAGGTTTTTCTTATGTGCTCTGTACTCAAACAAGTGTCTGGGATAACTGTCCCTCTTAAAATACCTTAACTGCTGTTTTGCAGATGAAGAAATTGAGTCTCTCCCTTTTTTATTGGATATTTTATTTACATTTCAGATGTTATCCCCTTTCCCTATTTCCTCCCCACCCAGAAACCCCCTATCCCATTCCCTTCTTCCTGCTTCTATGAGGATGTGCCCCTCCACCCACTCCCACCTCCTCACCTCCGAATTCCCCCACATAAATGAAGCAGAAAGTCCCACTGAAAATGTATGTCAAAGAGAGTCTTCAACTGTAGTGGAGATAAGAGGACCGGTTACTTAATCCAAGTCAAGCCGTTGTTCGCCACATCAGATATATGGTGGTGTCTGATAAACTACCCAACAGTTTACTAATGTGGGAACCCACTTCCATTTCCCTTTTAGGCCTATCTGTCATCTTCAGGCTGAAACAGTTGTTTCTGCTTCATCACACTTGGCCATTAGACGGGTTTCTCCTCCACTACCTCTGCGACAGCCATATTACTTCATTGTTGTAAAACTGTTTGGCCAGTTAGAAAGTTTTCTAGGTGAGGTGCATGAAATTAAAATTTGGCTTCTAAAAGGCAAATTGCAAGATTTTCTCTTCAGTTGCTTCCTTCTGAAAGGAAAAAAAAATCTGCAAAGCCAACTGTTGAACAAGAAATGTTTTACTTTTTGTGAGTTCCTTCAAAACTACCCTCTGAGGGCAGGAGCAGAGACTTTTAGTTTTTGTAGGAATGACTCTCGTGTTTGCCCAGTTTTTTGAAGCTCACCCAGGATCCATGCTCTTTCCCTTGGGGAAGCTGGGGAGTTTTATCCACACAACACTTTCAACAGCATGGAAATATGTGACCTAAGACTTAACACTTCATCATTCCCAGCCTCTCTGCTCACATTTAATATGACTGCTGACTCTTTGTTTCAATGCTTTATGGCAAAGGGACTTGTCGAGTGGCTGCAGGGACAGCTCTGGCTTGTCTGAACTGAAAACTGCTTAGGGAACTCCCAGTGGTCCTCCCTGTCTTTCAAACAATTGCTGCAGTTGAAGACTGCTAACTCCGAGTTTCTGTGTCCTATAATTTTCTGTTCTGTGCATGCATTGAAGAAGGAAAACTTTGGATTTCTTAGCATGTAGCACTTGCTCCTGTGAGATGCTGTAAAATCTTTGCCACATCCTAAAAATTACTAATATTTTCTGCTACTGCATAGCTTTCAACAAGTGAGGCCTGAGTGTCCTAGGGGTAGGAAAGCAAAAATGAGGATCTGGATTAAAACACCAGAACCCACATAAAAAATTTCTATGTTGAAGCAAGCACTTGCACTCCCAGTACTGGAAGACTGAGACAGAGGTCAGAAATTCTATCTGATGATGAACTCTGATTCAGTAAGAGATCTTGTCTCAAAATTAAAGTGAGAAGAGACAAAGGGGACACAATAAAGGAAGACCCCCAAATCTCCAACTCCAGCTTCCACATGCACTTTCATGTGTGTGTGTGTAGATACACACACACACACGGAGTCACTGAAGTACTAACTTTAATAAATTCTATAGTTTTCTCTGAATTATGCAAATAGTCTTCTGGGGAGTGTATATGTAGTACCATCCAGACAAATGTGCAATTAGTAAAAAACAAAACAAAACAATAGAAAAACTAGTTAAAGAATAACTTTGAAAATGTCTATATAAATATTAACTTTAAATATAAAGCTGTGTTGTGTGCACGTGTGTGTGTGTGTGTGTGTGTGTGTGTGTGTGTGTGTGTGTGTAACTCTAGGCACTCTAGGCATTTGCTCTAACTACTCAGCTGAAACAAAATGGACTGCGATCTGTTGATATTGCAATAACAAACCTGGAAGACAGGGACTTGATACCAACACTACTAGTTTTTCAGAAGTGATTCTATTGGCAGAGGCAATGGGAAAAAGTTAGAGCATTATTAGTAATCACTGAGGGCCAGCATATTGTTAAAAGAAATAAGGAACTTCGATTCATTTTTCTTAGGTTGATTAATGAGGAAAAAGTTCAGTAAACTTCTGTTCAATGTTAAAATTGATTTTAAGTTGAACAAGAAAAATATTTTCCATATTTTATCACCTTTGAGACAATCCAGACTGCTGTAATTATTATAATACTTCATTCATACTTTTAAATACAGATTAAGTCTTCATTATAAATACTCCCAACTAACCATGGTCCATTGCTTTGTCAAACAACCATGTATAATATATATCCTGTGCTTATAGAACCTAGTCTTTTAAACATTTGTATGTATAAGCATGATTAAGGAGTTTGTTCAGATGAGAATTTGTATGGAATGTTCTCAAGGACAAGACTCCATCTGGAAGCTGATTCTTGTTTTTACCAGCTCTTGGTTGTATGACTGAGAAGAAACCAAGTGCCCCATTACAATGACCAAGTTTAGGTGTCTCTTCTCTGAAGTTCTGTAACATTTGCTTCTTTTGCCTTCCCGTCTTTCCTTTCATGTCTGTATACTTTAGTGTCTGTTGCTCACTGTCACCACTTTTTCATTAGTTTTTGAGAATTCTCAAAGACAGTGCAGCTTCTATTGCTAGGCAGGTCAGAACTGCTTCAATAATACAAATGGATAGACAAGGAACTAATGCGATCATCAGGTATTACCAAGGAAGTGCGTTCTGAGCAACTGTCAAAGGCCCCCTATCTATATCAGTAATTTCTCAGTTTCTTTCTTGTAGATATCTTCAGTGTTAGGAATCAGTTTGGGTGGAGCAGTTCCTTCCCCCGCCGCAATATTGACAGTTTGACAGTGCTTACTCCAATAATTCCAAAGAAAACATAAGGTCTCAGTGAGCTTCAGATACAGTGATGTCAGCTCATGCACTCACTAGCCCTTCCTTGTCAGCCTCCTGCCTCCAAACCCAAATCTTTGCCAGTGAAAAATCTAAGTGACAATGTCTACTGTTTCCTAAACTCTATTATTAAAATTAATTATGAACTCAGTGAAAGAAATGGATCATCTAAAAAAGTATGGTATAAAGGCATAGGATAATGAAAAAGTATAGCTGGATAATGATACCAATGAATATGTTACTATTAAATAAGGTGTAGGATCCTGATGCCATCCATTTAGAAATATTCAAATTATGTTTAAAAGGTCAACTAAGGTTTTTAAAAATTTGTCAAGAGGAAACTTTGAATTGAGAATTGTTTCCTGATTTATCCTCCTACCTAGATTAATTTAACTCAAGAATGTCACATCAACGGATTTTACTATGTCAGGAATTAGATGTAAACTTCAATGGAGAAAAAAAAAGTAGAATAAGTTAGTAATTAAAATAATTATCCAAATAAGTACGGTAAAAATGTCAATTTGGGGTGGGGGAGGATAAAGAGTACTCTGCTCAAACTGATTCCTAACATTGAAGTTATCAACAAGAAAGTACTAGAATAAATTTGTAATTAAAACAAAATGCAAAAAGCAAGTAAAACTATCTTTATTCTTTACTCTAATTGTTATTTAGAAAACAGACATGGGGGCTGGTGAAATGGCTCAGTGGTTAAGAACACTGACTGTTCTTCTGGAGGTCATGAATTCAAATCCCAACAACCACATGGTGGCTCACAATCATCTGCAATGAGATCTGATGCCCTCTTATGGGGTATCTGAAGACAGCAACAATGTAATTACTTATAATAAATAAATTTTTTAAAAAGAAAGAAAACAGACATGGAACATGTAAACGATTCTTCTGGAGTAACGAGTATGTCTCTATTCTTTCCCAGGGTTTTGGGAATCCTTCTGGTGAATATTGGCTTGGGAACGAGTTCATTTTTGCAATAACCAGTCAGAGGCAGTACATGCTGAGGATTGAGCTGATGGACTGGGAAGGGAACCGAGCCTACTCACAGTACGACAGATTCCACATAGGAAATGAAAAGCAGAACTATAGGTAAGCTCTGTTTAGTCCTTCACTCAGCAGTCTCTGGTCTTGCTACCAAATGTTAGCATGAAGTGGCGAGCAAGCATGATACAGATGATCCTCCTCACGGAACATGCAAGGTTTCCGTCTAGGTCTACGGAGATGCTGAAAACGCTGGAAGGATATCTCACGGGCTTCAGTGTCAAGTCATAGATTGACACTTAGGTGTTGGCTCAATCTTAGAGGATACTGAGCTAAGTGATGTATATGTGGCTCTGTTGTGAATGCTGTGAAGGCATAGTGGCTTCATACCTGTAAGACTGCGACCAGAAACTGTGACTCAAAGGCTTCTAATAATCCGCTTTCTCTAACAAAATGCTTTTTACGTTTTTCTTTTTGTTTCATTCTTTTTTGTTTTGTTTTTTTTTTTTCTTACCTTAAATTTTATTTTTTTTCAAATTACATCCAATATGATTAGAGGAACCTTTTTAATTATTTGACTGATTTGTATAAGAGGAGACAAGACACTGTCAGGAAGATTGTTTTTAAAGAACAAAAACTGCAAAAATAAATCTAAACAAGGAAGTCAGAACTAACAATAGGTCGTGACTAGGCAGGAGAGCCATCAAGAACTCACAAAAAGCTAGCGTGGCTGCTGCTTTTGATGGCGGGCTCTGAAGATTCTACGACTCCAAGCATGGCCTTTGGGTCAACTCCTCCACACTCACGTTCTAGGCTCAGAGAAAACAATGCCTGCCAACCTTGTGGTACCCAGTAGGAAGAAGACTCTTAATGCTTAAAGATTATTCAATGGATTTATGTATCAGCAAATACGCAATACACAAGATGCCCACACAATTAGAATTGTTACCCAATATCTAACATTTTGACATGAATAATTACTCGAGAGTGCTTGAGACCCATTTGTCCACCTCCATTTTCTTCTCCCTCCTTTTCCTCCCTCTCCTTCTCTCCTCCCATTCCTCTTTCCTTCTTCTAGCTCCACCTCCTCCTCGACTGCCCAATCATTGAGCTCCACTGCAAATACAATGTGGCAGGAAAGTTCCTGCAACAGTTTCTGATTAATTCTTAATAAGCAGCTCATAGCTTAGGAAAAGTAAAAACGATGGAAAAAGAGATAATATAAATTTGTTCCACAAACACTTACTTTGTCACTACCATGTTTTAAGAACTTGATTAGGCACGGGCCAGTCTCATTCAGTCTCACAAACCTTGTGGTTAAGTTCTGTGACTAAGAAGTTCCTACAAGGAGAATATTTTAGTTAGTGCCATTTCATGACATACCAATACAATACCCATCATATAACAAAACTTTAATTGCATGTACCTTAATTTTATGACCAGTAAATAGGAATTGCAATGGCTTCTCATTATCGATATTCTCCATCTGTCTTAAAAATATAATAGCGCACATTAAAGGGGTGGCATACAACAGCATGTAACTTATAATGCTAACAAACAAAGCCTGTGGTTCTTCATCCAGTGAGTCTGGCTGTGTCTTTAGAGCTCAACTGTGTTTGATTATCATTTGTCTTTTTAGTCACAGCAGTCTTTCAGAACTGAAATCCACATCCTTTTAATGGCACAACTAATTTTAATATGTAACATATATGATTGGAACTTTGGGAGATTTAATAACCATTTTTGTAACAAATAGCAATGATGTCACATACCAGAGGATGAGATATAGTTCTAAGAAGTAGATAGTCTCATGGTGGAAGCAAGGGTATACTTTATGGTAGCTCCAGAAACCAAAGAAGAAACATTTACAAAATACAATGAAGTGTAAGAAGAAAGGTTTCTAAGGAGGTCAATATTTTGAGAGTTTTATAACATGAAAAACCACTGTAAAACATCAGGGGTACTCTTATGTAAATGTTTTTTTCTGAAACTTGAAACTATATGAAACTTGGCTAGCGTCAGGCAGCTTGACAATAGAGCTAGCAAGTAATTAGTCTCGTCTTTTTCTAGGCTCCTGAAGAATTTGCCCTGGTTCCTTTCCAAAATGCCACTCAGATTCTTCTAGGCAGTTGTAGTGGAAGGTTGTGTGTGTGTGTGTGTGTGTGTGTGTGTGTCTGTGTGTGTGTATGCATATGTGCGCATGTGTGTGTGCACATGTGTGGTGGGGTGGTCTTTTGAGGATAAAGTTAGGGCAAGCTTAACAAAGTCAGCATCTGGTGTCAGATGTGCAAGGTATATATCACACTTGCATATTAGGAGTGCTGGCTTCCTGTTAGAGCCCACCCCCAATACCTTTATTAAATATTCTTTAAACCGTTGTTATCTATGATTCTTTTGCCCATGTGTCTTCCACATAAATGATAGAGAGCTATGGTTTTAAAAAAAAGTTTTCCCAGCTTTGAAATGGTATAGATTACAGAATTTCTTTCATGAAATGATTGATGAACTTCAGAATCAGAATTACAAAATTAGGACTGTTATTTAATGTAAAACTTCTGGATTTAAAAGAAAGAGAGATGGGGATAAAAAGTATATTATTTTTCTCAAAGATGAAGAGGCAATTTTTTAAAATTATTTTCTTCATGGTGGTTTCTGTTACACTATTGTAACAAAGTGGGTAGTTCTGGCTTTCTCTCTTAGGAAAACCTTACAAAAGGTAGATCCGCCATAATCGATTCTTATACAATTAAGTATACCATTCTTGTTTTCTTCAAATAGAAAATAACGGTGCAATAAATCATGTCTGCTCTGGTAGATGGTTAAAATAGGTATGCCAAAGAAGATACTACATATTCTTAAAGAAAAGAAAGAGACTTTTAATGTAGTTTGAATGTAAAATGTTCCCCATAAGTTTGTGTGTTCAACTTCCAGCTATCACAGGCTGGTAACTCTGTATTAGAGGATGGTGGAGCTTTTAGGAAGCCTCACTGAATGAAGTGGATAACTTGAGAATGGGCCTTGAGACCTTACAGCCTCACTCCACTTCCTGTCTGCTCTCTGCTCCTTGATTGCAGATACTGTATGACCAGCCATCTCTCGTGAGTGCTGCTATGCCTTTGCCTCCATCATGGACTGTAGCACTTTATTTTATGTATATAGGTATTTTGTCTGCATGTGTGTCTGTGAACCACATTCAGGCTTGGTGTCCAGAGTCCAGAAGAGGGTATCAGATCCCCAAGAATTAGAGTTCCCTTTGGTTCTTAGAACCATGTGGGTGCTGGGAGTTGAATCCAGGCCATCTGCAAGAGCAACCAGTGCTCTTAAGGATTGAACCATTCCTCCACCCCCTGTAGTATTCTTAAATGCCAAAACAAACTCTTTCTTCTGTGAGTTGTTTATATCAGGTGTTTTATCACAACCACGAGAAAATTAACTTTTCAATGAAAGAAAAGCTGAAATTGAAATGCTAATTGCTGAGACTTCCCTTTCCTAATCATGTCATTGATGCTTCTCCAGGGACAGCAATGCATAGTGGCATCTGCATACAGTTCCAGCTCTCTCTTCATTCATTTTCCATCTGATCCACGTTACCTCTGTCCTAGACAAACTATTAATACTAAGATATGCATAGTATATTAGATTTAATGATTTTATATTCCAGAATTAGTCCACCCTCATAGTGCTTTCAAAGCAAGACACATTATAAAGATGAGGAATGTGAGGTTAAAGTCCACTGCGTGGCTCAGACTCAGTTGAATTTCAGCTGACGTTCAAAACCTTGAGGGTTATTGCTTCAAATTTTTACATTTTCAATGTTTTTATTTCTCTATGTTTTGAATTAAATTCTTGCTAAAATTTTAACATTTTATTGTTAAAAATGTTTTTATTTATTATTATTATTATTATTATTATTATTATTATTATTATTATTATT
>JANHMN010000012.1:55849522-55863511 GCA_030674055.1 Rhabdomys pumilio
TTATTATTATTATTATTATTATTATTATTATTATTATTATTATTATTTGGTTTTTCGAGACAGGGTTTCTCTGTGTAGCCCTGACTGTCCTGGAACTCACTCTGTAGACCAGGCTGGCCTCGAACTCAGAAATCCGCCTGGCTCTGCCTCCCAAGTGCAGGGATTAAAGGTGTGCGCCACGACTGCCCAGCTAAAGATGTTTTTTAATTGAGATAGTACTTTGTTTCCCCTTTCTTTTTACTTCCTCCAAACTCTTTCCAGTTACTCTCACTTGAACTCTATTTTCAAGGTACTAGGTTTTTTTTTGTTTTTTTTTTGTTGTTGTTGTTGTTTTTTTTTTTTTAATGTACTTACTACACACACACACGTACATGTGCACACACACATGCATCCACATAGAGGCACATGTGTACACTTGTATGCACAAATATACATAAATAAAAACTGGGTCTGTTTCTGTGGTTTGTGTTGCATAATTACAAAGCTGACCACTGTGTACTGAATAACTAATAAGGGCTAATAGCTGGGATTGGTTAATTCTATTCCTCTTGGCAATAGCTGCATGTAGTTCTTAGACATTTTATTCTGAAAATGCTTTTAGCTCTAGTCACAAACCGGATTTTAAAAGGAAAACCCGTCCTCATGTTCTCGACACACTGATTAACAGTACGTGTTACGAAAGGACAGATTAATTTAGAGATGTGCATATAACACACAGTTTCCCCTGTTAACCTCCAAGGAAAGTTTAAATGATTTTCTCAGATGAAAACAGAATCTACAGAACCCAAGAGAACATGAATCAGAAAAAGAAAATAATAACGTAGGAGTGTCGTGATAAACATATCATGTGGACTGACAGGCAGTCGATGTGAAATTATTAAACACTGCCCCTAGAGAGGTGGCGTTACCCATGTCCTCATCACCTAACACGCAGGCTAGTATGCAGCTCTCCTGGCTACTCTCAAACACTTCTTCCCACAATAGCTGGAAGGAGTTTTTGATAGACAATAGAATTTGTTATTTATCCTTTTTCATATATTTGTACAATATTTCAACATCTACAAGTAAAGTCTACCCCCAAGTCTTTCAAGCTGTTATGTCACTATTAATTATTCAGCTGTTGCCACTAATCTTATTCAGTCCGAAAGTTCCTCATTGTGATGATGTTTCGGTAGCTGTTGACAAGTTTTCTGCAACTTTCTTGCCTTGTTGGTCCTATACCCATGCCCTGCATACACAAACCTGAGTTTATTGCATGAATATGAATTCTACAAACAGGATACTGTCTTAACTGAGCATACCTTCTCTGGCACCTTCCCTCGTAAATGCTGCGCTGTGCCAGCCCATTGTTCCCTTGAGATAAGGACCACTCTCCCCATCTCCTGTGAATGTTGGTGGCAGAACTGCTGACAGCTGAAGCCACCTCTCCATGTATTGCTGTGGCCAAGAGAAGTCATGTCACCCAAGGTCATTCCTCCTTTCTATAGTCAAACTATGCTCTGTGATTGGTCAATATGGGAGGATAAGTGCTCCCCCTACTCCTCCGTGATTCAAAACCAAGGTGGACAGTCTTCTTAGTGTGACTTCATTTTAGTACTACCTCTCCAGCCATAATGTCTTGATCCCTTAACTACACCATAAATACTAGAAGTACCTTTGTAAGCTGGGTTTCCAGAAAACCAGCTCATCCTCATGCTCAAGCCAATTTGGATTCTGTGCTTCTCTTGACCTGTGAATGGCTCTCCAGAATCTACATTCTATCACATCATTAATAAGTATTTATTAACTATCTCCAGCCAGCATTGTTTCTCTCTGTATATTATTCATAGTTTAAAGCTGCTGGTCTTTTTGCTGGGACAGTCTCTCAGCTAGCTTCTAACTTAACCTAACTTCTCTGCCTTTCTGTCATCTCTCCAGGAAGCGATCATTGCTTTCCCTCTGCAGCTTGCTTCTGAACTTCCTTCTGTCTCCTGGGCCTCTGTCTTGTCTGGTTGGTCAGCCTGTCCATCCTCCTGTCCCAGCTCCAGCCACCAACTCTTTATTATGTGAAAAGTCACTTGACCTTCCCACCTCAGCTTCCCTTTCTTTCTTGGGAAAGGTCAAGAAGCTATAAACATTTACATACCCTGCAGCCTGGTGCTCTTGGCTCAACAATTAACACTTGAGAACACAGGGGCACACTTATTCATAGCCAGTAAATACAGTATTTGTGAGTCATCCCAACATATATATCTAGGACCAATTTGCCAAAAAATTCAGCTTATAACTGTTAGCACAGTTACCAAGAGCTGATGGACGATAAAAGTGCGTACATACTTAAACTGTCCCAGATCTTCTCTTTTCAAATCAGAAAACTGGAATATAACACTTATTGTAAAATCACAGGAATTAATATGACTAAAAGGAAAAATTTGACACTCAGTTGTGTAGCTACTGACTATATATAGATGGCTATCCCCCACAAAAAAGGAAAATCCACTATCTAGGTTTTTAATTAAATAAAATCAAAACACTCAATCTGTGACAGTGTGTTTCTTCTAATCCTGTTTTGTTTGTAGACACATTGCCTCATCCCTTTTAGTCTCATGTTTTCTCCTTTTTTCCTTCATCCCTTTTATCCCTCTTCTTTCATTCTTTTTGTACTTTGTGATAGTGTTTTACTTTGTCAGCTAGACTGGCCTTAGAACTTACTCTGTAAGAGACAATGGCCTTAAACTAATGAAAATGCTTCTGCCTTGATTTTCTCAGGGGAGAGGGGATGGGCTACAGGGATGGATGTATTTCCACATCCTGGTGTCATTCTCAATTTCCCATCCCTGTAAAGTAAAGGATTTGTGAAGTTTCTTGGAGCTCAAAAATTGTTTTTCTAGATAGGTACTTGTAAAAAGATGGATTTTATTTTAACAGTATGAATCTTGTATGTATGTATGTATCTTGTACATGTATGTATGTATGCATGTACACTATGTGAGTGCCTGGTGCCTACAGAGGTCAGAAGAGGGTAATGACACTCTAGAACTTGAGTGATGGATGGTTGTGAACCACCATGTGGGTACAGGGAACTGAATCCAGCTCTTCTGAAAGAGCAACAAGTACTCTTAAGCACGGAGTCCTCACTCAAGCTGTGGCCCTAATTTTCTGTATACATTTCTTTTCTATTTTATGGGCTTTGAATTACTTGATAAACAATTGAATTTTTATGTCTCTATTAAATAGTTAAGTATTTCTGTCAGTTTAGGAGTTAGGGTGGCCTTTTCCATCTCATAAAAATTTACGATCTAAAAACAGTTAAAAATAAATAGACAATCATCAACATAACAATAAATACAACCTTAAAAATAACAGATTAATTGTGGGATTGAGAAGATGCTGTGCTTGGTGAGTGAGAACCAGAGTTGTGCAGGCTGTGAAGAAATCGAACTTCAATGTAAAGCCAACATGAATGTACTGGCCATGGTCCTGTTTACCTACTGTTTTCTCTGTTTCCTATAGAGCTGCGCTGCTTGCTAGAAAGCTACAAAAAATACACACAGCCTGGCTCGGTGAAAGAGCCAGGACAATGTGTTTTGACCTTGGTCACTTCCTTTCCTCCAACTCTTCCTAGATCCACCCACCTTTGCCTTTCTTACCCAAGCAACTTTATGTTCTATTTTTTTCTTTTTAATCTTTCAAGATCAATTTAAGCTGCACAAATGTGGAAATTATTTAGGTTTAAATTGCTTGAAGAGGAAGAGGAGGAGGAGGGAGGAAGAGGAGGAGGGAGGAAGAGAAGGAGGAGAAGGAAGAAGAGGAAGAGTAGAGGGAACAAGAAGAGGAAGAGGAGGGGGAGGAGGAAGGGGAGGAGGAGAAAGAGGAGGAGGGGGAGGAGGAGGAGGAGAAGGGGGAGGAGGAAGAAGAGGAGGAGGGGGAGGAGAAGGAGGAGGAAGAGGAGGGGGAGGAGGAAGGGGAGGAGGAGAAGGAGAGGGGGAGGAGGAAGAGGAGGGGAAGGAGGAAGGGGGAAGAGGAAGAGGAGGGGAAGGAGGAAGGGGAAAGAGGAAGAGGAGGAGGAGGAGGGAGAAGAGGAGGAGGAAGAGGAGGGGAAGGGAGAAGGGAAGGAGGAGGAGGGGGAAGAGGAAGGGGAGGAGGAGGAGGGGGAAGAGGAGGAGGAAGAGAAAGGTCTCAGTGGTTAAGAGCACTGGGTGCTCTCCTAGAGAACCCAGGTTCCATTCCAAGAATCCATACTGCATTTTACAACTATTTGTTTATTCATTATATGGATTCAGAATCCAAACCAGATTTGTTGCATGCACTTTTAAAAACAAACTACAGCTTTTCCCAGGAGCTTGGCTCTCACTATGACCTGTCCCAGTTCCATTTGCTCCATCCAGCTTAGCCCAGGATTGATCATAATCATCCCTCAACCGGGAAAAGCCCGGAGCTTCTGCTGTGCCACAGCAACTCCTTCTCAGCTTCTCTTCGGTTCCTCTCAAAGCCTTCATTCACTAGGCCGCCAGCTACGGCTCTGGCTTCCCTCTTTCTCTGCCCACCTTTGCTCCTCGGATAAAAAACATTCAGAAAGCTTTATTATTTTAGAACTTGCCAGACAGCACAATTTCTGGACACAGAATCTCCTGCTCTAGCTTTATCAGGTAGCCTACGTTCAGCCAGCCTCAGCTGACCTCTTTGGCTATCTGCTAGGCGGCAGAGACTGCTGCTGATTCTGGCTTCCCCAAGATCTTACGTGGTTATTTTGTGCTTCTCCTTCCAAAGCCTGGCTGAAAAGCCTCTTCTCTTTCCCCGAGGCTCCTTTTCCTCCTGGGACCCAGAAGTCTCAGATGTACTCTTTGTCCGGCAGTTGGCTCCCACCTTCTTTATTGATCAAATCAAGAACCAATTAGGGAACCAGACTTTATTATTAACACCCCCCCACACACACAGATCCACTCATTACAGTCTATAAATGCCTCTAAATGCCATATACCTGAGACATAGTACCACTAAAAGCTAACCAAAAATTAATGTACATTAATAAAAATTATAGCAGTTACAGAAAACTGATATTATTAAATTCGAATCATAGCTGTTAGATAATGATTGGTCTATTTCTTTCATATTCTCTAATACTGAAGTCCATAAAAAGTCAACTTCTCCCATTATTGGTTGGGCTTAATTAAATTATGAACAATCAGAGTTTGTATAATTTATTATATAAATTTATATGATTTTGAAATGGGTTTAGCATTGATTTAACATCCTCTTGCTAATGTCTCGAATGTTTGTGATACATAATTAAAAACTGCTAGTTTATGTTATAATTAAAAAGTAAGATTTACCATTTGAAAATAAATTTAATTGTACTACTACTTTTAGGAAAAAAACAAAATAAAGATGTTCTAATTTTAATGTAACAAAACAATTAAAATCACATATTTCAATAGATACTATCTTTACAAGTGGTGTGTGTGTGTGTGTGTGTGTGTGTGTGTGGTCGTTTTTCTTTTCATTAGATCTTTGGGAATTTTTAAAAATATAAACTTAATTTTTGTGTTATATGTTTATAATTTGGATTTAATTAATAATTATAGTATTATTCTCATTATAGCCACACAGAGAGTAAAATGAGTTCTTCTGCACTTAGGAAAAACCTTTAATTACTTAAATTTGAAGGCAGTATAAGGACTTTAAAATGTCCCTCTCATCATAGTCTGCCTATCCCATCTATAATTATTATGGGTAGATATTTAATTTTTTTTTAATCTCCATGTCTGGAATTGAATGGTACCGTCAGGTCAGAACTGACTGACTGATTGATGGCTCTTATTGGCGTTGTCAGAAAATTCTATTCTATGTGAATAGAAGAATAAAATATTGAGAAAATTGTGGGGGTAGAAGCATTTGAAATGATTTGGTCAGGAAGCACATCTTTCTTGCACAAGTTTTATTTTTGGTTGGGATCTCTGTTGGGAAGTGGCTTTTTGAAACATATCAAATGGTGCACTGGGAACGAGGAGACGTGAACCCTAGACTTGGATCTGCAGTTGCTTCTCTGATCGACCTTGGACCATTTGCATCACTTTCCCAAATCTCAGATCCTGGGACTAAAATGAGGAGGTAAAGCTGAAGTTGATTCCAAATCTACAAAACAAATTCATATGAACTGAAAAAAAAATCTCCAGAGCTTCTCATGGAAATTTGAGCCCTGCATTTTTGGAGGTATTGGAAAACTTCCTTCACTTTTTTTGAGTGAAATGTTTCTCATTTCTCTGATCCTCGGGCTCCATGGCCTTGTGGTCCTGGCGGGAACCAGTAGCAGATGTGAAATACCAAGAAGAAAGTTATTTCTGCAGAACTCCATTGCTCTCGTAAATATCTAACATAGGTTTCCAAACTCAAGTTTTAAAAGGAGTTTCATTTGAATTTGCAAAGCATCTCTGTCCCCTTTGCCTCTCTTTTGAAACAGTATTCCATTATGTATTTCAGCCTGGCCTTGAACTTATAAACTTCCTTATCACAAGCTCTTGATTACAGGATTCTGCTGTCATACCTGGCTACAAAATTTCTCCCATTTAGTAGATATCATAATTCTATTTAATCTGTTGCTTATGTTGTGATTATTTCCTAAACCCAGAGATAATTTTAATGAATGGAATTTACAGTATACACTTCTTGCCTAACATGAAATATTTATGAGGTACATCCACTTTGGAGGGCAGGAGAAGAGCTGGATAGTAAATAGCCTCCCAAGTAATAAAATGCACAAACACCAACAAAAATGACATGGCAGGAGGAAGGGGCCATGGACCATTTGAGAAACCTTGGAAGGCTCACCAGGAGTAGTCAGAAATAACATAAAATGGGAAAATAGTAAGTATCTGGAGAATAATGCAGACAGAGCTGGTAGCAGAAGTAATAGGATGTAAGAAAGCTAAGAAGCTAGGTTTAATGAAATGCAATGGTGTCCCCTTTACTCTGAACACATAGCAGACACGTGTTCTCAACATCCTGTGAAGCCATGAGTCTCTGCATTACCTGTTCACTGCAAACAGAAGCTTCACTGCTCAACACTGAGCAGCACCAGTTTATAGACATCAGCACAAATATTTAGTAGGGATTTTGTCAACATATCCATTTAGCAAACTGTAAGTACTAGGTCATGACACCTTTAGACTTCCTTGATCATGGACCTCTGACTAAATCTACAGTACTAGGCCTAAGTTGTCTTCAATGGAGGCAGAGTCAGATCCAATCAGAAATCATTTCTTAAAACAAAACAAAAATATACAAACAAAAAATAGGAGAAAATAAAAATAGGAGAAATAAAAAGAAATATAGACGTTCTTCCCCAGAATAAGAAAGAAACACAAAATTTTACTTACATGTATTTGTGACCTAGTTTCACATTCGAGTCTTTAGTGAAGAAATTGATTCAGATAATAGTTGAGTACTTAAGAGATTAGTTCTGCTTAGAATGAGCAAGATTGAGGAAAACTTCCTTGAAGAAATCCCTGGTCTTTATGAAATGTGAGTGCATGTTTGTGGGGAAATTTTGAAAGATGGTGGCAGAGGAGGGAGCTTGGCATTCCAAGAAGATGAGCATTGCGGTCAATATACAGAGGTAGGAAAGGACACACCTCATTTAAAGAACAGCCACCATCTCCAACATGGGCTTCACTGTGCTACAGACAACAGAAGGCCATAATCCATACTGAAGGGATCCATGCTGAAGGGTTTGAAATTATACTAATTGTGAAGAGAAGTAAACACAGGCATGGTTTTGGTCTACAGAAGAATCTGCTTATCCACACTGGATTCCTAATTGCAGACCTGTTATAACATTCCACCCAACACAAGAAGAGAAAGTATTTTTCCCCTGCAGGAAACCTCACACAATGCCTCCCAATGGTTTCTAGCATCCTAATTACTCCACTCTGTCTTCAGTCTAGAAGATACTGAGAAAGAATTTTCTTGCTACTCTCTAAATAGAAATAATGAAACGAGAATATTTTTTCTTCCCTTGAACATTTTATAGTACAAAACATCAAATTAGGATCTCAGATTTTAAAATGGTCTTACTTATTTTCTGGTAAAAGAAAAATCCATGGTTGTTTGAAGTGGCTATTAACCTTGGGATTCTAGGCACTCAAAGAGGGTCCAGCTAGGGAACCATTCATACAAAGTTCAGTCTGTGAGGCACATAAGACCTCAAGGGAATTGAGATATACTTTATGGACCTATTATATGTTTTGTAGTGATTTTATGCCACATAATTCACTTTAAAACTCAAATTATCTAATGTAGTACTAGAATAGGCAAGGTCCACTTGAAGAAGTTTTTGGCTTTTGTTTATGATTTTGTCTTGAACTAAGAGCACATAAGTTTTGTGTTTTTCTAAACTTTGGAAAATAAAATTATATTTTCTTATAACTCACAAATATATGTATGTATCTGAGTGTAAACGTGTGTTTAGAATCAAAATAAGGTTTAATCTCATTACTTCACAGGAGAAAGTCATGAAAACAGTATTTGATGTCAGGATTTTCTTTGAAATGAAGTATGATCATCAATTTTGAAACCATACACATTGTGCGGCCTTCCGTGAGAACCACTGAGAACTGACTGTTGCCTTGTATGAAAATAGCTGCTGTGACAGTGTTTCTAGTGTCAAAAACCCAAGGCATCTGAGTCTTGCCAAACAAAGCACCTTCTTAACAAAACTCTGGTAATTCCTCAGTGACTCAATTCCCTTTCAAAACAGTTCACTTCAGTCAAGAAAGATTGATAGTGACCAACTTTCTGGAAGTAAGCATGAAAATGAAAGGACAGATTCGATGGGAATCTTTCTAAAGTTTCCAGTGTCCCTAACAAGTAAAGAAACACAAACACAACAAACAAGCAACAACAACAACAAAGTAGAGGTTCTTAACTCAAGAAATAAAACAGTTTATGAAAAAAAAAAGAACCCTAAGAATTCTTCAAAGATTGGAACTTGATTAAGGAGTAGACATTTGAGTGATTGTTCTTTAGTTTTTGTGTTCGACAATAGCATTGACCTTAAACTAGGTAACCTGTACAGAAAACGACTCCCCAGTTGCTTCTTCGTTGAACCTAGTATTCTGTTTACTCTTTCAAATAGTATTAGACTGTATAGGCCATCAGTAACATCAGCTTCTGCCCTCAGCCATGCAATAATTGGCCATGTCTACATCTCACTATGTTTACAAATTTTATACCAGACATATGCCTATCAAAGTATATTTGTTTAACTTAGATTCAATCTTTCAACTAACTCAGGTTTACACAGTCTGTCTTTGGAAGTTAATTATTTATTTACATTTATTTGAGACACTTATATGTTCCTGATCCTTATTTATCTCTTGTATAAGTTGCTCTCATATATTCACTTCTTAATTGGTGAAACTGCACACTACCAGTTGTTTAAATCTTCCTATTCACTCATTGTTTTCTTTCCAATCTTCCTTTGAACTTTTGCTTCCACTTACAGATTTGGTCTGTGATTGTTGATCAACGTCCTAACAAGAGCTCTCCTGCAAATTTAATCACTGACTTTGATTTATACAGTTTCTTAATATGCATTTATAGACTTTTGGGAACAAGTAAGCGATCTTTTTCCTTTTGGAGAGTTTGGTTAAAGCACTGTTTCTCCAATACCTAAAAAAGTGCTGCAGAAGGCTCATGGAGCCTTTTCCAGCAGCGATGACTATCCCGAGATTCAGCACCAATAAACAAGCCTTCTGTTCCTTAACAAAGAGTATGAAACTGTTGGAAGAGAGGCAAAAATTCAATGCCTGGATTCCAAAGGAAATTATCCAATTGAATGGGCACTCGTATGTGATACAAGTCCGTTCATAAAACTTGATGCTTTCATTTCTGATTGCGCTGAAGTAGTCATTTTACTAGGCTGTTTTATGAGTTATTTCCTTAAGTCTTTTTCTGTTGGCAGCCATAGACCAATTCTATATTCACTAAAGCATTTCACCAATACAATGTGAATAGACCATTAGATCATTTATATTGGCTAAATGTCAAATCATGAAAAATAATGCCCTTGGTTCTTGAATTATAAAAGATAATTATGTTATTAGAGTCAGGGTGTTACAACATATAAACCATCTCTTGAGATGCCTAAAATTTAACCTCCAAACAATTTCAATTCTTAGTTTATACTGATTCAATAAATAGTTATTGAATGCTTATTATGTATATGGGACATGAGTTCACAAAGAATGAAATTTTCCACTCTAGTCAAACAGATAAGGCATGTATATTGTTAATAATATTACATTGGGAAAGATGAGTTGTTTATCTATGTAATGATAGTTTAAAAAAAAGGGGGGTCCTAGCTTTCTCAGTGGGAGAGACCTGTGCAAGGATAAGTTCAGATCCCTAGCACCTACACAAAAGCTGAGGGTGGCAGTACTTCAATAAATCTCAGGTTGTGTCTCAACATAAGCTATATAATTGGATGAGTTTAGAGTAACTCTAGATAAATTAATAAAATGGTACATGGCATATATCAGAAATAATTTTAAAAGTCATTTAATTAGAGATAATTTAACAATATTAGCAAAGTCTAATACAAGACTCAATGTCACCTTTATAATGTGATGAACATACATTCTTATATTATAAAAATGTATTTTAGCCTCAAATACAGAAAATAAATCAGAATATACTAAGATTGTTGATATCTCTAAATAAATGAGGACTGTAACACACTCAAATAACTGAAGAAATCTATACTTTATTTTATTTTATTTTATTTTATTTTATTTTATTGATGTTAGATAACCTTAAAACACAGTCATTCTTGAATTTCACAAGCCTTGTAGGAAATCTTTCCACCCCTCACACTTTCCAAAACAAACTTGTAATTCATTTTTTCATTTATAAACCTCTGTCATTCACTGTTCATTATTGGTATAACTGCCCAAGACACTTTGACATTGTCAAAGATGAAATGTCTGTGGGTATAAGAACATATATGTAAAATATTGTTAGAGATTATACTGGTTTAGCAAAATGGTAGATGTAGGCTTTCCTCCAAGATCCATGACTCTATTGGTTCTGGGTATTCGGTTATCTAACTCTTGTTCAGGAGGTCCTGTATCCAATTAGAGAACTGTTGGTTACCACAAAGTACACACGGCACCAATGCAGCATTGGGGTAATCATGTCTTGTTGGTCATTGCTGTAGTTCATACACACGATACCTGTTTAGGATTCTTGATTGCTTCCTACCTTTGTCAGCTTGCATGGCAACTCCTGGCACCATAAAAGTGAGTCCTCAGGGAAGTGACTTTTAGGTCAGCTCTAGCTCAGATGTCTCTGGGCCCTGTGTCTGAAGTGTACATTGTCCTCAGCAACAGGGACTTGTCTTAAATCTTCAGTGGTGGAATGGGACAACCAATGGCAAATAAAAAGGCTATATGAATAAATTAGTAGTCTCTTGCACTATCTTAACAAAAAAACTTACATTAGGGCTTCTCACACCTGGTATTGGGATGTTTGTTAGATACTCTTTGGGTCTTTGAGGGTACATTGTAAGCCTGGATGGAAATTTTTTATTTAGACTATATTTGTGTATTGATATACCAAAGTTGTGTGTATTATAAGTGCTTTAAGTAAATAATCTGATTCCTTCTGACTTCCAGATACCCTTACTGTTATTTTACCCTCCTGTCTCTTTCTTCTGTATTTATTTTTATCCTCTTTCCCTAATGAGGGCCCGTCTCGTTTCCACTTTCTCCTTCAGATTTCATGTGCCCTGTTAACATCTTCTATGGATCTTCCACTTTTTATTGCTAAAATAGTCCCTTTTTACTTGCCTGGTTTCTGGAATCACCCCAGGTCTTTTACTCACATCTAAAGATTTGGAACTAGGATGGTCAGATGAGAGAATTATGTGGTTTGTCTTTCTGGGTCTGGCTTACCTCAGTCAATATGGTCTTTTCTAGTTCTATCTACTTAACTACAGAGTTCATGATTTCAGTTTTTTTTTTTTTTTTTTGTTTTTTTTTTTTTTTCCAGTGGAATAGTATTTCATAGCTCATGCATGCAACATTTTCATTCCTCTAGGAATACACTCAGTATTGGTTAGCTTGCTCATATGGCGGTCTTCTTTTTAAAATTTTTTGAGGATTTTCTATACTGATTTCCAAAGTGGCTCTACCAATCTGCATTCCCATCAACAGTGAATGCGGGTTCTTTCCCCCGACTTCTAGTATTTGTTTTCAGCAGTTTTGTTGGTCTTTGCCATTCTGACTGGGATAAAAATAAAATCTCAAAGTTGTTTTGAATTGCATTTCCTTAATTTTTAGGAATGATGAACAATTTTGCAATATTTCTAAGCCATTTTTTTTCTATTGAGAATTTTCTTTTCAAATCACAGATCCATTTTTTTTGAGTAGGTTATTTGTGGTGTGGCTTTCAAAATATCTCTATATGTTTCTCTGTATATTTTAGTATAATTTAATAATTTCTCTATATGTTTTAGATATTAACCTCCTATCAAACATATAGCTGGCATTGGTTCACATACCCACAGAGAAGTGTAGTTGGCAATCTTGATCAAGGACATGTTTTCTTTTTTGCAATAAATGGAGACAATCTCAGAAAATTATAACCAATAAAAATATAGACTAGTGAATTCCAGTTGCAACTGATAAATCTACAATTCAACTATAGTATCCAAAGCTTAGGAATCTTTGAGGAAGAGAGACTGGGAAAATCGTAAGAGCTAGAGGAACAGGGAGTTTTCTGTTAGTTTGTATCTCCTAGGAATGTTGGAAACTATACCCATGAAATCTCACCAATATCACTTAGCAAACATTACCCAAATACCATGGTAACATGGATGTGGAAAAGCCCAGCAGGACTGAACATGACACACAGAACTACAGGCACCTAAGCAATGCTAAGAAGAAGAGAAAGAGTCTTATCTAGGAGCAAGCACACCAACTGGTTATCAATTACTAAACGAGAAGCTTTGAAACATACAGGTGCAAGAAACATTATACAGACTGACCAGGTTATATTTATGTATGTGGAATGCACACACACACACACACACACACACACACACACACACACACACACAATTACTGCAAGAGAGGTTATGAATTTGAAAGCCAGCAAGGAGATGCTTATGGGAGGGTGGAGTGAGAAAAGATGAGAAATGATTTAATTATAATTTCAAAAAATAAAACTCTCTAAGAGTGGAAATGTCTTTCTTTGCTGGAAGTCCTAAAATTAAACAAGGTTTCTCTCTATGGAAATTATTATGAGAAATGTTGTCTTTATTTCTATGAAGGATTTTACTTGTCTCCTTCAGTTGTCATAGTGATGCCTTCCTTGCCGATGATACCCTGCTCTTTCAGGAACAGTTGAGGCTGGTAAAGATGATTAAATCAGAAACAGTCCTGGGCTGCACTGGCAGAGCTATGGTTTTACTTAGAAATTCTCTGAGTCCCTGCTACCAGGCTGAAAATATACGGGGTGGAGTGGTCTCATCCGCAATTTCTTCAAGTAACTATGAAAAAGACAAAGTACTTTCAAATGATGACAGGGAGAGATGGTGAAGCAAAAATAAAAATGTCCTCTACTTGTGAGTTCCTAAGATCCTAAGTCTTAACATAAGTTTGATAACTCACACTGCCCATTATTTAAGATTCAAGGCCAACCATTAATTTGTCATACATATGACTCAATCTTCTTAAGATGATGGAAAAAAAATCTTGGCATACTAAAAAGAGAGTGAAAATGGAAATCTCTTTAGCAGATGAAGTTAGTGAGAAACTAGGTTTATGGGACTGGGATATCATCCAAAAGAAAGAGTGAGGTTTTCGAGAATCCTTAGTGTTTCGGGGTACTTGCTACCAAGACTGAAGTCTTGAGGTCTATCTTCAGGATTTGCCTTAGAGAGAAAAAGGATTTCACCAAGGTTCTCTTACCACAGTTCCCTCTGATGTTCAAGTGAATGTGGTTGTGGTG